>JARWIR010000088.1:1800000-2118033 GCA_029959085.1 Nemophila menziesii | reverse complement strand
CGTCTAACAGATTATTTATCGAGAAAAGCTGAAGAGTAAGGTGACCGAGACACAGGCGGGTTATCCGATCGGACCTCATCTACTGAAGTGCCGCTTATAGATAAAATCGATGCCTTCAAGGATGTAGTTCAGGAAGGTATGGGCCTACCAACGACGGCTTGGGTAGCCAGTATTTGTATGGTTCAGAAGAAAGCCCGTACTTCCGAGCCGGGTCCTTTGGTTAGGCAGAATGAGGAGAGACTCAACCTGATGATGGCATATATGAATGAGTTTCGCACAGCTCAAGGCCTCCCCCTATCGGTCCTACAGTGTCATCGACTGCCTCACAGCTAGCACGACTCGCGGTCGTTACTCGATGAACATTCTTAATACGACTATGGAGGCGTTGAATAGTATGAGAGCCGATTAAGGTCTTGTCCCAATCCCCCGGAAGGAGAGAGAGAAGATGAAGAGCAAGAGAAGATGTCTCTCAGTTGGATGATCCTTGAGTTTGGATTTCTTTTTGTTGATTTTGTTTTGTATGTATTTTTTACTATTTCGACTATTTCTCAGATGTTTGACTTTAATTCTAATCTTTGACTTCAATTTAATAAAATATTTATTTATGATAAATATTTGATGTTTTTAAATATTTATTCAATATATTTGTATAAATATTAAAATAAAAAAATAAACAAATTAAAATTAAATTATAAATAAAAAATATAATACAAATTAAAATTAAATTCAAACTATAAATAAAAAGATTAAAGTACAAATTAAAATCAAAATTGTAATTAAGAATTTGGAATAAAAAAAAGACAACGTTAGCGATGACTTTTTCGTTGCAAAAGAGAAGGAAAAAGTTGTCGCTAGTAATTCGTTCCACTCACGACGAATTATCCATTGTCACCAAAACAATGTGTCATTAGCGAAAATAATTCGTCGCTAGTTGAATTGGATAGCGACGAAATTTTTTGTCGCAAATCAGAGCTAGTCATTTTCGGCAAAACCACTGCTTTTCGTCGAGAAAAATATTTCTCCAGACGAATTCCTAGCGATGAAATATAGGCGAAAAAAAAGTCATCGCCAATGACCCAAACCGGTTTCTATCGACGAAATCGCACATCATTAGCGACGACGCGGGTTGTTGCTATTTCACGCACATCTAGTAGTGGTTTTATTGATAAGGAAGAAAATTATTGTACTTCTTAATTTTTTAATTTATTGGCATATTATTAGATTATGTATTTTTCAACAAGAAAAATAGTTTTTCATTATATTAAAGGTAATATTCTAATAGAATATCAATGAAGTGTTTAATATATAACAAAAAAATAACAGATGACTAGTATATTATTTTATAAACTGGATATGCATAATGATAATGTGAAAAAATTTACGATTATAATAAATGCCAATATTATGATGAATATTTATATTAAGAAAACAATATATTGTTATATTAGTTTCTAAGTTTTTCTATTTATTAAACAAAAATTTATTGTTTGTAAAAACTTGTATATCATTAGATAAAATATTATGTATAGTATATGCATGCACTAGTTGTCTAGAGCACAAGTCAATTGACAAATACCAAGGACATACATAGTTTTCTTACTTGTGGCAAGTAGTATGGAGTTTGGATCTTACGGAAGACAAATCCTTTGTAAGTAAGGTTATTACTAAAAACCCCTAAAATGCATGCTAGCTAAGGTATATAATACAATGTACATTTTTACCATTTATAAGGACTTAAGGTAGAGACACTTATGTTGGAGGTACTACGATTTTATAAATAGGTTAATGACCCATGAATATCCTAGGATCCCAACCTTATACAAAAGTATAACCTAGTGGATAAAAGAAGCGTCTCTCGTGGTAATGGTGTAGGAAGAGAACCACACCATGGCTGGAAAAAATATTTTTAATTAACTATTTATAGTGCACACACAAGAACAGTCAATAAATTTACTCATTTATTGAATATAAATAATAAATGCAACCTTGGATTTTAGTTCTGGTTATTTATAATAGTACTTGTGCTCCAACGGTGCGATCTTGCAATAATTAGCTATTAAGAACACCATAGGGATGGGAGTCCCAGATGACAATCAGAAAAAACTTTCCTTGATTATCGTCTAAGAAGGGACAAAATATGATGTATGTGATTTTGATTATATTTTGTGATTAATATTTGCGTAACTTCATAATTAAAAAGAAAGAAAATGTATCCTTGAAATTAAGTTATTTTGTAGTTTTAATTTTATGTATAACTCTTCTTCAATCAGAATCTACTTGATCCCAGTTCTACAACTGATATCGAGCCTAAGTCAATTTTCGATCTTTATATAATCTTGTAGATAAGCTACATTTTTTACCTTATCTACATCCAAATCTACTCATATTATCAATCTCTTATGTTAATTAATAGGATTTGATCTCATATGATTATCTACTTATAAAGATTGATTCCCTATTTATCTAGGTGAATCACTCATATATATTCTTGAAGAATAATCTAAAAACTTTAGATCGAGGCATATTCATAAAGAATAATTAGCTCATCTAATTTAATGTTGTTGATGATAATTTTGTCCTATCAAATAACACCTATAATTTTTTGAATAGTCCTTGGATTATAGTTATCCCGAAATAAGATTTCATATCGAGGTAGGAAACTCTCTAGAAGGGAGTTAGCTACAAATACATGGTAGCAAAATTTATACCCTTGATTACATATAAGATACACAATTTTGGTCATTAGAATGACGTGTGAACGTCATTCTTTGTTTATCTAGCGAATCAATGATATAGAAACTCAAAAAACTGTAGCATGTACATTCAGATAAACCTGTACAAAATTGTTACCTTGAGTGAAAAGGGTAGTCCTCTTATCTCCCCGATCCTATATGTACATTTAGGATAAACCTAATCGAAAAGAAGTGGCGGTGCTAAAAAAATTAAAGATGATAAGGGATATTTCTCTCCTCTTACTCTATATAGGGTTTCATAGCATTTTATTTTTTCCATTTTATTTCTTTGATTTTAATTTGTTTCTTCATAGTGATTCTCTTCCCCAATCTGTTCTCGACCTTTGTCCACCTTCTCACAGTGATTCTCTGATGTCTACTCATATTTTCTCGAATTTTTTCGTTCTTAGAACCTTTCCTTCTTAGTTTTTATTTATAACAACTTGTACTCAGTAATTGTGTTTTAATTCAACCAAATGTAAGTTCACTAATAGATGTTAGCCATTAACGTGATACACATCTTTTCATTTGTTGAGTAATATTCAAGTTCCATTATTTCTCTCTCTTTTTCATACATTTTACTCTTTTTGTCATTTACCAATTTTAATGTAGCTTTTTTATTTTGTCAACTATATATGTTTTGATCAAGCTCCTTTTACTTGATTTATGATTAAGTCTAGGTTTTTTGTTCTTTCACAAAAAATTGTTGTTTTTATCATTAATTAATCGGTCTTTTTGTATCGTTCTTTTTTATTTGGGTTTCTCTCTCTATCTTCTATATGCTTCTTTCCATGTGGCCACATGGAAAGAAAGGTACGAGGGAAAACAAAATTTGTGAAACCTACACCTCGTGGTACCAAATACTTTCTAATATTGCATGTTTTGAAAATGAGTAGTAACTTTACTTTAGACGATGTAATGTCTTCAAATAAAAGTGATTGAAAGTTAGTAGTTTCTTGAGAAATAATGTTGAGTTGACTAACAAAATTTAGTCCACTGGAAGTGTGGGTAAATTTGATACTATTATTGCATTTCTAGATGATTGTGGTGATATGGATATGGTAGCTAAAGCATTTGGTAAATTGATTAAAGGGGAAGGTACAAATGTTTCTAAGTATAAAGTCAAGAATCATTTTGCTACTTATGTGTTAGTAGTAGAGAAGGGAAACAACAAAGAGCGGTGTGAGGCTCTATACCTCCTCAAGAAATGTGTAGTTGTCTTGGATTGTTAGAAGAATAACTACAGTGTAGGGACATGGAAGGATGTTAGACCTCCTTTTACCAATTGCAAGTGTTCTTGTAAGGGAATTTGAGCCTTTGCATAAGGTTAATGAGGTTGTCAGTGAAGATGTTATGTTATGTAATTAAAATATTGATAAAGATGAGGATTTGAGATCAGGGAACAAATGATATGGGCTAATATTTTCACAAATATATCGAAAAAGGACCTAAAATTGAGATATTTTCCTCTTAAAAATTGGTGGATTCCAATTTTCGGTCAAATTACCAAAGAAAGTTATGACTGATGGTGCTAAGACGTGGAAGAATTTCGTAGTAGATCATTTTCTTGGTGATGCCCCTACCTTTTACATAATGAGTAGTATGGTGAATATCCAATAGAAGGATATGATAAAAGGTTAAAATCAAGTCTACAGATGTCAATGTGTTTTTATTTCGATTTCGAAATGCATATGATTGTATTAAAGTTTTAGAACAAATATGGCATGTGGGAGGTATATGTATGGTTTTCAAGAAATTTGTTCCAAATATGATTCTTGATAAGTTAGATATCATATAGTTACTTCTTTAAATTAAATTGAAGAAGGTTCCTATATTGTTATGGACTTAGGAAGGCCTTGGATATATACACAGGGTAACTGGTATGCCTATACAAATGGATCATATCACTTAGTCAATAAATAGACTAAGTTTTTTAAGAGTTCATGTGGAGGTAGATCTATCTAAGAAGCTAAATTACAAGATCCAGATTGACTTGAATAAATATTATGTACTTGTAGTAGAAGTGTTGTATGAATAGTTACTTTCTAATTATACCATTTGTAAGGAGTTTGGTCATACTTCACCCATATGTGAAAAACCTATATATGTGTGTAAAGTAAAAAAAATTAATAAAAAGGTTGAGCATGATAAGAAGCATAAAGGAAAATGGGTGGAAGTTCATAAATAAAATCAAGCTACATGCTTAAGTCATATAAATAAGTCTAAGAAGAGAAATATGGAAAAGGGTGACAGTTCTTCTAATGTTATCGTTTGTAAACAATCTAATGCATTTAGTGCATTAGGGGTTGTGGATGAGAATTCGAAAGATCCTGAAAATTTTGTTTCTGAGTTCTACTAAACATGAGAGGGTTAAATTTCTCCATATTTATGATAATTACACCCTAGAAAGCTAAGTAATTTAACAAAACTAGGGGTCAAAATCGGTCAGAACATATTGTAATAGGGGTTGTTCCGAAAGTTTCCAATTCTTTCGGAATAGAAAAATCAAGTCTAATTCCAATCTAATAAAATCAAATTAAATTTTAATTTCGATTTTAGAACACACTGAAATTTTGGAATTTTGAATTTTTGGAATTTTTTTATTTTTTATATTTTTTATATTTTGATTAATTTTCTCTTTGACATATTCATTTTTAGTAAATTTTAATATATTATATTAGTTTCTACAAATTACAAAAATTATATAACTATAACAATATATCTACAAATTAAATCATATCACGAAACAATAATTCTAATTGAATATTTTATCAATAAACATCAACATTTAATTAGTTCTTAAAGTTAATTAACAAAATTAAATAAAATACAGTTAAGTGGAACGTTCTTTACCATGTATAAACACACAGTTATAAATGTAAATCTTTATATGTATATGTATTTTCTTCTACGACCAGAAGAGTTATATAAATAGCATAAAAGTATATATATGTGTGGGTATATTAATACTAGAAATATCTGGAATGTGTATTCAAACAAACATTCAGAAATATAATTGGAAAATCTTTGAAAATAAGAAATAGAAATTGTAAAAAGATTTAGAAATTCTAAATTTACAATATGTAAATTTAATTGCGTTCCGAAAAAGTTCGGACGAATTCATAAATTTGAAAATTGGATGGTAAAAAACCAATTCTAAATACGAATTTTAGGATTGGAATAGGTCAAGAATTGGAATTTACAGTTCCAGTTTCAACCCCTAAACAAAACCTTCAAACAAAAGGAGGTGGTGAAGTTTATTAGGTTTAATAAGGTTGATATTCTTGGGCTTTTAAAGAAAAAAATGTGCGTTGAATAATATGAGATGTTCAATTTATCTTATTTTAATGATTGTGGCTCCTTAATTAATAATTAAATTATGAAAGGGGGAGAATTTGTGTGAAATGGAATAGAGATAATGTTTAGTTAAAGTGCATTGAGAAGTTTGATCAAGTTATACTAAGTGAAGTTAATGAGAACAATACTAATAAGATTTATTTGTTACTTTTGTTCATGTAGATAATGATGATAAAAAGAGAAGAACTATTTGGGAATAGTTGAAGAGGTGTAAATCTGTTGTTGATGATAAAAGTTATATATATGGAGTGGAGATTATAATGAGATACTTAGTTGTGAGGAGAGAAGGGGTTGCCAAATTTTTTCCTAAGAGTTCTGCAGAATTGTAAGAATGCATTGTGTAGGTGGAAATGTTTGAGTATCAAAGCATTGGGTCTTTTAATACTTGTACCAATCTATGATGTAAATCTTGGTTTTGGGTGCTAGGCGGTCGACCGGGGCCTAGTGCCTAGTGCCTAGGCGTGATTACACGGGGATTAGGCGGAATTATACGGTTTTGAATCACGATGTGTAATTTTGTATATTTAGTAATATATGTGTAGTAATTATAGCTATTTTAACTATATAAGTCATAAAATTCATTTAACAACACTATAGTAAATAAAGAAATACTAAAAATTGAGTTATAATATCAACTAAAAAATTCCCGAGAATAAGAAAAATAACAATAAGGTCTATGCAGGCATGTTTTTACATTAATCGGTGCCTAGGCGGCTATTTTTTGCCATTAATCGGTGCCTAGCCGGGCTAGGCGCCTATTCCACGGTGACTAAGGTGCTAGGCAAATACGCCTAGAATTTTAACTAGGCGTAAGTGGTTGAGGGGGGAGTTGACGCCTAGGCGGCGCCTAGACGCGCCTAGGCGGGGAGATCTACAACATAGGTACCAATACAATAATAAGGGTTTGTATCATTCAAAATTGATAGGGTATTTTCTAATAAAAAATGCTTTATTATATATGTGTCTAGCTTGGAAGTATTAGCACATCCAGTTTCAGATAATACTCATTTGGTGCTCACAATACAAAGGAATTACAAGATAAACCCTATTTCATTCAAGTTTTTGACATTTGGGGTCACCAGATGAATCTGTACATGCTGGTAAGAAGTCTTGGAAAGTGGAGTGTGAAGCAATATTTTCTGTTTATATACTTTTTTATAAGCTTAAGGTGGTAAATAAGAAATTTAATTTTTTTTAAACAAACAATACTTTAATTATACAAGTGGTGATATTGAAAAAGTGAAGCTTGAGTTGATTATTTTTACAAAGTAATATTTTAAATTGTGATACTAGAGAGGTGGAAGAGGAAAGATATATGAGAATTAATTTGGAGCAACCACTTGAGATTCAGAATTCTGTCCTATATAAGAAATAGGGAGTAGGTTGGACACAAGAAAGTAATTGTGGGACAATATTCTATTAAAAAATTATTATGGCGAGGGTGATTAGATATAGAATTTCTTCTCTTGTGAAGGAAAGTTGAAGTGTTTGTAATGATGACGATGAGATTAAAGGTTCTTTCATTGAATAATATGAGAATATTTTTGGAAGAAAATATGAAGAGAAGGAGGAAGTACTTGTTGAGTGTCTGAAATATATTTTAAACAGTGAAATTGATAAAAGGTCAGCTAAGAAAATGTGGAGGATATAAGTGAAAAAAAAGATCAGGGATGCAATATTTTTAACTTATGAATAAAATGCTACTTGGATGGATGGGTTCAATAGTGCATTTTATATGTATGCTTAAATGGTGATAGGTAAGAATGTCTGTGATATCATACGTGATGATTTCAAGTCAAATTATCTCCTCAAATAAGTGAATACTACTACATTTTTGCTTATACCTAAAGTTAAAAATTCTATATCTCTTAGACAGTTCATTCCAAGTACTAGTCGCAAAATTTTATACAAAGGTATGTCAAAACTTATTGCTAACATGATAAATAGTAGCTTACCTAAGATGTTTTTCTCAAAATCAAGTTCTCTTTATATGGGGGTATATTTATTGTAGATAATGTAATTGTTTCTCAAATTATAGAACAAGGGCATGAATGAAAAATAATTCACCTAGATGTACTTTGAACTTGGATCTTCAGAAAGAGTATGGAAAAATTACGTGGGTATTTTTGCATAATATGCTTAGTGCATTTGGTTTTTATCCAAGATTTATGTAGTGGATTGAGATGTGTGTGTCAACTCCATCGTACTCATAATGTATCAATGTTGAGATCACATGCTTCTTTGAAGGCAATAGAGGTTTGAGGCAGGTATACTCTCTTTCTCCCTATCTCTTTGTAATATATATATATATGTAGGTTTTATCTTCAATAATGGATCATTTGGCAGAATTCGAAGACTTTAAATTTCATCTAAGATTCTGGAAACTAAAATTTTATAAACTCATATTTGCTGATAATTGCTAGTTATTCTTCAAAGGAGATAAACCATTTTCATCAAGATTAAAGATGTGCTTGACATTATTTTCTAGGCTTTCTAGCTTGAATATTAGCCCTGCATAGAGTAAATTATATTGTTATGGGGTTATTCTAAACGTCATCAAGATATATATGCAATACTTTATGTAAAATTGGGAAATCTTTATGTCAGATATTTAGACAGACATGTTACAACTAAGAGACCTGATTCTGAAGCATGTTGTGTCTTCAAAGAGAATTTTTTTGGGAGTACTGAGGTTGGATGCATAAGCATCTTACCTTCTCTAGGGATGTACACTTGATACAATGTGTATTGCAAAGTAAGGGCAGGTCTTGGTGTTTTGTCATAATTTTGCCAAAGAAGGTTGTAAAAGACATAGATAATTACCAGGGTAGATTTCTATGGAAGGGGACTATTGATGATTATTCAAGTGTTAATTTGTCATGAAAACTATTATATAGGAGTAATGAAGAAGGGGGTTTACGTATTCAAAGGCTACAATACATGTATGAGGTTGTTGTTAAGGGAATTTTGAGATTTAATGGGAGTAGGAATACCATTTGGTCTTAATAGATGTATATCAATTGGCTTGGTAATAAATGTGTATGGAACATACAGATTAGCAATTCTATGTCATGGTATTGGAAGAAAATGCTCAAGATCCGACGTTTTGTCATTTGAAATTTATGAAGCATTAGGTGGGTAATGGAAGGCTGTAGCTGAAGTTGGATAAAGGGTGACTGATTGTAAAACGTTTGTCATAATATTTGTCTAAGAGAGGGTAACTACAATAGATAGAGATCTCTGGATAGTTACTTTATTAATGGTAGATGGATACTTCCTCCTAAAGTGAGCAATGTCATAAATTTCATACAAGACCTAGTTAATGTGGAGGACAAAATCATGTGGAGAATGGGTGGTAAAGAGTTTTTTCTCAACAGAATTTACAATGATGTATCGTATAGTAGAAGAAGAGAAGGTTATATGGAATGATTATTTTTGGCACAAAATGACTATTCTTAATCACATTTTTTGTGTTAGGCTGATTTGTTTGCACAAATTTTCTACTAAGGATAAGCTTATGAGTTGGGGTATGCAGGTATATGGTGGTTATAAATTATGTGAGAGTGGTCTTGAAACTAGAGATTATTTATTTACACAATGTATTTTACTCAAGATGTGTGGTTTTAGTTTCTTGTATTAGAATAGTGGTAAAGAGGGTTTGATAGATTGAGTTGGATAACTGATAAGATCCACGAAAGATCACTAAAGGCTATAGTGGTATTTATAGGTTTTTTGAGTTTCTTCTATCATACTTGGATTTACAGAAATAATGAGGCTTTCAATAAACAGAAGATGAAGCAAGGAGATATCTTTAATATGATGGTTGAAGATGTTAGGTGCAAATTATGGAATAAAGGGAAATTTCCTAACACTATGTGGAATAGGATCATTGAAAATAGGTGGAAATTGGTTGGGGCATTGATGTCTGATATAGGTGACTGAGGTGGTTGATCTTTGGGAGTTTAAGTTGGGAAGAATTTGATTTTTGAAATTAAGGGGGTCTTTTTACAATTTTTTTAGAATGTGTGTACATAATAAGATAGATGTTAGGAGTGAATGATTATTTGAAATAGTAAAGATGGGTGACTATGTAGAAGGACTAGTTTGATGTGCTGTTGGGAGGTAAACATAAAATTTTTTAGTTGAGCGGGCTTGAATGGATTTAGTGAATATAGACCGGATTAAGCGATACATTTTGAGTTATCGTGTAACTTCCCCAAATTTGTAATAGTTAGTAGTTTTTGGGTGTATGTTTTTAATTTGACTAGATTGTATAGGACTTTATTGTTTCTAGCAATGTTTGTAGAGGATACAAATTTTATACTAGGTTGACTATTTGACTTTGTTTTGGCTCGAATAGTTAATTGTCAAACTTGTTGGAAATTTCAATTTTTGTAATAAAAAAACCTTTTCAAGAAAAATAAAGGATAAGGACTATGCAAAATAATAAAAAATTAACTCAACCATCTCGATCTTTGGGCGTTAAAGTTGGGAAAATTAAAGAGGTCTTTTTTCAATTTTTTTCGGAACGTGTATACATAATAAAAAGATGTTGGGTAATGAATGAGTTTTTGATATAGTAGAGACGGGTGACTATGTAGAAGGACTTGTTTGACGTGTTGATGGGAGGAAAAGATAGTATTTTATAGTTGAGCAAGCTTGAATCTATTTAGTGAAGACGGACGAGATCTAGTGAAACGTGTAGGGGTTTTGTGTAGTTTCCCCGAAGTTTTAATAGTTAGTATTCTTTTGATATATTATAAAATTTGACTAGATTGTATATGACTTTGTTTCTAGAATTGTTTGTAAAGGATATATGTTTCAAACTAGGTTGACTATGTGACTTTGTTTTGGTTCAACTAGTTAGTAGTCCAACTTCTTGTAAATTTCAAATTTTGTGCTAATAAATAAATCTTATTGAGAAAAACACAAAAGGATAAGGACAACGCAAAATAAATAAATAAAATTAACTCAACCAACTTGATTCATTTCTATTTGATAAACATTTGATCTTTTAAGATCAAATAGATATATAAAATAGATAAACGCAAAGATTTATGTGATGTCTCCTTTATTTTGATGGATTAATCCACTTAGGAGACACTATTTTGGGAGTTTATTGGGCCTAAACATGAGAATTTTTTCATATATTTTCTATATTGCACTTTTACTTCTAGTTTTAGATTTATAACTGTTTATATAGCTTTTGTGCCTTAATAGAGTGTTAATTAAGTATGTATCCTTTATATACATGCTTGATAAAAGGGTACAAGATGTGGAGAAGAAGTCAAGAAGTCAATATAAACTCCAAGTCAAGGTGGAAATTGAGCTTAGAGCCAGTTTGGGAAGTTGGAGCGTGTACCAGGTTCGTGTGGCAAGTGACAAAGTCAATTCGGAGCTAAGTTGAAGAAGTTATGCTATTTGCTTCTACAGTGGTTCAAACCAGAATTCCGGTTAGTAAAACGGGTTGGGTCCCTTCTAAACATGATTAAGTAAGCTATTTTTCCAGCCTGCAAGTGAGATTACATCAGAAAACAACATTTTTTCCAAGAGGAGAATAAGTTTAGAAAGAGGGAAGAAACGCCAAAACATAACGAAGAGGTAGAACAAGGGTTTGTTAATGAAACCAGCCATTCAACCTCAACCATCCACCGTTTCCTTTCGTCACAAATAGTAACTTAGCTTTATTCTCTCTTTTAAACATGAATATTTATTTATTTTTAACTAGTTTTCCATTATATAGTTTTTATTCAATTATGAGCAAAACCCTTATTGTTTGAGGCTGCTATTGTAAGACTTTATGTGAGCTTTTTAATTACGTTATTGTATTTGGGATATCATTATGATATTTAATTGAGTTACTTTTATTTATTATTCCATTTCTTTATATGTTTGTATTAAATAAAACATTCGTTCTAGTCGAGTAATGGGAGGCCGAAGTAATCAAGTTAACACCTGGATGGGGGGCTTGGTTACGGAATCAGCATATATACGCCTAGTGAGAGGCAACGAACCGGAAGGTCGTGACCTCTACGTAGTCATTAGGGTTATCCATTCATCCGATAGCTGGCGGGTGTGTAATGTTGGGCTCTAATATCAAACGTATGGGGAGTTAGAGTGCATTAGAATCCCGACTAATTTGAACATATCCTACTCTTCCTTATCAATAACGAGATTAATTAGCTACATAAACTATTACTAGCAATTCCTTAAGCAACCGTCTCCTATTACGTCATATCTCTATTTACTTAATTGTTTATCCTTATTATTAGTTAATCATTATCGTGTTCTTTATATTGTTTATTAATTATTGAAAACCAAACAAACATCTACTATTTGAATTATTTAATACTTTATTATTTCGATTACAATCTTCGCGCATTTACACTATGATGAATACCATTAATCGCAATTAATCCCTGAGGAAAGCAATAACCATACTTATCACTTTTACTTGAATTCGACCCGTACACTATGGAGCGTCACCCTATTCAAATTATTATATCTTTATTATATCACATGCTGGGGAAGACAAGTAAAATGGCGTTGTTGTTGCGGATTATTGTTTAGATTTTTGTTGTACTTTTTTTTTGTGTTTTTGTCTCTACTGAGGCTTACAGGTTTTGGGTTATGTACTCGGATCATGAGAAGCTATTTTGAGACAAAAAAGAGAGAGAAATTAACCATCTGCCTGGTTTTGAAGCCTATGAGAATCAATTGAACCCACATCTAGGAGCTAATCCAATTGAGGGAGTTCAAATTAATATCACACAAGGAGCGAACTTGAATGAAGCCAATCCACCAAATGGAGCTAATCATCCAGTTCAAGGAATCCCTGAGCCTGTAGTTCCTTTTCTTGTTCAACCTTTGGGGATCTCCCTCCAGCTAATCAAGTCGGCGTTCTAAGTGCGATACTGATATATATGTTAAATCAATTCCTTAGATATAGGAATTAGAGTGGAGCCGTCCACCAAGATTTGGTTCGTGCTATCGAGAAGTTTATTGGTTGTGGCGAAGGTGTGATAAAATAGCAGATAAATAAAGATGATAATAAAGGACACACACCATATACTACCACGAGAAACTCACTACAAGTGCACAAATAATTTGCAAGTTATAGTTAAATATATAAGAGTTCGTTCTCAGGGATTTCGGTAGTTAGCTGAAACTTGTACTCGAGCCTATCTTACTAAGTTTTTATATTAACCTTAAAGAGGGAATTGAGCATTATATATGTAGTCGGGATTCTAAATTCTTCCTAACCCCCGTCAGGGTAGATTTAAATGCAACCTCTACACTAATAGAGGACTTGGGTAAGGGGACCATGAGAAATGATTAATGGTTAAATCAAACCTTAATGACTATCTAGCTACGCAAGCCTGTCAGGACCACTACCGCACACTAGACGATAAACTGAGAAAGTACATGTTTACAATAATAAATGGATGTATTTATAGGTGCTAGGTCGTAATCTTGGAGTGTAAGTAAATTTATTGGATTCCGTGTCCAATTCAAATTCCTTTCCTAAAATATGAGACAAGATAAACACTAGATATTGATTTGAGCATGTATCCTTCATTATTAGGCCAAATTCAGTGTACAACCCATCAAAACGACCGCAATTCAAAAATTTATCCCACCCTAAAAGTGCTCCTTTGAATTCGTAACTGATTTACAAACTAAATTACCTCTAAATGTATCATACAAATACTCAATACGGTTTAAATTCAAGAGCAGATTAGCTTTGCAATGCACGAAGGAGATGTTCTTCACTTAGCTTGATATAGAGGCTATAGATTGTTCATTGAGCCTAACTAATCTAAAATGATCCATATAACTACTCTCTATTGATTCAACCATTTATAGATTACATAGAAAATAATCATAAGGTCTTTAAGGTTGTAATGTTGGATAACGGACGGTATGATCGTATATTTGGATAATATAAAGTAAACTTTTGGCTTTCTACTCACTAGCCATTAACAAATCTCCCTAGAGCTTGAGGTACTCTCATGAATGTTATCACTCAACCCAATGATTTGATGCACTAATTAGCATCCCAAATAACCCAATAATAAAGCCTCAAGATGATCACATACGAAATTTTACTTTGTCGGTCCAAATCATATAATCTTTTCGTATCAAATTTTTTTATTTTGTAAGCTAGCTATGACTCATTTTATGTGAGATATCATGCTACTTCTTTCTCATATTTCTTTTCTATTCAATTTTTTTTTCGTTTCACCCTGACAAAGGGTTACATATATAAACAAGTGAATCATCATCAAGAGCAGAATATATAAGCTCTTGTTTCCCATAATTTGAACCTACCACACCAAACTCAAGCTCTAATACGACTGTCTAAGCATCGCGATTCGAGTGTGGGACATATAGAAAAGTCCTAAAATTTAAGGGCTATGGTTTATAACATGGCTAATAAAAATGTTTTAGAAAGGCTAGAAGGGGCTGAGAAGGATATAATTGGAATATTTGGACATCAAGCTAAAAGGAAACAAAAGCTTATCAGTGAACAACCTTAATCACTTTCTAAACTATTCAATTTTGTTGCTTTCTTACCTCTAGCATGTTCATTAAATGAATTATCAACTAGCTTGGATCTCACGGTCTACACACCCCTCAAGGCGCCCTAAGATCAAACTTACTTTTACCGTATTTCTCACTAATATTTTCTTTACTATAAATGTGTGTTTTCAACTAGCTTGGTATTAAATATTTTAGTGCTCGGAATGATACCCATATATTTTAGACTCCTTGGTGTATATGCGTTCACATAGAATTGCTATAGATCAAGTGGGTCCATGTACTTAGTTATACAAAATATTTGGGAATGCAATACATGTAAGGATGATTCACAATTTTTCTAGGCTCTGTATCATATCTAAAATCCCTTCCTTATTGCGTTTGGGAGTAGCGATTTAGCCGAATATGCACTTGGAAAGTGGTTCGGTACAACAGTTCAAACCGGGCAACATATTTATCAAGTTGGGGTTTGATAGAACGGATTCCAGTAGATATAAATATTAAACTAAATGTATTAAATTTACTTAATAAATGTATCTATGTTTGCTTGAGTTAGAATAGATAAGCAACCTTACTAATATAAAGTTGTTGAAAAGAGTAAAATATCTCCATTTCAATATATGTTGGCATTAATAAGCTTTGTAGTTACAATAAGTGAAAATGATTATGCGAAATACCTTTTTTCCTATCATTTGATAAGTTTCTCATGGAAATATATATAAACATAAATATGTGTGAAACTTTAATTCTTTACCCCTCTTCTTGGTGGAGCTTTCCTATTTATAATAATTTCTTTATGGTGGGTGGTTGGATAGTTCCTATAATCTTGCCACCATGTTGATGTTTTTGCATACACTCTTTGTAGTATATTTAATAGGCTTCATGGGCCACATTATAGAATTTAACCTCTTATGTTTTCCTTTAGATCATGGTCTGTCTAGCGACTACACCTCACATTTACTTGATTTACTCGAGGTCATGTGACTCGAGATATACTTATGATATTTATCCTAAGTGTCTTCTTATAGTAATAGCCCCTACCAACAAGCTCCATCTTTTATATCGTCTACTTAACAAGGTAGGCCATATTTTCCTACCAAATACCCTTTTAAATTGTGAGAATTTATTTCTTTGGAGAGTATTGGGATTTGACTTTTTTCTTCATATGTTGTATCTAAGTTTTCATGTTCTTCACATGTGTGACTGAATTGACACAACTTTTTCATTTTCTCTTTTCTTTTTGATTTTAGATTTTTCTTTGGGAATATAACTGATAAATTATGACGGTTTATTTTTCAGAAATTATGTTGTTGAGTGCTTGATAAGCTTTATTTTTCCTATTAAATCTACACGATCAACAAACATGTGTTGTCTTTTCATGTTTCAATAAATTACATCATTACTATTTCCTTAGTTATCCCATATGCTACACTCTTCGTATCGATGTACATGTTTCGTCTCTTAGAATTCTCTGAGGCTTATATATCTGTGTTATACTTTCTTATAAGACTATAACAAAGTAACACTAACTGTTCGATCATCCTGGCGGATTGATCTGAGACACTGAGCACAATACTGGAGAAGTAAAAGTATCGGTAGAAGTAGAGAAGTAATTGAAGTAAGAAATAACACGGTGAATCTAGATGATAAACACAAAACTTTCACTCAATCACCACCGATGAGGTCTTTCATGATCTTCACGAGAACTTAGTTGTGTTGCTGAGGCTTCCTAAAACTAGACACAAAGTTTAGGCCAAACGGAGGGGCGTTCCCGATGGAACTCTAACACTAAATATTTGTTTCTTTGCAAGCAGGTATTTTTATGAACCGAGTAAATATGGATAGTTATGCCGAGTATACAATATACAGAACCATTTTTTGAGAGATAGACTGCATACCAAATTTCTCGATGTAGTGAGGTATTTATAGGAGTCATAGATGCGCGTGGAGAAGGTTCGTGGTACACGTCGTTAGAATGGTGTGAGAATGTAATTTAAGTAGTTAGTAGGACCGGAATCATAACTGTCTCCGAAGAGTATAATTTTCTACCCTCGGTAAAGACCTTGTAGAAAATTGGCTTACTTGGAGACTACCCTCGGGAGAATTTGATATTTCTTCCCCTTAGGGAAACAGACGTTGCGCGTGGCCTGATGTAAGTTATTCTCAATTTTGGCCCAATAATTATTCTCAGGACCGAAATGGTATAGGAGCATTATTTCTTCTTCTCAATACCCCCTTTAAATTTATGTGATCGATATCTTCTACTTGGATATTATTAAAAGGAATTTATCACCTTTTTGTGTTTTTACCCTGATACATGACCTGGTCTTGTTTTACTCACTCAATATAGTTTCATTTGACGTTACAATGTTTTGGAGAGGCCGAGACTACGTCGATCTTTTTGATAATGTTCTTTCACATCCTTCATGATGAAGTCTTTGAATTAATTTTGTTTTTGGTAAAAAAACATAACTCTTTTAATGTAAAATAGTTTCATCTAAAGGCTTTAATTTTTAAATACTTTTGAGTGTCTCAAGGATGCCACACACCAATAAATTAGTAGTATAATAGTTAAATATTATAATGTTGTCTGAAATTGAGAGGTTGGCACGAAATAAATTATGATTTGTAGTTATAGATAAAACTCCTATTTAGTAATTTAATAAAAATTTGATAAACTGCATTGAATTATATCTAATTATATGTCTTTTTATCAACATTTACAACTCTTTAATTATAAAAAAAAGGTGTTTTCCCTGAACCCCCTCCTACAATAAGTTCTCTTGACTCATACTTTCCGAATATTTTGTTGTACACAAGAGACCTCATCATACTAAATTTTATCTCCCTTTTCGTCAAAGAAATCAAGGCACGACATCGCCGAAAAAAATCACCCACGTAATTATCATTGACTTGATCGATCATAAGTACCTCATCATGTAATTCAGTAATTAAATCTTCGACCACACCCATCTTCAAGATATCATAATCACCATCAGCTTCACCTTCAAACATATAGTACTCAGTTCTGCTTTGAATATTTATTTGACACTAGAATATCGTTATACGCCAAGAAGGAAAGAAGTTGGTTTGGATGATCAACCTTGTCCACTTGAGAGGGCTCCGTACTTTGGTTGTGGGTCTCCATGCTTTATTGACTTGATCGGTCACAAATATCTCGTCATGTAATTCTGCAATTAAATCTTCATCCACAACCATCTTCAAGATATCATAATCACCATCAGCTTCACTTTCAAAAGTATAGTACTCTTTTCCACCTTGAATATAATTATGATAAATACTATTATTAAGTTTTTATATACTATTAATTTAATTACATAAATAAATTTTTTAAGATATTTTTTATTATATTTAGTTTTCATTCATTTGCAAAAAAAATATAAATAATCAATTCGAATAAACACGAATTAGCTAATGAAAAGTATTTGATATCCTAATAATAAAATTATTATATAGTGTCAAAATAAATTTGTTAGTATAATTAACAAGTATTTAACAAATTAAACTACATCGTAAGTTTTTTACAAGTAAACTGGTGCTAGTGATTGTGGTTGTGGTTGAGAGTTGATAAAATAGTTACCCATATCGAAATATGACATTGTAGTGGTTGTAAAGGTAGTATGTGGGGTGTTTGGGATAGAGAATAATCTTTGGTCGTCAACCTCCGTAAGTTTCCAATTTATGTCCATCCGATCACGTCTTCTGAGATATTGTGAGAGAAAGAGAAACGAAAAAATGAGAGACAGTGTTGACTTCGGATTGTGGATCTGGGAAGTGAATAGGAAGTGAAACTTATAATGGCGAATAAGAAGTGGGGCCGTGATGAATAATTAAGTAGGTAGTTGTGGTATTTAATGAATTATGGTAATGTACAGTTTGGGACAAGATATTTTCAAGATTTTTGAATTTCAAAATAAAATATTAAGAATATTGAAAAATACTTTTGAAATTAAAAAAAAAGAAATGTTTGTAATTTTGAATGTATTAAATTAGTATATATATATATACATCAATTTATTGATATTTTTTATTGTAATTTAACTAACATATCATTACTTCAATGAAATATTAACCCAAATGAGATAATTTTTCAGTTTAAATTTGTAATAATATAACAAATATAATTATTAAGAAAATATATTCAGTATGGGTCATTGTTGAATACCTTATTTTTACGGGTTGCCTTGTCAAAAGTTAAGAACATATACTCCTTATATATAAAGTTTAAGGGGATGAAATATGTGGTTCTAATATATTCAGTAATATGGATACTAACTGTACTAACACATTATCTTTAAGAAATTACATCTTCTATAATAGTTACTCGTTAGGTGAGATGTCTAAAAAATGAACAAAAAATTAAGAAGAGAGAGAAAAATGAGGAGAAACAAAAGTAAGATAAGAATGCAATAAATAAAGGGTCAGTGACCCACGTGGAAATGGTGACTAGCTATAAATATTTTACAAACTTTGAAATGAATACTACCTAATGCACGTATTTCTATTTTATTTATATAATAAATATGTTTTTCCTTTTAAATAACTATATATTTGGAGAAAAAAACTAAAAAATTCGTATATTTATTATTCATTCACCATATATAATAGATTAAGTGTTTTAGCAAAGACGATAAAAAGATTTATTTAACCAATTGATAAAATGCAATGTTTAGATAGACTATTAGAATAAATATTTAATAAACATCGTAAAATTAAGTTTCGCTAAATGTTAAAATTGAAATTTTTTTGATAACAACAAGAAAAATATTTAACTAGGTAGATTATTAGATTCGTGTTTCAATCGTAATGGTAAGAAACAACATTTTACCTTTTGCAACATTTTGTTAGATTAAGTGGGTGTTTGGTTTGCACTTAATGATATCTTAATTTGGTTTATTAATAAACTGAATCAATAAGACAATTTTTTTGTCCTAACCAATTCAGATCTTAATGACTCTTAACTAGTTTTTTTCTTAAGAATTTAAACTAAAAACATTTAGACACTACCTCTGAACAAAATAAGTTAAATTTAGTTGTTCATTCAGCATCCAATACTTATCACATTAAAATACAAACGATATCTAAGTCAAAATCATTCTACACTACCTCTTAACAGAATAAGTCCTTTTTAGCTGTTCATTCAACATTTAGTACTTATCACTTTAAAATAACAAATGACATATAAGCGATTGAAGTGATTTTTCAATAACGACAAGAAAAAATATTTTACTTTGTTGAATTTCGCATTGTTCCGTTAGGGTATTATATTACCTCAAAAATATTTTTCATATTAAGTTCTACAATATTATAATATTAGATTATATGTTTTATCGATAACGACCAGGAAAATTATTTTACCTCTTAATTTTTTTAATTCATTTTATTAGATTATGTATTTTTCGACAAGAAAAATAGTTTTTTATTATATTAGAGGTAATATTTTGATAAAATATTAATTAAGTGTTTTATTGATAACTAGTATATTATTTTATGAACTGTATATCCATAATGATAATGTAAAAAGTTTACAATTATAATAAATGCTAATATTCCGATGAATAACGACATTAAGAAAACAATATATTGTTATATTAGTTTCTAAATATTTCTATTTATTAAAGAGAAATTTAATGATTATAAAAAAATTGTATATCATTAAATAAAATATTATGTATGGTATATACATGCACAGTTTGTCTAGAGCACAACTCAACTGACAAATATAAAGGACATACATAGTTTTCTTACTTGTGGCTTGTAGTATGGAGTTTGGATCTTACGGAAGACAAATTCTGTGTAAGTGACGTTAGTATTAAGAACCCCTGAAATGCAGGCTAACTAAGGCATATAAATACAATTTACATTTTTACCATTTATAAGGAGTTTAGGTAGAGACCCTTATGTTGGAGGTACTACGATTTGATAAAAGGTTTAATGACCAATGAATCTCCTATGATCCCAACCTTATACAAAAGTATAACCTAGTTGATAAAAAACGCGTCTTTCGTGGTAATGGTGAAGAAAGAAAACCACATCATGGCTGGAAAAATCCTTTCTAATAACTATTTATAGTGCACACAAGAACAATCAACAAATTTACTCATTTATTGAATATAAATAATGAATGTAACCTTGGATTTTAGTTATGGTTATTTATAATAGTACTTGTGTTCCAAAGATGTGATCTTTAAATAATTAGCTATTAAGAACACCATAGGGATGGGAGTCCCAGATGACGATCAGAGAAATCTTACCTTGATTGTCGTCTAAAAAGGGACAAAATATGATGTATGTGATTTTGATTATATTTTGTGATTAATATTTGCGTAACTTTATAATTAAAAAGAAATAGAATTTATCCTTGAAATTAAGTTAATTTGTTGTTATATTTGTATGTATAACTCTTCTTCAATCAGAATCTACTAGATCCGAATTACACAAGTGATATCGAGCTTATGTCCATCTCCGATCTTTATATATCCTTATAGATAAGCTTGTATACATTTTTTACCTTATCTACATCCATATCTACTCAGATTATCGGTCTCTTATGTTTATTAATAGGATTTGATCTCATATGATTATCTACATATAGAGATTGATATCCCTCTATCTAGGTGAAACACTCAAATATATTTCTGAAGAATAATCTACAAACTATAATGAATCAGTGATATATAAACTCAAAAGACTGTAGCATATACATTCTAGATAAACCTATACAAAATTGTTACCCTAAGTGAAAAGGGTAGATCCTATATGTACATCTAGGATAAACCTAATTGAAAAGAAGTGGTGGTGCTAAAAAATTAAAGATGATAGGAGATCCTTCTCTCCTCTTACTCTATATAGGCATAGTTTTTTCTTTTCTCCATTAGATTTCTTTAGTTTATTTATTTCTTCACTGTGATTCTCTTCCCCAATCTGTTCACCACGTTTGTCCACCTTCTCATAGTGATTCTCTGATGTCTACTCATATTCTTGAATTTTTTCGTTCTTAAACCTTTCTTTCTTAGTTTTTATTTATAGAAATTTTTACCCAGTAATTGTGTTTTAATTCACCCAAATATAAGTTCACTAATGGATGTCAGCCATTAATGTGATTCAAATCTTTTCATTTGTTGAGTACTATTCAAGTGTAATTAGTTCTCTCTCTTATTCATATTTTTTACTCTTTTTGTCATTTACAAAGTTTAATATAGCTTTTTTATTCTGTCAACCATATATGTTTTTATCAAGCTCCTGTCCACTTGATTTATGATTAAGTATCTAGGTTTTTTGTCTTTTCACCAAAAAATTGTTGTTTTTATCATTCAATACTCGGTCTTTTTGCATCGTTCTTTTTTATTTGGGTTTCTTTCTCAATCGTCTATATGCTTCTTTCCATGTTGCCACATGCCATGAACGGAACGACGGGAAAAAAAGTTGTGAAAACTAAACCTGGTGGTACCAAATATGTTCTAATTTTGCATGTTAACTTTACTTTAGAATATGAAGTATTGAATGTAATGTATACAAATAAAAGTGATTGAAAGTTAGTATTTTGTTGATAAATAATATTGAGCTGACTAAAAGATATTTAGTTCACAGGAAGTGTGGGTAAAGCATATACTATTATTGCATTTCTAGATGATTGTGGTGATATGGATATGGTAGCTAAAACATTTGTTAAATTGATTAACAAGGAAGGTACAAATGTCTCTGAGTATAAAGTTAAGAATCAGTCTGCTACTTCTGTGTTAGTAGTAGAGAAGGGAAACAATAAAGAGCGGTGTGAGGCTCTATACCTCCTCAAGAAATGTGTAATTGTCTTGGATTTTTAGAAGAATAATTGTAGTGTAGGGACATGGGAGGATGTTAAAAGCTCCCGTTTACCAATTGCAAGTGTTAATGAGGTTGGCAGAGAAGATGTTATGTTATGTAATCAAAATATTGATAAAGGTAAGAATTTAAGATGAGGGAACAAATGATATGGGCTAATATTTACACAAATTTTGTGAAAGAGGACCTAAAATTGAAATATTATCCTCTTGAAAATTGGTGGATGGAAAATTATCGGTCAAACCTGTTGGGATTTAGATCAATTATTTAGATTAACTATTATTATAAATCCGATCATGCTCTTTTGGAGAAGTGGAAAAGATTAGATTAAAGAATTAAACAAATATATCCTTTCCTATTCTTTTGGAGAAGTGGGAAAGTCACATTTTTGTACATGAAATGTCCCACATAGCAGGAGAGATGGGAAAAATATTAGTTTAAATTAGCTTACCCATCTATTATTTCCAAAAGAACTATAGACTATGAAACCCAAAAGGGAATTGGCAAAGCCCCATACGCGCGCACCACCAATACCCGCCTGGCCTGGCCCGGCGTGGGCCGTGGGCTCGTGGGGGAGTTGGGGAGTTGGGGGAGTCAAAAAATGAAAAGTGAAACACCTTTTCTGAAATAAATCAAGGAGAAGCAAGCTGGTTCTTATAGTGGTCGGTTGGAGTTCAAATCCTATCATCAGGAAGACATAACGTTCATAACGTTCACGCATTCAAGACACCAAAAAAGCCAGAATATTTTCCCCACTTTCCTATAAATAGAAACTCTCCCTCATTAGCCTTAATGGAGCACTTGAAGAACATTTATGGTGACGTTTCTGATAGGCCATTACTCTCCCCATTTTCCTATAACAAAGACACGAAATACACCAGAAAAGAATAACACTCTGCCTCTTTTTCTCTCTGAAAACTCTTAGTAGACCTTAGTATTTCCCGTTAGAGATACCAGTACGCCAAAATATCTTTTTAATAACCGTATGTGTTATTTGTTATTCATTTCATTCAGTGTAAGTGTATTTTCTGTTTCTGTAATCGTATTTCAATTTTTTGTAATAGTTAGTTTACATTAAATCGAATTGTATTTCTTTTACTTTTGGGAAACCATTTTTGTTTTGTCAAAACCGGTGACTATTTTACTCACAATTTAAAAAGATATTCATTTTCTTTTCTCACCGGTTCTTTTGTGAAATGGCTCTTCCTGCTTCGGCTATTGGTTCTCTGTTGAACGCAAATCCATTTCTCGACGTGAATAAGTTAGAACCCCTTAATTGTTCTAACTATAAGCGTTGGGCAGAAAAGGTCATGATTTGTCTTGAATAGTATGAACTCAACTTTGTTATAGTCGAGGCTTCTCCACTTATGGAAATTGGAGCTCATAATGAACAAGAGCTAGCTAGACATCTTGCCCTCGAATCCAGAACAAAATAGCGGCTTGGGGCTGGATGTTGAACAATTTTACTAATCCCATATTTGATCTCCTTGCCAAAGAGAAATCGGCAAAGGTCATATGGGAAAGTCTCGAGAAGAAATATGAGGTTGATGATTCTGGTAAGAAAAAGTACATAACGGAGAATTGGTACAATTTTAGAACCATGGATCAGAAACCCATGACTGAACAACTTCATGTGTACGAGAACCTATGCGCGGAGGTAATCGCAAAAGGCATGAAGATGTGTGAAGTTTTACAAGCCAACATTCTGCTTGAGAAATTTCCCCCATCTTGGAGTGAATACCTCAAACACAAAAAGAAGGAAATGACCCTCATGAACTCATCAGCCACATACAAGTCGAAGAAGCCAATCGACTCAAGGATAAGTATCTTTCTTTCCCTCCTCATTCCTCGAAGGCTAACCTTGTCGGAAGTTCTTGGCATGGTAACAAGGACAGGTTCGAAGGTAATGGAAAACAGAAAGGCGCTATCAATTCCAAACCCAGGGGGAATAAGGACCGCAACAACTCCAACAAACAAAACGGAAGGTTTAAAACTTCTGGTAAGATTCAGAAACCTAAGGGTGCATGTTATTGTTGTGGTAAAGAAGGACATTGAGCTTTTGAATGTACTATTAGAGTTTTTCCTGATCCAAAACCTGATGCAAACCTAACTGAAACCGAAGAGATAATCGTCGCGGTAATGGTTGAGGTTTACTTGGTGGAAAACAAAAGCGAGTGGATCCTTGACAGTGGGGCCTCACGACACTTTGTGTGGAAACAAAGCCTTGTTCAAAAAGTTCGAGGAAGCAACCAATGGTGAATGCGTGTACATCCACTGCTACAGTCCTCGAAAAAGGACAGGTTACCCTCAAACTCACTTCTGGTAAGATACTTGAGCTAAACGATGTTCTCTTCGTCCCCTCGCTCCGTAGGAACGTGGTTTCTGGAGTTCTTCTTAATAAAGTGGGACTCAAACTAGTTTTTGAGGGGGGGGGGGAATAATCATTACAAAAAATGATGAGTTTGTGGGAAAAGGGTATTTACATAATGTTTTATTTGTTTTAAATACTATAACCCATGACTAATACCGACATGATGAGTTTGTGGGGAAGGGGTTTTTATTTTTGCAAATAAGGGTTTGTGTGATTGAACCTTGTAACCTCTATTAAGGACTTTTCTAATTATGCTTATCTATTTGAACGTTTAGATGTGTGGAATGATATATTAGCCTATCTTTCTTCTCTCTTCTATTTAAAGGCTAAAAATCCCTTGGACTAATAAGGTCGATGACATTATATATTATATGATATGTGTAGAGTCCAAACTCGTGGGAATACGACCCTTAAATATGAAAACCTAGAGAATTCTAAACTACCAGAATTAGTGACCTAAATACTTTTATAAATTCCGCTAGTGAAGGAGAAAACCCATACTATTTAACCTTAATAGGTGACTATGTCAGGTTTATGAGAGTATATCTCCTAATACTAAATGTGAAACGGAACATGTGTTTATAAATATAAGTACGATGTTGAAACCCAACTACTTTGTTGAATCAAAAGACTTAGGGCATGAATTATGTTATAAATTCACTATAATTGTTTTGAGACATTAACGTAATTATCAACGGAGTTAGTGCCTTACATACCCCTACGTAATGACATAGCTGGAGGCTATGATAATCGGTTTTGGCACACTAACTCAAATGTGGGGGTGATTAGCAAAGGTTACCCAAGTTCTAAGTACGGTCACTGTTGGACCAAATACATAGACTCAATGGTCATGGGGTATGACACGAATGTATAAACTGTCTTAATGAATTCATAGCCACTCGTGGTGGTCCTATCATGAAGGACTTGATGAATTCACCTATAAGGCATATCATGCTAGATAGAACACGGGGATGAGTGTTCAATTCATAATGAATTCATAGCCAATATATGGTGGTCCTTTAGAAGGACTTGATGAACTCACGATCAAAAGTGAGACTCAACATTCATGATAGAAATTAAGGAGACATCCTTAAAAGATCTCACATGAATAAAATCTACAAAGTTCATAGCCCACAAGGGGTGGTCCTTAGAGAAGGACTTGATGAACTAATTTAAAGGTGATGTTCGAGGGAACTATAACTTTCAGTTTGGTAGAGTATGTGCTGTGAGGGTCTCGATCGAAAACTGTTAAGTTCAAGAGTAAGTTCAGTTAAACGGAATTTGGTGGTTGCCTCACTTCACTACGTGACAATTCAAATCGAAAGATATTGACACTTAAGTACAACTCACCCAAATGCTGGTAGTTATGGAAACCTGATCACCTTCACTCCTAAAGACCCTGAGTGGGGGATTGTTGGGATATAGATCAATTATTTAGATTGACTGTTATTATAAATCCGATCATGCTCTTTTGGAGAAGTGGAAAAGATTAGATTAAAGTATTAAACAAATCTATCCTTTTCTATTCTTTTGGAGAAGTGGGAAAGTCACATTTTTGTACATGAAATGCCCCACATAGGAAGAGATGGGAAAATATTAGTTTAAATTAGCTTACCCATCTATTATTTCCAAAAGAACTATAGACTATGAAACCCAAAAGGGGATTGGAAAAGCCCCACACGCGCGCACCACCACCACCACCCGCCCGGCCCGACCCTACGACGACGTGGGCGTGGGCCGTTGGCTTGTGGGGGAGTTGGGGAGTTGGGGAGTTTGGGGTTTCAAAAAATGAAAAATGAAACACCTTTTCTAGAAATGACTCAAGGAGAAGTAAGCTGGTTCTTATAGTGGTCGGTTGGGGTTCAAATCCTATCATCAGGAAGACATAACGTTCACGTATTCAAGACACCATAAATCCAGAATATTCTCCAGAAGTTACAGGTCTTTGAAAAAGAGTAACATCTGTAACCTCCAAAAACGTTAGCCTTAATGGAGCACTTGAAGACCATTTATAGTGATGTTTCTAGTAGGCCCTTACTCTCGCCATTTTCCTATAAAGAGAGACTTTCCCTCACTAGCCAAAGACACGAAATACACCAGAAAAGAATAACACTCTGCCTCTCTTTCTCTCTGAAAACACTTAGTAGAGCTTAGTTTTTCCGTTAGAGATATTGGTACGCCGAAATATCTTTTTAACAATCGTAGGTGTTATTTGTTATTTATTTCATTCTGTGTAAGTGTATTTTTTTTCTGTAATCGTATTTCAATTTTTCGTAATAGTTAGTTTACAATAAATCGAATTGTATTTCTTTTACTTTTGGGAAACCATTTTTGTTTTGTCAAAACCGGTGACTATTTTACTCACAAAACCAGTAAAGAAAGTTTTGATTGATGGTGCTAAGACGTGGAAGAATTTCTTAGTAGGTCATTTCTTGGTGATTCCCCTACCTTTAACATAATGAGGAGTATGGTCAATATCCAATAGAAGGATATGGGAAAAGGTTAAAATTAAGTCTACTGATGTCAATGTATTCATATTTTAATTTCAAAATGCATATAATTGTAATAAAGTTTTGAAAAAATATGGCATGTGGGAGGTATAGGTATGGTTTTCAGGAATATTTTGTTCCAAATATGATTTTTGAAAAGTTAGATATCATATTCCTACTTATTTAAAATTAAACTGAGGAAGGTTCGTCTATAGTTATGTACTTAGGAAGGCCTTGGATATATATATATATATATATACACTGGGCAATTGGTATGCCTATACAAATGGATCCTATCACTTAGTCAATAAATATAGTAAGTTTTGCAAGAGTTCATATGGAGGTAGATCTATCTAAGGAGCTCATTTACAAGATTCAGATTGACTTTAATAGAGATTATGTACTTGTAGTAGAAGTGTTGTATGAATAGTTATTTTCTAATTATAACATTTCTAAGTAGTTTTGTCATACTTCATCCATATGTGGAAAACCTATAAATTTGTGGAAAATTAAAAATATTTATAAAAAAGTTGAGCATGATAAGAAGCATAAAGGAGAATGGGTGGAAGTTCATAAATGAAATCAAGTTAAAGAATTAAGTCATATAAATAACCCTAAGAAGATAAATATGGATAAGGGTGACAGTTCTTCTAATATTATCATTTGTGAGCAATCTAATACATTTAGTGCATTAGGGGTTGTGGATGAGAATTCAAAATATCCTGACAATTTTTTTTCTGAGTTCTAGTAAAGGTGAAAGGATTAAATTTGTCTAAATTTATGATAATTACAACCTGGAAATCCAGGGAGTTTAACAAAAGTAGGGGTTAAATAAGTCAGGACAGATCATAATAGGGGTTGTTCAAACAGTTTCCAATTCTTTCAGAATAGAAAAATCAAGTCCAATTCCAATCCAATAAAATCAAATTTCAAATTTTAATTTCGATTACGGAACACCTAGAAATTTTTTTGGAAATTTTTGATTTCTTTTCTCTTCGAAATATTCATTTTTCTTAAATTTTAGTATATTATATTACTTTTTACAAATTACAAAAATTATTTAAATATAACAATATAACTAGAAAATAAATTATATCACAAAAACAAAAATTCTAATTTAATATTTAATCAATAAACTTCAACATTTAATTAGTTCTTGAAGTTAAATAACATAAATAAATAAGTTCTTTACCATGTATAAACACACTGTTTTATAGATTAAAATCATTATATGTATATGCATTTTCTTCACGGCAAGAAGAGTTATATAAACAATATAAAAGTATATATATGTGTGTATATTAATATTGAGAATATCTGGAATGTGTATTCAAACAAACATTCAGAAATATAATTGGAAAATCTTTGAAAATAAGAAATAGAAATAGGAACAAGATTCAGAAATTCTAAATTTACAATATGTAATTCAAATTTCATTTCGGAAAAATTTGGACGAATTCAAAAATTTAAAATTGGAAGGTAAAAAAGCAATTCTAAATACAAATTTTAGGATTGGAATAGGTAAGGAATTGGAATTTTTCCGTTCCAGATTCCACCCCTAAACAAAACCTTCAGACAAAAAGAGGTGGTGAAGTTTATTAGGTTTAATAAGGTGGATATTCTTGGGCTTTTAAAGAAAAAAATATGCATTGAATAATATGAGAAGTTCAATTTGTTTTATGAGAAGTCAATATAAACTCCAAGTCAAGGTGGAAATTGAGATTAGAGCCACTTTGGGAAGTTGGAGCGTGTACCAGGTTCGTGTGGCAAGTGACAAAGTCAATTCAGAGTTAAGTTGAAGAAGTTATGCTATTTGCTTCCACAGTGGTTCAAATCAGAGTTCCGGTTAGTAAAACGGGTTGGGTCCCTTCTAAACATTATTAAGTATGTTATTTTTCCATCCCTCAAGTGAGATTACATCTAAAAACAACATTTTATCCAAGAGGAGAATAAGTTTAGAAAGAGGGATGAAACGCCAAAACATAACGAAAAGGAAGAACAAGGGTTTGTTAATGAAACCAGCCATTCAACCTCAACCATCCATCGTTTCCTTTCATCATAAATAGTAACTTAGATTTATTCTGTCTTTTAAACATGAATATTTATTTATTTTTAACTAGTTTTCCCTTATATAGTTGTTATTCAATTATGAGCTAAACCCTTGTTGTTTGAGGCTGCTATTGTAAAACTTTATGTGAGCTTTTTAATAACGTTATTGTATTTGGGATATCATTATGATATTTAATTGAGTTACTTTTATTTATTATTCCATTTCTTTATATGTTTGTATTAAATAAAACATTTCTTCTAGTCGAGTAATGTGAGGCCGAAGTAATCAAGTTAACACCTGGATGGGGGCTTGGTAATGGAATCAGCATATAAACGCCTAGTGAGAGGCGAAAAACCGGAAGGTCGTGACCGCTAGGTAGTCATTAGGGTTATCCATTCATCCATTAGCTGGAGGGTGTGTAAGGTTGGGCTTTAATATCACACGTATGGGGAGTTAGAATGCATTAGAATCCCGACTAATTTGAACATATCCTACTCACCCTTATCAATAACGAGATTAATTAGCTACATAAACTATTACTAGCAATTCCTTAAGCAACCATCTCCTATTAAGTCATATCTCTATTTACTTAATTGTTTATCCTTATTATTAGTTAATCATTATCGTGTTCTTTATATTGTTTATTAATTATTGAAAGCCAAACAAACATCTACTATTTGAATTATTTAATACTTTATTATTTCGATTACAATCTTCGCGCATTTACACTATGATGAATACCATTAATCGCAATTAATTCCTGAGGAAAGCAATAACCATACTTATCACTTTTACTTGCGTTCGATCCGTACACTGCGGAGCGTCACCCTATTCAAATTATTATATCTTTTTTATATCACATACTGGGGAAGACAAGTAAAATGGCGTTGTTGTTGCGGATTATTGTTTAGATTTTTGTTGTACTTTTTTTGTGTTTTTGTCTCTACTGAGGCTTACAGGTTTTGGTTTATGTACTCGGATCCTGAGAAGCAATTTTGAGACGAAAAAGAGAGAGAAATTAACCATCTGTCTGGTTTTGAAGCCTATGAGAATCAATTGAACCCACATCTAGGAGCTAATCCAATTGAGGGAGTTCAAAGTAATATTACACAAGGAGTGAACTTGAATGAAGCCAATCCACCAAATGGAGCTAATCATCTAGTTCAAGGCATCCCTGAGACTGGAGTTCCCTTTCTTGTTCAACCTTTGGGGATTCTCCCTCTAGCTAATCAAGTCGGCGATCTAAGCACGATAATGATATATATGTTAAATCAATTCCTTAGATATAGGAATTAGAGTGGAGCCGTCCACCAAGATTTGGTTTGTGCTATCGAGAAGTTTATTGGTTGTGGCGAAGGTGTGATAAAATAGCAGATAAATAAAGATGATAATAAAGGACATACACCATATACTACCACGAGATACTCACTACAAGTGCACAAATCATTTGCAAGTTATAGTTAAATATGTAAGAGTTCGTTCTCAGGGATTTCGGTAGTTAGCTGAAACTTGTACTCAATAATAGCATAGATGAATTTTGATGTTTACTAATTTGAGCCTATCTTACTAAGTTTTTATTTTAACCTTAAAGAGGGAATTGAGCATCATATATGTAGTCGGGATCCTAAATTCTTCCTAACCCCCGTCAGGGTAGATTTTAAATGCAACCTCTACACTAATAGAGGACTTGGGTAAGGGGACCATGAGAAATGATTAATGGTTAAATCAAACCTTAATGACTATCTAGCTACGCAAGCCTGTCAGGACCACTACCACACACTAGACGATAATAATAACTGAGAAAGTACATGTTTACAATAATAAATGGATGTATTTATAGGTGCTAGGTCGTAATCTCGGAGTGTAAGTCAATTTATTGGAGTCTGTGTCCAATTCAAATTTCTTTCCTAAAATATGAGACAAGATAAACACTAGATATTGATTTGAGCATGTATCCTTCATTACTAGGCCAAATTCAGTGTACAACCCATCAAAACGACCGCAATTCAAAAATTTATCCCACCCTAAAAGTGCTCCTTTGAATTTGTAACTGATTTTCTACAGTCTTCAAAACACTAGACGTCTTTACAGATTTTGCAGATTTATTTGGCAGCCTTTCGTATCCTAATTCAACTTTGTTTCCTTTTGACTCTCGATTTCTCCTTGGTTCTTCTTCCCTTAACTCATTTCAATTTATTTGACATCTAATTATATTCCATAAACCTAAGATCTTCACATTAACACACAAATTACACCAAATATGCTCTCAAAGTAATAAATCTCCAAATCAAAGCATGAATTAAGAAAATATATAATAATTGGGGAAATACCTTAACAATTAATGTAATGCACCTAAAATGATGTCTAATGTATATATTAATATATCACAAATATGGAGACATTAAGACCCTAACTCAAAGTTGTATCGCCCTGATACAATAAAGAATAAGAACATAATCACTAAGTCAATTAAGCACAAGGTAAGAAGACAGCAAAATATGAGTAATAATCCTAAAACATATACTTAGAAAGTTTCATGTAATAATATTTACAAACTAAATTACCTATAAATGTATCATACAAATACTCAATACGGTTTAAATTCAAGATCAGATTAGCTTTGCAATGCACGAAGGAGATGTTCTTCACTTAGCTTGATATAGAGGCTATAGATTGTTCATTGAGCCTAACTAATCTCCAATGATCCATATAACTACTCTCTATTGATTCAATCATTTATAGATTACATAGAAAATAATCTTAAGGTCTTTAAGGTTGTAATGTTGGATAAGGGACGGTATGATCGTATATTTGGATAATATAAAGTAAAATTTTGGCTTTCTACTCACTAGCCATTAACAAATCTCCCTAGAGCTTGAGGTACTCTCATGAATGTTCTCACTCAACCCAATGATTTGATGCACTAATTAGCATCCCAAATAACCCAATAATAAAGCCTTAAGATGATCACATAAGAAATTTTACTTTGTCGGTCCAAATCATATAATCTTTTCGTATCAATTTTTTTTGTAAGCCATCTATGACTCTTTTAATGTGAGATATCATGTTGGCATTAATAAGCTTTGTAGTTACAATAAGTGAAAATGATTATGCGAAGTACCTTTTTGCCTATCATTTGATAAGTTTCTCATGGAAATATATATAAACATAAATATGTGTGAATCTTTAATTCTTTACCCCTCTCCTTGGTGGAGCTTTCCTATTTATAATACTTTATTTATGGTGGGTGATTGGATAGTTCCTATAATCTTGCCACCATGTTGATGTTTTTGCATACACTCTTCGTAGTATATTTAATAGGCTTCATGGGCCACATTATAGAATTTAAACTCTTATGTTTTCCTTTAGATCGTGGTCTGTCTAGCGACTACACCTCACATTTACTTGATTTACTCGAGGTCATGTGACTCGAGATATACTTATGATATTTATCCTAAGTGTCTTCTTATAGTAATAGCCCCTACCAACAAGCTCCATCTTTTATATCGTCTACTTAACAAGGTAGGCCATATTTTCCTACCAAATACCCTTTTAAATTGTGAGAATTTATTTCTTTGGAGAGTATTGGGATTTGACTTTTTTCTTCATATGTTGTATCTAAGTTTTCATGTTCTTCACATGTGTGACTGAATTGACACAACTTTTTCATTTTCTCTTTTCTTTTTGATTTTAGATTTTTCTTTGGGAATATAACTGATAAATTATGACGGTTTATTTTTCAGAAATTATGTTGTTGAGTGCTTGATAAGCTTTATTTTTCCTATTAAATCTACACGATCAACAAACATGTGTTGTCTTTTCATGTTTCAATAAATTACATCATTACTATTTCCTTAGTTATCCCATATGCTACACTCTTCGTATCGATGTACCTGTTTCGTCTCTTAGAATTCTCTGAGGCTTATATATCTATGTTATACTTTCTTATTTGACCATAACAAAGTAACACTAACTGATCGATCATCCTGGTGGATTGATCTGAGACACTGAGCACAATACTGGAGAAGTAAAAGTATCGGTAAAAGTAGAGAAGTAATTGAAGTAAAATATAACACGGTGAATCTTGATGATAAACACAAAACTTTCACTCAATCACCACCGATGAGCTCTTCCTTGATCTTCACGAGAACTTAGTTGTGTTGCTGAGGCTTCCTAAAACTAGACACTAAGTTTGGGCCAAATGGAGGTGCGTTCCCGATGGAACTCTAACACTAAATATTTGTTTCTTTGCAAGCAGGTATTTTTATGAACCGAGTAAATATGGATAGTTATGCCGAGTATACAATATACAAAACCATTTTTTGAGAGATATACTGCATACCAAAATTCTCTATGTAGTGAGGTATTTATAGGAGTCATAGATGTGCGTGGAGAAGGTTCGTGGTACACGTCGTTAGAATGGAGTGAGAATGTAGTTTAAGTAGTTAGTAGGACCAGAATCATAACTGTCTCCGAAGAGTATAATTTTCTACCCTCGGTAAAGACCTTGTAGAAAATTGGCTTCCTTGGAGACTACACTCGGGAGAATTTGATATTTCTTCCCCTTAGGGAAACAGACGTTGCGCTTGGCCTGATGTAAGTTATTCTCAATTTTGGCCCAATAATTATTCTCAAGACCGAAATTGTATAGGAGCATTATTTCTTCTTCTCAATACCCCCTTTAAATTTATGTGATCGATATCTTCTACTTGGATATTATTAAAAGGAATTTTAACCTTTTTGTGTTTTTACCCTGATACATGACCTGGTCTTGTTTACTCACTCAATATAGTTTCATTTGATGTTACAATGTTTTGGAGAGGCCGAGACTACGTCGATCCTTTTGATAATGTTATTTCACATCCTTCATGATGAAGTCTTTGAATTAATTTTGTTTTTGGTACAAAAACATAACTCTTTTAATGTAAAATAGTTTCATCTAAAGGCTTTATTTTGTAAATACTTTTGAGTGTCTCAAGGATGCCACACACCAATGAATTAGTAGTATAATAGTTAAATATTATAATGTTGTCTAAAATTGAGAGATGGGCACGAAATAAATTATGATTTGTAGTTATAGATAAAACATCTATTTAGTAATTTAATAAACATTTGATAAACTGCATTGAATTATATCTAATAATATGTCTTTTTATCAACATTTATAACTCTTTAATTATAAAAAAAGTTGTTTTCCCTGAACCCCCTCCTACAATAAGTTCTCTTGACTCATACTTTCCGAATATTTTGTTGTACACGAGACCTTATCATACTAAATTTTATCTCCCTTTTCGTCAAAGAAATCAAGGCACGACATCGCCGAAAAAAAATCACCCACGTAATTATCATTGACTTGATCGATCATAAGTACCTCATCATGTAATTCAGTAATTAAATCTTCGACCACAACCATATTCGAGATATCATAATCACCATCAGCTTCACCTTCAAACATATAGTACTCATTTCCGCCTTGAATATTTTCTGACACTAGAATATCGTTATCCGCCAAAGAGGAAACAAGTTGGTTTGGATGATCAACCTTGGCCACTTGGGAGGGCTCCGTACTTTGGTTGTGGGTCTCCATGCTTTTATTGACTTGATCGGTCACAAATATCTCGTCCTGAAATTCTGCAATTAAACCTTCGTCCACAACCATCTTCAAGATATCATAATCACCATCAGCTTCACTTTCAAAAGTATAGTACTCTTTTCCACCTTGAATATAGTTATCCTCCATGGAGGAAACAAGATTGTTTGGATGATCGACGTTGGCCACTTGAGAGGGCTCCGGGTTTTGGTAGTGGGTCTCCATGCTTTTATTGACTTGATCGAACACAAGTACCTCATCCTGTAATTCTGCAATTAAATCAACCATCTTCGAGATATCATAATCACCATCAGCTTCACCTTCAAAAGTATAGTACTCTTTTCCACCTTGAATATTTTTTGACACTGGAATGTCGTTATCCACCAAAGAATAAACAACTTGGTCTGGATGATCAACCTTGGCCACTTGAGAGGGCTTCGGATTTTGGTAGTAGGTCTCCATGCTTTTATGAGGGAGTATACTAAGAAAGTTATCTTTATTTGGCATAGGATGATTGTGCTCACCTATATAAGTCACGATGATTGGATTCGAATCAGATTGGTTTTTCTCCATATTTTTTCGAGCGGAACAATTTCTTGTGGTGCACTTGTAATAAGACCTGTTTTGATTCCATATATTAATTAGAATTTAAAAAAATCATTTAATATTTAATCAACATTTATTAAATATTAATTGCATACCTTGTTTGCATTTAAGAGATTTGTAGGAAACTTATGACAACATATAACACATGATAAATACTATTATTAAGTTTTTATATACTATTAATTTAATTACATAAATAAATTTTTTAAGATATTTTTTATTATATTTAGTTTTCATTCATTTGCAAAAAAAATATATAAATAATCAATTCGAATAAACACGAATTAGCTAATGAAAAGTATTTGATATCCTAATAAAAAAAATATTATATAGTGTCAAAATAAATTTGTTAGTATAATTAACAAGTATTTAACAACTTAAACTACATCGTAAGCTTTTTACAAGTAAACTGGTGAAATAGGAGATATAAATTGTTATAATTCCCTAAAATATAAAATGCTTTCAAGAAAAAATAAATAGTCAAAATCTTAAAATTAAATAAAAACCTTGGATGTAGAGAGCCTTTGATGATTTTTTGTCCGTATTTTCTCCATGACCACTTGTCAGTGTATCTACCATCGCCTCGTACAATACATACCTTCTTCTTCTCGATCTTTCTACTGTAGTATTCTCCGACACAAACATTTATTTACAAAATAATAATTAATATCTCAGAAATATGCTAAAGAAAAAATTATATATTACACTATACATATGAATACCCAAAAAAAATACATACATATATACACTATAAAACATACTTCTCTCCAAAATTGAATTTGTATTTTCATAAATAATATATCAAATTGTACCTTCTTTTGGCTTTCTTAGCTTGTGTAGTAGTTTTGTCTACATGATTACTGGAAACTTCTAATTGAATTGACTGATGAAGTGGTTTTGTTAGATCCCCTAGCTGGTGTGGTAATTGCAATGGTTGTTGAGGTGGTTGGCTAAGATAATCATTGACACTTGAAACATATGGAATTGGTGAAACACAATGATATGGTGCTAAAATAGGTTCTAGATGTTTTTGTGTTAAAGGTGATTGTGCGAGTAGTGGTGGTTGTGGTAGTGATTGTGGTTGTGGTAGTGATGGTGCTAGTGATTGTGGTTGTGGTTGAGAGTTGATAAAATAGTTACCCATATCGAAATATGACATTGTAGTGGTTGTAAAGGTAGTATGTGGGGTGTTTGGGATAGAGAATAATCTTTGGTCGTCAACCTCCGTAAGTTTCCAATTTATGTCCATCCGATCACGTCTTCTGAGATATTGTGAGAGAAAGAGAAACGAAAAAATGAGAGACAGTGTTGACTTCGGATTGTGGATATGGGAAGTGAATAGGAAGTGAAACTTATAATGGCGAATAAGAAGTGGGGCCGTGATGAATAATTAAGTAGGTAGTTGTGGTATTTAATGAATTATGGTAATGTACAGTTTGGGACAAGATATTTTCAAGATTTTTGAATTTCAAAATAAAATATTAAGAATATTGAAAAATACTTTTGAAATTAAAAAAAAAAAGAAATGTTTGTAATTTTGAATGTATTAAATTAGTATATATATATATACATCAATTTATTGATATTTTTTATTGTAATTTAACTAACATATCATTACTTCAATGAAATATTAACCCAAATGAGATAATTTTTCAGTTTAAATTTGTAATAATATAACAAATATAATTATTAAGAAAATATATTCAGTATGGGTCATTGTTGAATACCTTATTTTTACGGGTTGCCTTTTCAAAAGTTAAGAACATATACTCCTTATATATAAAGTTTAAGGGGATGAAATATGTGGTTCTAATATATTCAGTAATATGGATACTAACTGTACTAACACATTATCTTTAAGAAATTACATCTTCTATAATAGTTACTCGTTAGGTGAGATGTCTAAAAAATGAACAAAAAATTAAGAAGAGAGAGAAAAATGAGGAGAAACAAAAGTAAGATAAGAATGCAATAAATAAAGGGTCAGTGACCCACGTGGAAATGGTGACTAGCTATAAATATTTTACAAACTTTGAAATGAATACTACCTAATGCACGTATTTCTATTTTATTTATATAATAAATATGTTTTTCCTTTTAAATAACTATATATTTGGAGAAAAAAACTAAAAAATTCGTATATTTATTATTCATTCACCATATATAATAGATTAAGTGTTTTAGCAAAGACGATAAAAAGATTTATTTAACCAATTGATAAAATGCAATGTTTAGATAGACTATTAGAATAAATATTTAATAAACATCGTAAAATTAAGTTTCGCTAAATGTTAAAATTGAAATTTTTTTGATAACAACAAGAAAAAATATTTAACTAGGTAGATTATTAGATTCGTGTTTCAATCGTAATGGTAAGAAACAACATTTTACCTTTTGCAACATTTTGTTAGATTAAGTGGGTGTTTGGTTTGCACTTAATGATATCTTAATTTGGTTTATTAATAAACTGAATCAATAAGACAATTTTTTTGTCCTAACCAATTCAGATCTTAATGACTCTTAACTAGTTTTTTTCTTAAGAATTTAAACTAAAAACATTTAGACACTACCTCTGAACAAAATAAGTTAAATTTAGTTGTTCATTCAGCATCCAATACTTATCACATTAAAATACAAACGATATCTAAGTCAAAATCATTCTACACTACCTCTTAACAGAATAAGTCCTTTTTAGCTGTTCATTCAACATTTAGTACTTATCACTTTAAAATAACAAATGACATATAAGCGATTGAAGTGATTTTTCAATAACGACAAGAAAAAATATTTTACTTTGTTGAATTTCGCATTGTTCCGTTAGGGTATTATATTACCTCAAAAATATTTTTCATATTAAGTTCTACAATATTATAATATTAGATTATATGTTTTATCGATAACGACCAGGAAAATTATTTTACCTCTTAATTTTTTTAATTCATTTTATTAGATTATGTATTTTTCAACAAGAAAAATAGTTTTTTATTATATTAGAGGTAATATTTTGATAAAATATTAATTAAGTGTTTTATTGATAACTAGTATATTATTTTATGAACTGTATATCCATAATGATAATGTAAAAAGTTTACAATTATAATAAATGCTAATATTCCGATGAATAACGACATTAAGAAAACAATATATTGTTATATTAGTTTCTAAATATTTCTATTTATTAAAGAGAAATTTAATGATTATAAAAAAATTGTATATCATTAAATAAAATATTATGTATGGTATATACATGCACAGTTTGTCTAGAGCACAACTCAACTGACAAATATAAAGGACATACATAGTTTTCTTACTTGTGGCTTGTAGTATGGAGTTTGGATCTTACGGAAGACAAATTCTGTGTAAGTGACGTTAGTATTAAGAACCCCTGAAATGCAGGCTAACTAAGGCATATAAATACAATTTACATTTTTACCATTTATAAGGAGTTTAGGTAGAGACCCTTATGTTGGAGGTACTACGATTTGATAAAAGGTTTAATGACCAATGAATCTCCTATGATCCCAACCTTATACAAAAGTATAACCTAGTTGATAAAAAACGCGTCTTTCGTGGTAATGGTGAAGAAAGAAAACCACATCATGGCTGGAAAAATCCTTTCTAATAACTATTTATAGTGCACACAAGAACAATCAACAAATTTACTCATTTATTGAATATAAATAATGAATTTAACCTTGGATTTTAGTTATGGTTATTTATAATAGTACTTGTGTTCCAAAGATGTGATCTTTAAATAATTAGCTATTAAGAACACCATAGGGATGGGAGTCCCAGATGACGATCAGAGAAATCTTACCTTGATTGTCTTCTAAATAGGGACAAAATATGATGTATGTGATTTTGATTATATTTTGTGATTAATATTTGCGTAACTTTATAATTAAAAAGAAATAGAATTTATCCTTGAAATTAAGTTAATTTGTTGTTATATTTGTATGTATAACTCTTCTTCAATCAGAATCTACTAGATCCGAATTACACAAGTGATATCGAGCTTATGTCCATCTCCGATCTTTATATATCCTTATAGATAAGCTTGTATACATTTTTTACCTTATCTACATCCATATCTACTCAGATTATCGGTCTCTTATGTTTATTAATAGGATTTGATCTCATATGATTATCTACATATAGAGATTGATATCCCTCTATCTAGGTGAAACACTCAAATATATTTCTGAAGAATAATCTACAAACTTTAATGAATCAGTGATATATAAACTCAAAAGACTGTAGCATATACATTCTAGATAAACCTATACAAAATTGTTACCCTAAGTGAAAAGGGTAGATCCTATATGTACATCTAGGATAAACCTAATTGAAAAGAAGTGGTGGTGCTAAAAAATTAAAGATGATAGGAGATCCTTCTCTCCTCTTACTCTATATAGGCATAGTTTTTTCTTTTCTCCATTAGATTTCTTTAGTTTATTTATTTCTTCACTGTGATTCTCTTCCCCAATCTGTTCACCACGTTTGTCCACCTTCTCATAGTAATTCTCTGATGTCTACTCATATTCTTGAATTTTTTCGTTCTTAAACCTTTCTTTCTTAGTTTTTATTTATAGAAATTTTTACTCAGTAATTGTGTTTTAATTCACCCAAATATAAGTTCACTAATGGATGTCAGCCATTAATGTGATTCAAATCTTTTCATTTGTTGAGTACTATTCAAGTGTAATTAGTTCTCTCTCTTTTTCATATTTTTTACTCTTTTTGTCATTTACAAAGTTTAATATAGCTTTTTTATTCTGTCAACCATATATGTTTTTATCAAGCTCCTGTCCACTTGATTTATGATTAAGTATCTAGGTTTTTTGTCTTTTCACCAAAAAATTGTTGTTTTTATCATTCAATACTCGGTCTTTTTGCATCGTTCTTTTTTATTTGGGTTTCTTTCTCAATCGTCTATATGCTTCTTTCCATGTTGCCACATGCCATGAACGGAACGACGGGAAAAAAAGTTGTGAAAACTAAACCTGGTGGTACCAAATATGTTCTAATTTTGCATGTTATGAAAGTGAGTAGTAACTTTACTTTAGAATATGAAGTATTGAATGTAATGTATACAAATAAAAGTGATTGAAAGTTAGTATTTTGTTGATAAATAATATTGAGCTGACTAAAAGATATTTAGTTCACAGGAAGTGTGGGTAAAGCATATACTATTATTGCATTTCTAGATGATTGTGGTGATATGGATATGGTAGCTAAAACATTTGTTAAATTGATTAACAAGGAAGGTACAAATGTCTCTGAGTATAAAGTTAAGAATCAGTCTGCTACTTCTGTGTTAGTAGTAGAGAAGGGAAACAATAAAGAGCGGTGTGAGGCTCTATACCTCCTCAAGAAATGTGTAATTGTCTTGGATTTTTAGAAGAATAATTGTAGTGTAGGGACATGGGAGGATGTTAAAAGCTCCCGTTTACCAATTGCAAGTGTTAATGAGGTTGGCAGAGAAGATGTTATGTTATGTAATCAAAATATTGATAAAGGTAAGAATTTAAGATGAGGGAACAAATGATATGGGCTAATATTTACACAAATTTTGTGAAAGAGGACCTAAAATTGAAATATTATCCTCTTGAAAATTGGTGGATGGAAAATTATCGGTCAAACCTGTTGGGATTTAGATCAATTATTTAAATTAACTATTATTATAAATCCGATCATGCTCTTTTGGAGAAGTGGAAAAGATTAGATTAAAGAATTAAACAAATATATCCTTTCCTATTCTTTTGGAGAAGTGGGAAAGTCACATTTTTGTACATGAAATGTCCCACATAGCAGGAGAGATGGGAAAAATATTAGTTTAAATTAGCTTACCCATCTATTATTTCCAAAAGAACTATAGACTATGAAACCCAAAAGGGAATTGGCAAAGCCCCATACGCGCGCACCACCAATACCCGCCTGGCCTGGCCCGGCGTGGGCCGTGGGCTCGTGGGGGAGTTGGGGAGTTGGGGGAGTCAAAAAATGAAAAGTGAAACACCTTTTCTGAAATAAATTAAGGAGAAGCAAGCTGGTTCTTATAGTAGTCGGTTGGAGTTCAAATCCTATCATCAGGAAGACATAACGTTCATAACGTTCACGCATTCAAGACACCAAAAAAGCCAGAATATTTTCCCCACTTTCCTATAAATAGAAACTCTCCCTCATTAGCCTTAATGGAGCACTTGAAGAACATTTATGGTGACGTTTCTGATAGGCCATTACTCTCCCCATTTTCCTATAACAAAGACACGAAATACACCAGAAAAGAATAACACTCTGCCTCTTTTTCTCTCTGAAAACTCTTAGTAGACCTTAGTATTTCCCGTTAGAGATACCAGTACGCCAAAATATCTTTTTAATAACCGTATGTGTTATTTGTTATTCATTTCATTCAGTGTAAGTGTATTTTCTGTTTCTGTAATCGTATTTCAATTTTTTGTAATAGTTAGTTTACATTAAATCGAATTGTATTTCTTTTACTTTTGGGAAACCATTTTTGTTTTGTCAAAACCGGTGACTATTTTACTCACAATTTAAAAAGATATTCATTTTCTTTTCTCACCGGTTCTTTTGTGAAATGGCTCTTCCTGCTTCGGCTATTGGTTCTCTGTTGAACGCAAATCCATTTCTCGACGTGAATAAGTTAGAACCCCTTAATTGTTCTAACTATAAGCGTTGGGCAGAAAAGGTCATGATTTGTCTTGAATAGTATGAACTCAACTTTGTTATAGTCGAGGCTTCTCCACTTATGGAAATTGGAGCTCATAATGAACAAGAGCTAGCTAGACATCTTTCCCTCGAATCCAGAACAAAATAGCGGCTTGGGGCTGGATGTTGAACAATTTTACTAATCCCATATTTGATCTCCTTGCCAAAGAGAAATCGGCAAAGGTCATATGGGAAAGTCTCGAGAAGAAATATGAGGTTGATGATTCTGGTAAGAAAAAGTACATAACGGAGAATTGGTACAATTTTAGAACCATGGATTAGAAACCCATGACTGAACAACTTCATGTGTACGAGAACCTATGCGCGGAGGTAATCGCAAAAGGCATGAAGATGTGTGAAGTTTTACAAGCCAACATTCTGCTTGAGAAATTTCCCCCATCTTGGAGTGAATACCTCAAACACAAAAAGAAGGAAATGACCCTCATGAACTCATCAGCCACATACAAGTCGAAGAAGCCAATCGACTCAAGGATAAGTATCTTTCTTTCCCTCCTCATTCCTCGAAGGCTAACCTTATCGGAAGTTCTTGGCATGGTAACAAGGACAGGTTCGAAGGTAATGGAAAACAGAAAGGCGCTATCAATTCCAAACCCGGGGGGAATAAGGACCGCAACAACTCCAACAAACAAAACGGAAGGTTTAAAACTTCTGGTAAGATTCAGAAACCTAAGGGTGCATGTTATTGTTGTGGTAAAGAAGGACATTGAGCTTTTGAATGTACTATTAGAGTTTTTCCTGATCCAAAACCTGATGCAAACCTAACTGAAACCGAAGAGATAATCGTCGCGGTAATGGTTGAGGTTTACTTGGTGGAAAACAAAAGCGAGTGGATCCTTGACAGTGGGGCCTCACGACACTTTGTGTGGAAACAAAGCCTTGTTCAAAAAGTTCGAGGAAGCAACCAATGGTGAATGCGTGTACATCCACTGCTACAGTCCTCGAAAAAGGACAGGTTACCCTCAAACTCACTTCTGGTAAGATACTTGAGCTAAACGATGTTCTCTTCGTCCCCTCGCTCCGTAGGAACGTGGTTTCTGGAGTTCTTCTTAATAAAGTGGGACTCAAACTAGTTTTTGAGGGGGGGAATAATCATTACAAAAAATGATGAGTTTGTGGAAAAAGGGTATTTACATAATGTTTTATTTGTTTTAAATACTATAACCCATGACTAACACCGACATGATGAGTTTGTGGGGAAGGGGTTTTTATTTTTGCAAATAAGGGTTTGTGTGATTGAACCTTGTAACTTCTATTAAGGACATTTCTAATTATGCTTATCTATTTGAACGTTTAGATGTGTGGAATGATATATTAGCCTATCTTTCTTCTCTCTTCTATTTAAAGGCTAAAAATCCCTTGGACTAATAAGGTCGATGACATTATATATTATATGATATGTGTAGAGTCCAAACTCGTGGGAATACGACCCTTAAATATGAAAACCTAGAGAATTCTAAACTACCAGAATTAGTGACCTAAATACTTTTATAAATTCCGCTAGTGAAGGAGAAAACCCATACTATTTAACCTTAATAGGTGACTATGTCAGGTTTATGAGAGTATATCTCCTAATACTAAACGTGAAACGGAACATGTGTTTATAAATATAAGTACGATGTTGAAACCCAACTACTTTGTTGAATCAAAAGACTTAGGGCATGAATTATGTTATAAATTCACTATAATTGTTTTGAGACATTAATGTAATTATCAACGGAGTTAGTGCCTTACACACCCCTACGTAATGACATAGCTGGAGGCTATGATAATCGGTTTTGGCACACTAACTCAAATGTGGGGGTGATTAGCAAAGGTTACCCAAGTTCTAAGTACGGTCACTGTTGGACCAAATACATAGACTCAATGGTCATGGGGTATGACACGAATGTATAAACTGTCTTAATGAATTCATAGCCACTCGTGGTGGTCCTATCATGAAGAACTTGATGAATTCACCTATAAGGCATATCATGCTAGATAGAACACGGGGATGTGTGTTCAATTCATAATGAATTCATAGCCAATATATGGTGGTCCTTTAGAAGGACTTGATGAACTCACGATCAAAAGTGAGACTCAACATTCATGATAGAAATTAAGGAGACATCCTTAAAAGATCTCATATGAATAAAATCTACAAAGTTCATAGCCCACAAGGGGTGGTCCTTAGAGAAGGACTTGATGAACTAATTTAAAGGTGATGTTCGAGGGAACTATAACTTTCAGTTTGGTAGAGTATGTGCTGTGAGGGTCTCGATCGAAAACTGTTAAGTTCAAGAGTAAGTTCAGTTAAACGGAATTTGGTGGTTGCCTCACTTCACTACGTGACAATTCAAATCGAAAGATATTGACACTTAAGTACAACTCACCCAAATGCTGGTAGTTATGGAAACCTGATCACCTTCACTCCTAAAGACCATGAGTGGGGGATTGTTGGGATATAGATCAATTATTTAGATTGACTGTTATTATAAATCCGATCATGCTCTTTTGGAGAAGTGGAAAAGATTAGATTAAAGTATTAAACAAATCTATCCTTTTCTATTCTTTTGGAGAAGTGGGAAAGTCACATTTTTGTACATGAAATGCCCCACATAGGAAGAGATGGGAAAATATTAGTTTAAATTAGCTTACCCATCTATTATTTCCAAAAGAACTATAGACTATGAAACCCAAAAGGGGATTGGAAAAGCCCCACACGCGTGCACCACCACCACCACCCGCCCGGCCCGACCCTACGACGACGTGGGCGTGGGCCGTGGGCTTGTGGGGGAGTTGGGGAGTTGGGGAGTTTGGGGTTTCAAAAAATGAAAAATGAAACACCTTTTCTAGAAATGACTCAAGGAGAAGTAAGCTGGTTCTTATAGTGGTCGGTTGGGGTTCAAATCCTATCATCAGGAAGACATAACGTTCACGTATTCAAGACACCATAAATCCAGAATATTCTCCAGAAGTTACAGGTCTTTGAAAAAGAGTAACATCTGTAACCTCCAAAAACGTTAGCCTTAATGGAGCACTTGAAGACCATTTATAGTGATGTTTCTAGTAGGCCCTTGCTCTCGCCATTTTCCTATAAAGAGAGACTTTCCCTCACTAGCCAAAGACACGAAATACACCAGAAAAGAATAACACTCTGCCTCTCTTTCTCTCTGAAAACACTTAGTAGAGCTTAGTTTTTCCGTTAGAGATATTGGTACGCCGAAATATCTTTTTAACAATCGTAGGTGTTATTTGTTATTTATTTCATTCTGTGTAAGTGTATTTTTTTTCTGTAATCGTATTTCAATTTTTTGTAATAGTTAGTTTACAATAAATCGAATTGTATTTCTTTTACTTTTGGGAAACCATTTTTGTTTTGTCAAAACCGGTGACTATTTTACTCACAAAACCAGTAAAGAAAGTTTTGATTGATGGTGCTAAGACGTGGAAGAATTTCTTAGTAGGTCATTTCTTGGTGATTCCCCTACCTTTAACATAATGAGGATTATGGTCAATATCCAATAGAAGGATATGGGAAAAGGTTAAAATTAAGTCTACTGATGTCAATGTATTCATATTTTAATTTCAAAATGCATATAATTGTAATAAAGTTTTGAAAAAATATGGCATGTGGGAGGTATAGGTATGGTTTTCAGGAATATTTTGTTCCAAATATGATTTTTGAAAAGTTAGATATCATATTCCTACTTATTTAAAATTAAACTGAGGAAGGTTCGTCTATAGTTATGTACTTAGGAAGGCCTTGGATATATATATATATATATATATACACTGGGCAATTGGTATGCCTATACAAATGGATCCTATCACTTAGTCAATAAATATAGTAAGTTTTGCAAGAGTTCATATGGAGGTAGATCTATCTAAGGAGCTCATTTACAAGATTCAGATTGACTTTAATAGAGATTATGTACTTGTAGTAGAAGTGTTGTATGAATAGTTATTTTCTAATTATAACATTTCTAAGTAGTTTTGTCATACTTCATCCATATGTGGAAAACCTATAAATTTGTGGAAAATTAAAAATATTTATAAAAAAGTTGAGCATGATAAGAAGCATAAAGGAGAATGGGTGGAAGTTCATAAATGAAATCAAGTTAAAGAATTAAGTCATATAAATAACCCTAAGAAGATAAATATGGATAAGGGTGACAGTTCTTCTAATATTATCATTTGTGAGCAATCTAATACATTTAGTGCATTAGGGGTTGTGGATGAGAATTCAAAATATCCTGACAATTTTTTTTCTGAGTTCTAGTAAAGGTGAAAGGATTAAATTTCTCTAAATTTATGATAATTACAACCTGGAAATCCAGGGAGTTTAACAAAAGTAGGGGTTAAATAAGTCAGGACAGATCATAATAGGGGTTGTTCAAACAGTTTCCAATTCTTTCAGAATAGAAAAATCAAGTCCAATTCCAATCCAATAAAATCAAATTTCAAATTTTAATTTTGATTACGGAACACCTAGAAATTTTTTTGGAAATTTTTGATTTTTTTTCTCTTCGAAATATTCATTTTTCTTAAATTTTAGTATATTATATTACTTTTTACAAATTACAAAAATTATTTAAATATAACAATATAACTAGAAAATAAATTATATCACAAAAACAAAAATTCTAATTTAATATTTAATCAATAAACTTCAACATTTAATTAGTTCTTGAAGTTAAATAACATAAATAAATAAGTTCTTTACCATGTATAAACACACTGTTTTATAGATTAAAATCATTATATGTATATGCATTTTCTTCACGGCAAGAAGAGTTATATAAACAATATAAAAGTATATATGTGTGTGTATATTAATATTGAGAATATCTGGAATGTGTATTCAAACAAACATTCAGAAATATAATTGGAAAATCTTTGAAAATAAGAAATAGAAATAGGAACAAGATTCAGAAATTCTAAATTTACAATATGTAATTCTAATTTCATTTCGGAAAAATTTGGACGAATTCAAAAATTTAAAATTGGAAGGTAAAAAAGCAATTCTAAATACAAATTTTAGGATTGGAATAGGTAAGGAATTGGAATTTTTCCGTTCCAGATTCCACCCCTAAACAAAACCTTCAGACAAAAAGAGGTGGTGAAGTTTATTAGGTTTAATAAGGTGGATATTCTTGGGCTTTTAAAGAAAAAAATATGCATTGAATAATATGAGAAGTTCAATTTGTTTTATGAGAAGTCAATATAAACTCCAAGTCAAGGTGGAAATTGAGATTAGAGCCACTTTGGGAAGTTGGAGCCTGTACCAGGTTCGTGTGGCAAGTGACAAAGTCAATTCAGAGTTAAGTTGAAGAAGTTATGCTATTTGCTTCCACAGTGGTTCAAATCAGAGTTCCGGTTAGTAAAACGGGTTGGGTCCCTTCTAAACATTATTAAGTATGTTATTTTTCCATCCCTCAAGTGAGATTACATCTAAAAACAACATTTTATCCAAGAGGAGAATAAGTTTAGAAAGAGGGAAGAAACGCCAAAACATAACGAAAAGGAAGAACAAGGGTTTGTTAATGAAACCAGCCATTCAACCTCAACCATCCATCGTTTCCTTTCATCATAAATAGTAACTTAGATTTATTCTGTCTTTTAAACATGAATATTTATTTATTTTTAACTAGTTTTCCCTTATATAGTTGTTATTCAATTATGAGCTAAACCCTTGTTGTTTGAGGCTGCTATTGTAAAACTTTATGTGAGCTTTTTAATAACGTTATTGTATTTGGGATATCATTATGATATTTAATTGAGTTACTTTTATTTATTATTCCATTTCTTTATATGTTTGTATTAAATAAAACATTTCTTCTAGTCGAGTAATGTGAGGCCGAAGTAATCAAGTTAACACCTAGATGGGGGCTTGGTAATGGAATCAGCATATAAACGCCTAGTGAGAGGCGAAAAACCGGAAGGTCGTGACCGCTAGGTAGTCATTAGGGTTATCCATTCATCCATTAGCTGGAGGGTGTGTAAGGTTGGGCTTTAATATCACACGTATGGGGAGTTAGAATGCATTAGAATCCCGACTAATTTGAACATATCCTACTCACCCTTATCAATAACGAGATTAATTAGCTACATAAACTATTACTAGCAATTCCTTAAGCAACCATCTCCTATTAAGTCATATCTCTATTTACTTAATTGTTTATCCTTATTATTAGTTAATCATTATCGTGTTCTTTATATTGTTTATTAATTATTGAAAGCCAAACAAACATCTACTATTTGAATTATTTAATACTTTATTATTTCGATTACAATCTTCGCGCATTTACACTATGTTGAATACCATTAATCGCAATTAATTCCTGAGGAAAGCAATAACCATACTTATCACTTTTACTTGCGTTCGATCCGTACACTGCGGAGCGTCACCCTATTCAAATTATTATATCTTTTTTATATCACATACTGGGGAAGACAAGTAAAATGGCGTTGTTGTTGCGGATTATTGTTTAGATTTTTGTTGTACTTTTTTTGTTTTTTTTGTCTCTACTGAGGCTTACAGGTTTTGGTTTATGTACTCGGATCCTGAGAAGCAATTTTGAGACGAAAAAGAGAGAGAAATTAACCATCTGTATGGTTTTGAAGCCTATGAGAATCAATTGAACCCACATCTAGGAGCTAATCCAATTGAGGGAGTTCAAAGTAATATTACACAAGGAGTGAACTTGAATGAAGCCAATCCACCAAATGGAGCTAATCATCTAGTTCAAGGCATCCCTGAGACTGGAGTTCCCTTTCTTGTTCAACCTTTGGGGATTCTCCCTCTAGCTAATCAAGTCGGCGATCTAAGCACGATACTGATATATATGTTAAATCAATTCCTTAGATATAGGAATTAGAGTGGAGCCGTCCACCAAGATTTGGTTTGTGCTATCGAGAAGTTTATTGGTTGTGGCGAAGGTGTGATAAAATAGCAGATAAATAAAGATGATAATAAAGGACATACACCATATACTACCACGAGAAACTCACTACAAGTGCACAAATCATTTGCAAGTTATAGTTAAATATGTAAGAGTTCGTTCTCAGGGATTTCGGTAGTTAGCTGAAACTTGTACTCAATAATAGCATAGATGAATTTTGATGTTTACTAATTTGAGCCTATCTTACTAAGTTTTTATTTTAACCTTAAAGAGGGAATTGAGCATCATATATGTAGTCGGGATCCTAAATTCTTCCTAACCCCCGTCAGGGTAGATTTTAAATGCAACCTCTACACTAATAGAGGACTTGGGTAAGGGGACCATGAGAAATGATTAATGGTTAAATCAAACCTTAATGACTATCTAGCTACGCAAGCCTGTCAGGACCACTACCACACACTAGACGATAATAATAACTGAGAAAGTACATGTTTAGAATAATAAATGGATGTATTTATAGGTGCTAGGTCGTAATCTCGGAGTGTAAGTCAATTTATTGGAGTCTGTGTCCAATTCAAATTCCTTTCCTAAAATATGAGACAAGATAAACACTAGATATTGATTTGAGCATGTATCCTTCATTACTAGGCCAAATTCAGTGTACAACCCATCAAAACGACCGCAATTCAAAAATTTATCCCACCCTAAAAGTGCTCCTTTGAATTTGTAACTGATTTTCTACAGTCTTCAAAACACTAGACGTCTTTACAGATTTTGCAGATTTATTTGGCAGCCTTTCGTATCCTAATTCAACTTTGTTTCCTTTTGACTCTCGATTTCTCCTTGGTTCTTCTTCCCTTAACTCATTTCAATTTATTTGACATCTAATTATATTCCATAAACCTAAGATCTTCACATTAACACACAAATTACACCAAATATGCTCTCAAAGTAATAAATCTCCAAATCAAAGCATGAATTAAGAAAATATATAATAATTGGGGAAATACCTTAACAATTAATGTAATGCACCTAAAATGATGTCTAATGTATATATTAATATATCACAAATATGGAGACATTAAGACCCTAACTCAAAGTTGTATCGCCCTGATACAATAAAGAATAAGAACATAATCACTAAGTCAATTAAGCACAAGGTAAGAAGACAGCAAAATATGAGTAATAATCCTAAAACATATACTTAGAAAGTTTCATGTAATAATATTTACAAACTAAATTACCTATAAATGTATCATACAAATACTCAATACGGTTTAAATTCAAGATCAGATTAGCTTTGCAATGCACGAAGGAGATGTTCTTCACTTAGCTTGATATAGAGGCTATAGATTGTTCATTGAGCCTAACTAATCTCCAATGATCCATATAACTACTCTCTATTGATTCAATCATTTATAGATTACATAGAAAATAATCTTAAGGTCTTTAAGGTTGTAATGTTGGATAAGGGACGGTATGATCGTATATTTGGATAATATAAAGTAAAATTTTGGCTTTCTACTCACTAGCCATTAACAAATCTCCCTAGAGCTTGAGGTACTCTCATGAATGTTCTCACTCAACCCAATGATTTGATGCACTAATTAGCATCCCAAATAACCCAATAATAAAGCCTTAAGATGATCACATAAGAAATTTTACTTTGTCGGTCCAAATCATATAATCTTTTCGTATCAATTTTTTTTTGTAAGCCATCTATGACTCTTTTAATGTGAGATATCATGTTGGCATTTATAAGCTTTGTAGTTACAATAAGTGAAAATGATTATGCGAAGTACCTTTTTGCCTATCATTTGATAAGTTTCTCATGGAAATATATATAAACATAAATATGTGTGAATCTTTAATTCTTTACCCCTCTCCTTGGTGGAGCTTTCCTATTTATAATACTTTATTTATGGTGGGTGATTGGATAGTTCCTATAATCTTGCCACCATGTTGATGTTTTTGCATACACTCTTCGTAGTATATTTAATAGGCTTCATGGGCCACATTATAGAATTTAAACTCTTATGTTTTCCTTTAGATCGTGGTCTGTCTAGCGACTACACCTCACATTTACTTGATTTACTCGAGGTCATGTGACTCGAGATATACTTATGATATTTATCCTAAGTGTCTTCTTATAGGAATAGCCCCTACCAACAAGCTCCATCTTTTATATCGTCTACTTAACAAGGTAGGCCATATTTTCCTACCAAATACCCTTTTAAATTGTGAGAATTTATTTCTTTGGAGAGTATTGGGATTTGACTTTTTTCTTCATATGTTGTATCTAAGTTTTCATGTTCTTCACATGTGTGACTGAATTGACACAACTTTTTCATTTTCTCTTTTCTTTTTGATTTTAGATTTTTCTTTGGGAATATAACTGATAAATTATGACGGTTTATTTTTCAGAAATTATGTTGTTGAGTGCTTGATAAGCTTTATTTTTCCTATTAAATCTACACGATCAACAAACATGTGTTGTCTTTTCATGTTTCAATAAATTACATCATTACTATTTCCTTAGTTATCCCATATGCTACACTCTTCGTATCGATGTACCTGTTTCGTCTCTTAGAATTCTCTGAGGCTTATATATCTATGTTATACTTTCTTATTTGACCATAACAAAGTAACACTAACTGATCGATCATCCTGGTGGATTGATCTGAGACACTGAGCACAATACTGGAGAAGTAAAAGTATCGATAAAAGTAGAGAAGTAATTGAAGTAAAATATAACACGGTGAATCTTGATGATAAACACAAAACTTTCACTCAATCACCACCGATGAGCTCTTCCTTGATCTTCACGAGAACTTAGTTGTGTTGCTGAGGCTTCCTAAAACTAGACACTAAGTTTGGGCCAAATGGAGGTGCGTTCCCGATGGAACTCTAACACTAAATATTTGTTTCTTTGCAAGCAGGTATTTTTATGAACCGAGTAAATATGGATAGTTATGCCGAGTATACAATATACAAAACCATTTTTTGAGAGATATACTGCATACCAAAATTCTCTATGTAGTGAGGTATTTATAGGAGTCATAGATGTGCGTGGAGAAGGTTCGTGGTACACGTCGTTAGAATGGAGTGAGAATGTAGTTTAAGTAGTTAGTAGGACCAGAATCATAACTGTCTCCGAAGAGTATAATTTTCTACCCTCGGTAAAGACCTTGTAAAAAATTGGCTTCCTTGGAGACTACACTCGGGAGAATTTGATATTTCTTCCCCTTAGGGAAACAGACGTTGCGCTTGGCCTGATGTAAGTTATTCTCAATTTTGGCCCAATAATTATTCTCAAGACCGAAATTGTATAGGAGCATTATTTCTTCTTCTCAATACCCCCTTTAAATTTATGTGATCGATATCTTCTACTTGGATATTATTAAAAGGAATTTTAACCTTTTTGTGTTTTTACCCTGATACATGACCTGGTCTTGTTTACTCACTCAATATAGTTTCATTTGATGTTACAATGTTTTGGAGAGGCCGAGACTACGTCGATCTTTTTGATAATGTTATTTCACATCCTTCATGATGAAGTCTTTGAATTAATTTTGTTTTTGGTACAAAAACATAACTCTTTTAATGTAAAATAGTTTCATCTAAAGGCTTTATTTTTTAAATACTTTTGAGTGTCTCAAGGATGCCACACACCAATGAATTAGTAGTATAATAGTTAAATATTATAATGTTGTCTAAAATTGAAAGATGGGCACGAAATAAATTATGATTTGTAGTTATAGATAAAACATCTATTTAGTAATTTAATAAAAATTTGATAAACTGCATTGAATTATATCTAATAATATGTCTTTTTATCAACATTTATAACTCTTTAATTATAAAAAAAGTTGTTTTCCCTGAACCCCCTCCTACAATAAGTTCTCTTGACTCATACTTTCCGAATATTTTGTTGTACACGAGACCTTATCATACTAAATTTTATCTCCCTTTTCGTCAAAGAAATCAAGGCACGACATCGCCGAAAAAAAATCACCCACGTAATTATCATTGACTTGATCGATCATAAGTACCTCATCATGTAATTCAGTAATTAAATCTTCGACCACAACCATATTCGAGATATCATAATCACCATCAGCTTCACCTTCAAACATATAGTACTCATTTCCGCCTTGAATATTTTCTGACACTAGAATATCGTTATCCGCCAAAGAGGAAACAAGTTGGTTTGGATGATCAACCTTGGCCACTTGGGAGGGCTCCGTACTTTGGTTGTGGGTCTCCATGCTTTTATTGACTTGATCGGTCACAAATATCTCGTCCTGAAATTCTGCAATTAAACCTTCGTCCACAACCATCTTCAAGATATCATAATCACCATCAGCTTCACTTTCAAAAGTATAGTACTCTTTTCCACCTTGAATATAGTTATCCTCCATGGAGGAAACAAGATTGTTTGGATGATCGACGTTGGCCACTTGAGAGGGCTCCGGGTTTTGGTAGTGGGTCTCCATGCTTTTATTGACTTGATCGAACACAAGTACCTCATCCTGTAATTCTGCAATTAAATCAACCATCTTCGAGATATCATAATCACCATCAGCTTCACCTTCAAAAGTATAGTACTCTTTTCCACCTTGAATATTTTTTGACACTGGAATGTCGTTATCCACCAAAGAATAAACAACTTGGTCTGGATGATCAACCTTGGCCACTTGAGAGGGCTTCGGATTTTGGTAGTGGGTCTCCATGCTTTTATGAGGGAGTATACTAAGAAAGTTATCTTTATTTGGCATAGGATGATTGTGCTCACCTATATAAGTCACGATGATTGGATTCGAATCAGATTGGTTTTTCTCCATATTTTTTCGAGCGGAACAATTTCTTGTGGTGCACTTGTAATAAGACCTGTTTTGATTCCATATATTAATTAGAATTTAAAAAAATCATTTAATATTTAATCAACATTTATTAAATATTAATTGCATACCTTGTTTGCATTTAAGAGATTTGTAGGAAACTTATGACAACATATAACACATGATAAATACTATTATTAAGTTTTTATATACTATTAATTTAATTACATAAATAAATTTTTTAAGATATTTTTTATTATATTTAGTTTTCATTCATTTGCAAAAAAAATATATAAATAATCAATTCGAATAAACACGAATTAGCTAATGAAAAGTATTTGATATCCTAATAAAAAAAATATTATATAGTGTCAAAATAAATTTGTTAGTATAATCAACAAGTATTTAACAACTTAAACTACATCGTAAGCTTTTTACAAGTAAACTGGTGAAATAGGAGATATAAATTGTTATAATTCCCTAAAATATAAAATGCTTTCAAGAAAAAATAAATAGTCAAAATCTTAAAATTAAATAAAAACCTTGGATGTAGAGAGCCTTTGATGATTTTTTGTCCGTATTTTCTCCATGACCACTTGTCAGTGTATCTACCATCGCCTCGTACAATACATACCTGCTTCTTCTCGATCTTTCTACTGTAGTATTCTCCGACACAAACATTTATTTACAAAATAATAATTAATATCTCAGAAATATGCTAAAGAAAAAATTATATATTACACTATACATATGAATACCCAAAAAAAATACATACATATATACACTATAAAACATACTTCTCTCCAAAATTGAATTTGTATTTTCATAAATAATATATCAATTGTACCTTCTTTTGGCTTTCTTAGCTTGTGTAGTAGTTTTGTCTACATGATTACTGGAAACTTCTAATTGAATTGACTGATGAAGTGGTTTTGTTAGATCCCCTAGCTGGTGTGGTAATTGCAATGGTTGTTGAGGTGGTTGGCTAAGATAATCATTGACACTTGAAACATATGGAATTGGTGAAACACAATGATATGGTGCTAAAATAGGTTCTAGATGTTTTTGTGTTAAAGGTGATTGTGCGAGTAGTGGTGGTTGTGGTAGTGATTGTGGTTGTGGTAGTGATGGTGCTAGTGATTGTGGTTGTGGTTGAGAGTTGATAAAATAGTTACCCATATCGAAATATGACATTGTAGTGGTTGTAAAGGTAGTATGTGGGGTGTTTGGGATAGAGAATAATCTTTGGTCGTCAACCTCCGTAAGTTTCCAATTTATGTCCATCCGATCACGTCTTCTGAGATATTGTGAGAGAAAGAGAAACGAAAAAATGAGAGACAGTGTTGACTTCGGATTGTGGATCTGGGAAGTGAATAGGAAGTGAAACTTATAATGGCGAATAAGAGGTGGGGCCGTGATGAATAATTAAGTAGGTAGTTGTGGTATTTAATGAATTATGGTAATGTACAGTTTGGGACAAGATATTTTCAAGATTTTTGAATTTCAAAATAAAATATTAAGAATATTGAAAAATACTTTTGAAATTAAAAAAAAAAGAAATGTTTGTAATTTTGAATGTATTAAATTAGTATATATATATACATCAATTTATTGATATTTTTTATTGTAATTTAACTAACATATCATTACTTCAATGAAATATTAACCCAAATGAGATAATTTTTCAGTTTAAATTTGTAATAATATAACAAATATAATTATTAAGAAAATATATTCAGTATGGGTCATTGTTGAATACCTTATTTTTACGGGTTGCCTTGTCAAAAGTTAAGAACATATACTCCTTATATATAAAGTTTAAGGGGATGAAATATGTGGTTCTAATATATTCAGTAATATGGATACTAACTGTACTAACACATTATCTTTAAGAAATTACATCTTCTATAATAGTTACTCGTTAGGTGAGATGTCTAAAAAATGAACAAAAAATTAAGAAGAGAGAGAAAAATGAGGAGAAACAAAAGTAAGATAAGAATGCAATAAATAAAGGGTCAGTGACCCACGTGGAAATGGTGACTAGCTATAAATATTTTACAAACTTTGAAATGAATACTACCTAATGCACGTATTTCTATTTTATTTATATAATAAATATGTTTTTCCTTTTAAATAACTATATATTTGGAGAAAAAAACTAAGAAATTCGTATATTTATTATTCATTCACCATATATAATAGATTAAGTGTTTTAGCAAAGACGATAAAAAGATTTATTTAACCAATTGATAAAATGCAATGTTCAGATAGACTATTAGAATAAATGTTTAATAAACATCGTAAAATTAAGTTTCGCTAAATGTTAAAATTGAATTTTTTTTATAACAACAAGAAAAAATATTTTACTAGGTAGATTATTAGATTCGTGTTTTAATCGTAATGGTAAGAAAACAACATTTTACCTTTTGCAACATTTTGTTAGATTAAGTGGGTGTGTTTTTTGCACTTAATGATATCTTAATTTGGTTTATTAATAAACTGTACCAATAAGACAATTTTTTTGTCCTAACTAATTCAGATTTTAATGGCTCTTAACTAGTTTTTTTCTTAAGAATTTAAACTAAAAACATTTAGACACTACCTCTTAACAGAATAAGTTAAATTTAGTTGTTCATTCAGCATCCAGTACTTATCACATTAAAATACAAACGATATCTAAGTAAAAATCATTCTACACTACCTGAATAAGTTCTTTTCAGCTGTTCATTCAACATTGAGTACTTATCACTTTAAAAAAACAAATGACATATAAGCGATTGAAGTGATTTTTCAATAACAACAAGAAAAAAATATTTTACTTTGTTGAATTTCGCATTGTTCCGTTAGGGTATTATATTACCTCAAAAATATTTTTCATATTAAATTCTACAGTATTATAATATTAGATTATATGTTTTATCGATAACGACCAGGAAAATTATTTTACCTCTTAATTTTTTTAATTCATTTTATTAGATTATGTATTTTTCGACAAGAAAAATAGTTTTTTATTATATTAAAGGTAATATATTGATAAAATATTAATTAAGTGTTTTATTGATAACAAAAAATAATAATATGTCACTAGTATATTATTTTATGAACTGTATATCCATAATGATGATATAAAAAGTTTACAATTATAATAAATGCTAATATTCCAATGAATAACGATATTAAGAAAACAATATATTGTTATATTAGTTTCTAAATATTTCTATTTATGAAAGAGAAATTTAATGATTATAAAAAAATTGTATAACATTAGATAAAATATTATGTATGGTATATACATGCACAGTTTGTCTAGAGCACAACTCAATTGACAAATATAAAGGACATACATAGTTTTCTTACTCGTGGCTTGTAGTATGGAGTTTGGATCTTACGGAAGACAAATCATGTGTAAGTGACGTTAGTATTAAGAACCCCTGAAATGCAGGCTAACTTTTTTTTTTTTTGTCAATCAAATGCAGGCTAACTAAGGCATATAAATACAATTTACATTTTTACCATTTATAAGGAGTTTAGGTAGAGACCCTTATGTTGGAGGTACTACGATTTGATAAAAGGTTTAATGACCAATGAATCTCCTATGATCCCAACCTTATACAAAAGTATAACCTAGTTGATAAAAAACGCGTCTTTCGTGGTAATGGTGAAGAAAGAAAACCACATCATGGATGGAAAAATGCTTTCTAATAACTATTTATAGTGCACACAAGAACAATCAACAAATTTACTCATTTGTTGAATATAAATAATGAATGTAACCTTGGATTTTAGTTATGGTTATTTATAATATTACTTGTGTTCCAAAGATGTGATCTTTAAATAATTAGCTATTAAGAACACCATAGGGATGGGAGTCCCAGATGACGATCAGAGAAATCTTTCCTTAATTGTCGTCTAAAAAGGGACAAAATATGATGTATGTGATTTTGATTATATTTTGTGATTAATATTTGCGTAACTTTATAATTAAAAAGAAATAAAATTTATCCTTGAAATTAAGTTAATTTGTAGTTATATTTGTATGTATAACTCTTCTTCAATCAGAATCTACTAAATCCTAATTACACAAGTGATATCGAGCTTAAGTCCATCTCCGATCTTTATATATCCTTATAGATAAGCTTTTATACATTTTGTACCTTATCTACATCCATATCTACTCAGATTATTGGTCTCTTATGTTTATTAATAGGATTTGATCTCATATGATTATCTACATATAGAGATTGATATCCCTCTATCTAGGTGAAACACTCAAATATATTCCTGAAGAATAATCTACAAACTTTAATGAATCAGTGATATATAAACTCAAAAAACTGTAGCATGTACATTCTAGATAAACCTATACAAAATTGTTACCCTAAGTGAAAAGGGTAGATCCTATATGTACATCTAGGATAAACCTAATTGAAAAGAAGTGGTGGCAATAAAAAATTAAAAATGATAGGAGATCCTTCTCTCCTCTTACTCTATATAGGCATAGTTTTTTCTTTTCTCCATTAGATTTCTTTAGTTTATTTGTTTCTTCACTGTGATTCTCTTCCCCAATCTGTTCACCACGTTTGTCCACCTTCTCATAGTGATTCTCTGATGTCTACTCATATTTTCTTGAATTTTTTCGTTCTTAAACCTTTCTTTCTTAGTTTTTATTTATAGAAATTTTTACTCAGTAATTGTGTTTTAATTCACCCAAATATAAGTTCACTAATGGATGTCAGCCATTAATGTGATTCAAATCTTTTCATTTGTTGAGTAATATTCAAGTGTAATTAGTTCTCTCTCTTTTTCATATTTTTTACTCTTTTTGTCATTTACAAAGTTTAATATAGATTTTTTATTCTGTCAGCCATATATGTTTTTATCAAGCTCCTGTCCACTTGATTTATGATTAAGTATCTAGGTTTTTTGTCTTTTCACCAAAAAATTGTTGTTTTTATCATTCAATACTCGGTCTTTTTGCATCGTTCTTTTTTATTTGGGTTTCTTTCTCAATCGTCTATATGCTTCTTTCCATGTTGCCACATGGCATGAACGGAACGACGGGAAAAAAAGTTGTGGAAACTACACCTGGTGGTACCAAATATGTTCTAATTTTGCATGTTATGAAAGTGAGTAGTAACTTTACTTTAGAATATGAAGTATTGAATGTAATGTATACAAATAAAAGTGATTGAAAGTTAGTATTTTGTTGATAAATAATATTGAGCTGACTAAAAGATATTTAGTTCACTGGAAGTGTGGGTAAAGCATATACTATTATTGCATTTATAGATGATTGTGGTGATATGGATATGGTAGCTAAAACATTTGTTAAATTGATTAACAAGGAAGGTACGTAATGTCTCTGAGTATAAAGTTAAGAATCAGTCTGCTGCTTCTGTGTTAGTAGTAGAGAAGGGAAACAATAAAGAGCGGTGTGAGGCTCTATACCTCCTCAAGAAATGTGTAGTTGTCTTGGATTTTTAGAAGAATAATTGTAGTGTAGGGACATGGGAGGATGTTAAAAGCTCCCGTTTACTAATTGAAAGTGTTAATGAGGTTGGCAGAGAAGATGTTATGTTATGTAATTAAAATATTGATAAAGGTGAGAATTTAAGATGAGGGAACAAATGATATGGGCTAATATTTACACAAATTTTGTGAAAGAGGACCTAAAACTGAATTATTATCCTCTTGAAAATTGGTGGATGGAAAATTATCGGTCAAACCTGTTGGGATTTAGATCAATTATTTAGATTAACTGTTATTATAAATCCGATCATGCTCTTTTGGAGAAGTGGAAAAGATTAGATTAACGTATTAAACAAATCTATACTTTCCTATTTTTTTGGAGAAGTGGGAAAGTCACATTTTTTTACATAAAATGTTCCACATAGCAGGAGAGATGGGAAAAATATTAGTTTAAATTAGCTTACCCATCTATTATTTCCAAAAGAACTATAGACTATGAAACCCAAAAGGGAATTGACAAAGCCCCACACGCGCGCACCACCAATACCCGCCTGGCCCGGCCCGGCGTGAGCCGTGGGCTCGTGGGGGAGTTGGGGGAGTCAAAAAATGAAAAGTGAAACACCTTTTCTGAAATAAATCAAGGAGAAGTAAGCTGGTTCTTATAGTGGTCGGTTGGAGTTCAAATCCTATCATCAGGAAGACATAACGTTCATAACATTCACGCATTCAAGACACCATAAAGCCAGAATATTTTCCCCACTTTCCTATAAATAGAAACTCTCCCTCACTAGCCTTAATGGAGCACTTGAAGACCATTTATGGTGACGTTTCTGATAGGCCATTACTCTCCCCATTTTCCTATAACAAAGACACAAAATACACCAGAAAAGAATAACACTCTGCCTCTCTTTCTCTCTGAAAACTCTTAGTAGACCTTAGTATTTTCCGTTAGAGATACCAGTACGCCAGAATATCTTTTTAATAACCGTAGGTTTTATTTGTTATTCATTTCATTCAGTGTAAGTGTATTTTCTGTTTCTGTAATCGTATTTTAATTTTTTGTAATAGTTAGTTTACATTAAATCGAATTGTATTTATTTTACTTTTGGAAAACCATTTTTGTTTTGTCAAAACCGGTGACTATTATACTCACAATTTAAAAAGATATTCATTTTCTTTTCTCACCGGTTATTTTGTGAAATGGCTCTTCCTGTTTCGATATTGGTTCTCTGTTGAACGCAAATCCATTTCTCAACGTGAATAAGTTAGAACCCCTTAATTGTTCTAACTACAAGCGTTGGGCACAAAAGATCATGATTTGTCTTGAACAGTATGAACTCAACTTTGCTATAGTCGAGGCTCCTCCACTTATGGAAATTGGAGCTCATAATGAACAAAAGAGCTAGCTAGACATCTTGCCCTCGAATCCAGATTTAAAATAGCGGCTCGGGGCTGGATGTTGAACAATTTTACTAATCCCATATTTGATCTCCTTGCCAAAGAGAAATCGGCAAAGGTCATATGGGAAACTCTCGAGAAGAAATATGGGGTTGATGATTCTGGTAAGAAAAAGTACATAACGGGGAATTGGTACAATTTTAGAACCATGGATCAGAAACCCATGACTGAACAACTTCATGTGTACGAGAACCTATGCGCGGAGGTAATCGCAGAAGGCATGAAGATGTGTGAAGTTTTACAAGCCAACATTCTGCTTGAGAAATTCCCCCCATCTTAGAGTGAATACCTCAAACACAAAAAGAAGCAAATGACCCTCATGAACTCATCAGCAACATACAAGTCGAAGAAGCCAATCGACTCAAGGATAAGTCTCTTTCTTTCCCTCCTCATTCCTCGAAGGCTAACCTTGTCAAAAGTTCTTGGCTTGGTAACAAGGACAGGTTTGAAGGTAATGGAAAACAGAAAGGCGCTATCAATTCCAAATCCGGGGGGAATATGGACCGCAACAACTCCAACAAACAAAACGGAAGGTTTAAAACTTCTGGTAAGATTCAGAAACCTAAGGGTGCATGTTATTGTTGTGGTAAAGAAGGACATTGAGCTTCTGAATGTACTCTTAGAGTTTTTCCTGATCTAAAACCTGATGCAAACCTAACTGAAACCGAAGAGATAATCGTCGCGGTAATGGTTGAGGTTTACTTGGTGGAAAACAAAAGCGAGTGGATCCTTGACACTGGGGCCTCACGACACTTTTTGTTGAAACAAAGCCTTGTTCAAAAAGTTCGAGGAAGAAACCAATGGTGAATGCGTGTACATCCACTACTACAGTCCTCGAAAAATGACAGGTTACCCTCAAACTCACTTCTTGTAAGATCCTTGAGCTAAACGATGTTCTCTTCGTCCCCTCGCTCCATAGGAACGTGGTTTCCGGAGTTCTTCTTAATAAAGTGGGACTCAAACTAGTTTTTGAGGGGGGGGGGGGGGGGGGGGGGGGGTGGGAATAATCATTACCAAAAATGATGAGTTTGTGGGAAAAGGGTATTTACATAATGTTTTATTTGTTTTAGATACTATAACCCATGACTAATACCGACATGATGAGTTTGTGGGGAAGGGGTTTTCATTTTCGCAAATAAGGGTTTGTGTGATTGAACCTTGTAACCTCTATTAAGGACTTTTCTAATTATGCTTATCTATTTGAACGTTTAGATGTATGGAATGATATATTAGGCTATCTTTCTTCTCTCTTCTATTTAAAGGCTAAAAATCCCTTGGACTAATAAGGTCGATGACTTTATATATTATATGATATGTGTAAAGTCCAAACTCGTGGGAATACGACCCTTAAATATGAAAACCTAGAGAATTCTAACCTACCAGAATTAGTGCATTCTGACCTAAATACTTTTATAAATTCCGCTAGTGAAGGAGAAAACCCATACTATTTAACCTTAATAGGTGACTATGTCAGGTTTATGAGAGTACATCTCCTAATACTAAACGTGAAACGGAACATGTGTTTATAAATATAAGTCTGATGTTGAAACCCAACTACTTTGTTGAATCAAAAGACTTAGGGCATGAATTATGTTATAAATTCACTATAATTGTTTTGAGACATTAACGTAATTATCAACGGAGTTAGTGCCTTACACACCCCTACGTAATGACATAGCTGGAGGCTATGATAATCAGTTTTGGCCCACTAACTCAAATGTGGGGGTGATTAGCAAAGGTTACCCAAGTTCTAAGTACAGTCACTGTTGGACCAAATACAATAGACTCAATGGTCATGGGATATGACACGAATGTATAAACTGTCTTAATGAATTCATAGCCACTCGTGGTGGTCCTATCATGAAGGACTTGATGAATTCACCTATAAGGCATATCATGCTAGGAAGAACACGAGGATGAGTGTTCAATTCATAATGAATTCATAGCCAATATATAATGGTCCTTTGAAGGACTTGATGAATTCACGATCAAAAGTGAGACTCAACATTCATGATAGAAATTAAGGAGACATCCTTAAAAGATCTCATATGAATCAAATCCACAAATTTCATAGCCCACAAGGGGTGGTCCTTAGAGAAGAACTTGATGAACTAATTTAAAGGAGATGTTCGAGGGAACTATAACTTTCAGTTTGGTAGAGTATGTGCTGTGAGGGTCTCGATCGAAAACTGTTAAGTTTAAGAGCCAGTTCAGTTAAACAGAATTTGGTGGTTGCCTCACTTCACTACGTGACAATTCAAATCGAAAGATATTGGCACTTAAGTACATCTCACCCAAATGCTGGTAGTTATGGAAACCTGATCACCTTCTCTCCTAAAGACCCTGAGTGGGGGATTGTTGGGATATAGATCAATTATTTAGATTGACTGTTATTATGAATCCGATCATGCTCTTTTGGAGAAGTGGAAAAGATTAGACTAAAAGTATTAAACAAATCTATCCTTTCCTATTCTTTTGGAGAAGTGGGAAAGTCACATTTTTGTACATGAAATGTCCCACATAGGAAGAGATGGGAAAATATTAGTTTAAATTAGCTTACCCATCTAATATTTCCAAAAGAACTATAGACTATGAAATCCAAAAGAGTATTGGCAAAGCCCCATACGCGCGCACCACCACCACCACCCGCCCGGCCCGACCCTAGGACGACGTGGGCGTGGGCCGTGGGCTAGTGGGGGAGTTGGGGATTTGGGGAGTTTTGGGAGTCAAAATATGAAACACCTTTTTAGAAATGACTCAAGGAGAAGTAAGCTAGTTCTTATAGTGGTCGGTTGGGTTTCAAATCCTATCATCAGGAAGACATAACGTTCATAACATTCACGCATTCAAGACACCATAAATCCAGAATATTCTCCAGAAGTTATAGGTCTTTGAAAAAGAGTAACATCTGTAACCTCCAAAAACGTCAGCCTTAATGGAGAACTTGAAGACCATTTATGGTGACGTTTCTGGTAGTCCTATACTCTCCCCATTTTCCTATAAATAGATACTTTCCCTCACTAGCCAAAGACACGAAATACACCAGAAAAGAATAACACTCTGCCTCTCTTTCTCTCTGAAAACACTTAGTAGAGCTTAGTTTTTCCGTTAGAGATACTGGTACGCCGAAATAACTTTTTAACAATCGTAGGTGTTATTTGTTATTTATTTCATTCTGTGTAAGTGTATTTTTTTTCTGTAACCGTATTTCAATTTTTTGTAATAGTTAGTTTACAATAAATCGAATTGTATTTCTTTTACTTTTGGGAAACCATTTTTGTTTTGTCAAAACCAGTGACTATTTTACTCACAAAACCACTAAAGAAAGTTATGATTGATGGTGCTAAGACGTGGAAGAATTTCTTAGTAGGTCATTTCTTGGTGATATCCAATAGAAGGATATGGGAAAAGGTTAAAATTAAGTCTACGGATGTCAATGTGTTCTTATTTTAATTTCAAAATGCATATGATTGTAATAAAGTTCTGAAAAAATATGGCATGTGGGAGGTATAGGTATGGTTTTCAGGAATTTTTTGTTCCAAATATGATTTTTGATAAGTTAGATATCATATTGTTACTTATTTAAAATTAAACTGAAGAAGGTTCCTCTATAGTTATGTACTTAGGAAGGCCTTGGATATATATATATATATATATATATATATATATATATATATATATATATATATATATATATATATATATATACTGGGCAATTGGTAGGCCTATACAAATGGATCCTATCACTTAGTCAATAAATATAGTAAGTTTTGCAAGAATTCATATGGAGGTAGATCTATCTAAGGGGCTCATTTACAAGATTCAGATTGACTTTAATAGAGATTATGTACTTGTAGTAGAATTGTTGTATGAATAGTTAGTTTCTAATTATAACATTTCTAAGTAGTTTGGTCATACTTCATCCATATGTGGAAAACCTATAAATTTGTGGAAAATTAAAAATGTTTATAAAAAAGTTGAGCATGATAAGAAGCATAAAGGAGAATGGGTGGAAGTTCATAAATGAAATCAAGTTAAAGACTTAAGTCATATAAAGAACCCTAAGAAGATAAATATGGATAAGGGTGACAGTTCATCTAATATTATCATTTGTGAGCAATCTAATACATTTAGTGCATTAGGGGTTGTGGATAAGAATTCAAAATATCCTGACAATTTTGTTTTTGAGTTCTAGTAAAGGTGAAAGGTGAAAGGGTTAAATTTCTCTAAATTTATGATAATTACAACCTGGAAATGCAGGGAGTTTAACAAAAGTAGGGATTAAAATCAGTCAGGGTTGTTCAAACAGTTTCCAATTCTTTCGGAATAGAAAAAACAAGTCCAATTCCAATCCAATAAAATCAAATTTCAAATTTTAATTTCGATTACGGAACACCCGGATTTTTTTTGGAAATTTTTTATTTTTTTCTCTTCGAAATATTTATTTTTCGTAAATTTTAGTATATTATATTACTTTTTACAAATTACAAAAATTATTTAAATATAACAATATAACTAGAAAATAAAATATATCACAAAAACAAATATTCTAATTTAATATTTAATCAATAAACTTCAACATTTAATTAGTTCTTGAAGTTAAATAACATAAATAAATAAGTTCTTTACCATGTAAAAACACACTGTTATAGATTAAGATCATTATATGTATATGCATTTTCTTCACGGCAAGAAGAGTTATATAAACAATATAAAAGTATATATGTGTGTGTATATTAATATTGAGAATATCTGGAATGTGTATTCAAACAAACATTCAGAAATATAATTGGAAAATCTTTGAAAATAAGAAATAGAAATAGGAACAAGATTTAGAAATTCTAAATTTACAATATGTAATTCTAATTTCGTTCCGGAAAAATTTGGAAGAATTCGTAAATTTAAAATTGGAAGGTAAAAAAGCAATTCTAAATACAAATGTTGGGATTGGAATAGGTAAGGAATTGGAATTTTCCGTTCCAGATTCCACCCCTAAACAAAACCTTCAGACAAAAAGAGGTGGTGAAGTTTATTAGGTTTAATAAGGTGGATATTCTTGGGCTTTTAAAGAAAAAAAATATGCATTGAATAATATGAGAAGTTCAATTTGGTTTATGAGAAGTCAATATAAACTCCAAGTCAAGGTGTAAATCGAGATTAGAGCCACTTTGGGAAGTTGGAGCGTGTACCAGGTTCGTGTGGCAAGTGACAAAGTCAATTCAGAGCTAAGTTGAAGAAGTTATGCTATTTGCTTCCACAGTGGTTCAAATCAGAGTTCCGGTTAGTAAAACAGGTTGGGTCCCTTCTAAACATTATTAAGTAAGCTATTTTTCCAGCCCTCAACTGAGATTACATCATAAAACAACATTTTATCCAAGAGGAGAATAAGTTTAGAAAGAGGGAAGAAACGCCAAAACATAACGAAAAGGAAGAATAAGGGTTTGTTAATGAAACCAGCCATTCAACCTCAACCATCCATCGTTTCCTTTCATCATAAATAGTAAATTAGCTTTATTCTGTCTTTTAAACATGAATATTTATTTATTTTTAACTAGTTTTCCCTTATATAGTTGTTATTCAATTATGAGCTAAACCCTTATTGTTTGAGGCTGCTATTGTAAAACTTTATGTGATCTTTTTAATTATGTTATTGTATTTGGGATATCATTATGATATTTAATTGAGTTACTTTTATTTATTATCCCATTTCTTTATATGTTTGTATTAAATAAAACATTTGTTCTAGTCGAGTAATGTGAGGCCGAAGTAATCAAGTTAACACCTGGATAAGGGCTTGGTAATGGAATCAGCATATAAACGCCTAGTGAGAGGCGACGAAGCGGAAGGTCGTGACTGCTAGGTAGTCATTAGGGTTATCCATTCATCCGTTAGCTGGAGGGTGTGTAAGGTTGGGCTTTAATATCACACGTATGGGGAGTTAGAATGCATTAGAATCCCGACTAATTTGAACATATCCTACTCACCCTTATCAATAACGAGATTAATTAGCTACATAAACTATTACTAGCAATTCATTAAGAAACCATCTTCTATTAAGTCATATCTCTATTTACTTAATTGTTTATCCTTATTATTAGTTAATCATTATCGTGTTCTTTATATTGATTATTAATTATTGAAAACCAAACAAACATCTACTATTTGAATTATTTAATACTTTATTATTTTGATTACAATCTTCGCGCATTTACACTATGATGAATACCATTAATCGCAATTAATTCCTGATGAAAGCAATATCCATACTTATCACTTTTACTTGCGTTCGATCCGTACACTGCGGAGCGTCACCCTATTCAAATTATTATATCTTTTTTATATCACATACTGGGGAAAACAAGTAAAATGGCGTTGTTGTTGCGGATTATTGTTTAGATTTTTGTTGTACTTTTTTTTGTGTTTTTGTCTCTACTGAGGCTTACAGGTTTTGGTTTATGTACTCGGATCCTGAGAAGCTATTTTGAGACCAAAAAGAGAGAGAAATTAACCATCTATCTGGTTTTGAAGCGTATGAGAATCAGTTGAACCCACATCTAGGAGCTAATCCTATTGAGGGAGTTCAAAGTAATATTACACAAGGAGTGAACTTGAATGAAGCCAATCCACCAAATGGAGCTAATAATCTAGTTCAAGGCATCCCTGAGCTTGGAGTTCCCTTTCTTGTTAAACCTTTGGGGATTCTCCCTCCAGCTAATCAAGTCTGCGATCTAAGCACGATACTGATATATATGTTAAATCAATTCCTTAGATATAGGAATTAGAGTGGAGCCGTCCACCAAGATTTGGTTTGTGCTATCGAGAAGTTTATTGGTTGTGGCGAAGGTGTGATAAAATAGCAGATAAATAAAGATGATAATAAAGGACATACACCATATACTACCACGAGAAACTCACTACAAGTGCACAAATCATTTGCAAGTTATAGTTAAATATGTAAGAGTTCGTTCTCAGGGATTTCGGTAGTTAGCTGAAACTTGTACTCAATAATAGCATAGATGAATTTAGATGTTTACTAATTTGAGCCTATCTTACTAAGTTTTTATTTTAACCTTAAAGAGGGAATTGAGCATCATATATGTAGTCGGGATTCTAAATTCTTCCTAACCCCCGTCAGGGTAGATTTAAAATGCAACCTCTACACTAATAGAGGACTGGGGTAAGGGGACCATGAGAAATAATTAATGGTTAAATCAAACCATAATGACTATCTAGCTACGCAAGCCTGTCAGGACCACTACCGCACACTAGACGATAATAATAACTGAGAAAGTACATGTTTACAATAATAAATGTATGTATTTATAGGTGCTAGGTCGTAATCTCAGACTGTAAGTCAATTTATTGGAGTCCGTGTCCAATTCAAATTCCTTTCCTAAAATATGAGACAAGATAAACACTAGATATTGATTTGAGCATGTATCCTTCATTACTAGGCCAAATTCAGTGTACAACCCATCAAAACGACCGCAATTCAAAAATTTATCCCACCCTAAAAGTGCTCCTTTGAATTCCTAACTGATTTTCTACAGTCTTCAAAACACTAGACGTCTTTACAGATTTTGCAGATTTATTTGGCAGCCTTTCGTATCCTAATTCAACTACTTTTCCTTTTGACTCTCGATTTCTCCTTGGTTCTTCTTCCCTTAACTCATTTCAATTTATTTGACATCTAATTATATTCCATAAACCTAAGATCTTCACATTAACACACAAATTACACCAAATATGCTCTCAAAGTAATAAATCTCCAAATCAAAGCATAAATTAAGAAAATATATAATAATGGGGGAAATACCTTAACAATTAATGTAATGCACCTAAAATGATGTCTAATGTATATATTAATATATCACAAATATGGAGACATTAAGACCCTAACTCGAAGTTGTATCGCCCTGATACAATAAAGAATAAGAACATAATCACTAAGTCAATTAAGCACAAGGTAAGAAGACAGCAAAATATGAGTAATAATCCTAAAGCATATACTTAGAAAGTTTCATGTAATAATATTTACAAACTAAATTACCTATAAATGTATCATACAAATACTCAATACGGTTTAAATTCAAGATCAGATTAGCTTTGCAATGCACGAAGGAGATGTTCTTCACTTAGCTTGATATAGAGGCTATAGATTGTTCATTGAGCCTAACTAATCTCCAATGATCCATATAACTACTCTCTATTGATTCAATCATTTATAGATTACATAGAAAATAATCTTAAGGTCTTTAAGGTTGTAATGTTGGATAAGGGACGGTATGATCGTATATTTGGATAATATAAAGTAAACTTTTGGCTTTCTACTCACTAGCCATTAACAAATCTCCCTAGAGCTTGAGGTACTCTCATGAATGTTCTCACTCAACCCAATGATTTGATGCACTAATTAGCATCCCAAATTACCCAATAATAAAGCCTCAAGATGATCACATAAGTAATTTTACTTTGTCGGTCCAAATCATATAATCCTTTCGTATCAATTTTTTTTGTAAGCCAGCTATGACTCTTTTTATGTGAGATATAATGTTGGCATTAATAAGCTTTGTAGTTACAATAAGTAAAAATGATTATGCGAAGTACCTTTTTGCCTATCATTTGATAAGTTTCTCATCGAAATATATATAAACATAAATATGTGTGAAACTTTAATTCTTTACCCCTCTCCTTGGTGGAGCTTTCCTATTTATAATACTTTATTTATGGTGGGTGATTGGATAGTTCCTATAATCTTGCCACCATGTTGATGTTTTTGCATACACTCTTCGTAGTATATTTAATAGGCTTCATAGGCCACATTATAGAATTTAAACTCTTATGTTTTCCTTTAGATCATGGTCTGTCTAGCGACTACACCTCACATTTACTTGATTTTTTCGAGGTCGTGTGACTCGAGATATACTTATGATATTTATCCTAAGTGTCTTCTTATAGTAATAGCCCTTACCAACAAGCTCCATCTTTTATATCGTCTACTTAACAAGGTAGGCCATATTTTCCTACCAAATACCCTTTTAAATTCTGAGAATTTCTTTATTTGGAGAGTATTGGGATTTGACTTTTTTCTTCATATGTTGTATCTAAGTTTTCATGTTCTTCACATGTGCGACTGAATTGACTCAACTTTTTCATTTTCTCTTTTCTTTTTGATTTTAGATTTTTCTGTGGGAATATAACTGATAAATTATGACGGTTTATTTTTCAGAAATTATGTTGTTGAGTGCTTGATAAGCTTTATTTTTTCCATTAAATCTACACGATCAACAAACATGTGTTGTCTTTTCATGTTTCAATATACATCATTACTATTTCCTTAGTTATCCCATATGCTACACTCTTCGTATCGATGTACCTGTTTCGTCTCTTAGAATTCTCTGAGGCTTATATATCTATGTTATACTTTCTTATTAGACCATAAAAAAGTAACACTAACTGATCGATCATCCTAGTGGATTGATCTGAGACACTGAGCACAATACTGGAGAAGTAAAAGTATCGGTAAAAGTAGAGAAGTAATTGAAGTAAAAAATAACACGGTGAATCTAGAAGATAAACACAAAACTTTCACTCAATCACCACCGATGAGCTCTTCCTTGATCTTCACGAGAACTTAGTTGTGTTGCTGAGGCTTCCTAAAACTAGACACTAAGTTTGGGCCAAATGGAGGTGCGTTCCCGATGGAACTCTAACACTAAATATTTGTTTCTTTGCAAGCAGGTATTTTTATGAACCGAGTAAATATGGATAGTTATGCCGAGTATACAATATACACAACCATTTTTTGAGAGATATACTGCATACCAAAATTCTCTATGTAGTGAGGTATTTATAGGAGTCATAGATGTGCGTGGAGAAGGTTCGTGGTACACGTCGTTAGAATGGAGTGAAAATGTAGTTTAAGTAGTTAGTAGGACCAGAATCATAATTGTCTCCGAAGAGTATAATTTTCTACCCTCGGTAAAGACCTTGTAGAAAATTGGCTTCCTTGGAGACTACACTCGGGAGAATTTGATATTTCTTCCGCTTAGGGAAACAGACGTTGCGCTTGGCCTGATGTAAGTTATTCTCAATTTTGGCCCAATAATTATTCTCAAGACCGAAATTGTATAGGAGCATTATTTCTTCTTCTCAATACCCCCTTTAAATTTATGTGATCAATATCTTCTACTTGGATATTATTAAAAGGAATTTATCACCTTTTTGTGTTTTTACCCTGATACATGACCTGGTCTTGTTTTACTCACTCAATATAGTTTCATTTGATGTTACAATGTTTTGGAGAGACCGAGACTACGTCGGTCTTTTTGATAATGTTATTTCACATCCTTCATGATGAAGTCTTTGAATTAATTTTGTTTTTGGTACAAAAACATAACTCTTTTAATGTAAAATAGTTTCATCTAAAGGCTTTATTTTATAAATACTTTTGAGTGTCTCAAGGATGCCACACACCAATGAATTAGTAGTATAATAGTTAAATATTATAATGTTGTCTAAAATTGAGAGGTTGGCACGAAATAAATTATGATTTGTAGTTATAGATAAAACATCTATTTAGTAATTTAATAAAAATTTGATAAACTGCATTGAATTATATCTAATAATATGTCTTTTTATCAACATTTATAACTCTTTAATTATAAAAAAAGTTGTTTTCCCTGAACCCCCTCCTACAATAAGTTCTCTTGACTCATACTTTCCGAATATTTTGTTGTACACAAGAGACCTTATCATACTAAATTTTATTTCCCTTTTCGTCAAAGAAATCAAGGCACGACATCGCCGAAAAAAAATTACCCACGTAATTATCATTGACTTGATCGATCATAAGTACCTCATCATGTAATTCAGTAATTAAATCTTCGACCACAACCATATTCGAGATATCAAAATCACCATCAGCTTCACCTTCAAACATATAGTACTCATTTCCGCCTTGAATGTTTTCTGACACTAGAATATCGTTATCCGCCAAGGAGGAAACAAGTTGGTTTGGATAATCAACCTTGGCCACTTGAGAGGGCTCCGTACTTTGGTTGTGGGTCTCCATGCTTTTATTGACTTGATCGGTCACAAATATCCCGTCCTGAAATTCTGCAATTAAACCTTCGTCCACAACCATCTTCAAGATATCATAATCACCATCAGCTTCACTTTCAAAAGTATAGTACTCTTTTCCACCTTGAATATAGTTATCCTCCATGGAGGAAACAAGATTGTTTGGATGATCGACGTTGGCCACTTGAGAGGGCTCCGGGTTTTGGTAGTGGGTCTCCATGCTTTTATTGACTTGATCGAACACAAGTACCTCATCCTGTAATTCTGCAATTAAATCAACCATCTTCGAGATATCATAATCACCATCAGCTTCACCTTTAAAAGTATAGTACTCTTTTCCACCTTGAATTTTTTTTGACACTGGAATGTCGTTATCCACCAAAGAGTAAACAAGTTGGTTTGGATGATCAACCTTGGCCACTTGAGAGGGCTTCGGATTTTGGTAGTGGGTCTCCATGCTTTTATGAGGGAGTATACTAAGAAAGTTATCTTTATTTGGCATAGGATGATTGTGCTCACCTATATAAGTCATGATGATTGGATTCGAATCAGATTGGTTTTTCTCCATATTTTTTCGAGCGGAACAATTTCTTGTGGTGCACTTGTAATAAGACCTGTTTTGATTCCATATATTAATTAGAATTTAAAAAAATCATTTAATATTTAATCAACATTTATTAAATATTAATTGCATACCTTGTTTGCATTTAAGAGATTTGTAGGAAACTTATGACAACATATAACACATGATAAATACTATTATTAAGTTTTTATATACTATTAATTTAATTACATAAATAAATTTTTTAAGATATTTTTTATTATATTTAATTTTCATTCATTTGCAAAAAAATATATAAATAATCAATTCGAATAAACACGAATTAGAAAATGAAAAGTATTTGATATCCTAATAAAAAAAATATTATATAGTGTCAAAATAAATTTGTTAGTATAATTAACAAGTATTTAACAACTTAAACTACATCGTAAGCTTTTTACAAGTAAACTGGTGAAATAGGAGATATAAATTGTTATAATTCCCTAAAATATAAAATGCTTTCAAGAAAAAATAAATAGTCAAAATCTTTAAATCAAATAACCACCTTGGATGTAGAGAGCCTTTGATGATTTTTTGTCCGTATTTTCTCCATGACCACTTGTCAGTGTATCTACCATCGCCTGGTACAATACATACCTGCTTCTTCTCGATCTTTCTACTGTAGTATTCTCCGACACAAACATTTATTTACAAAATAATAATTAATATCTCAGAAATATGCTAAAGAAAAAATTATATATTACACTATACATATGAATACCCAAAAAAAATACATACATATATACACTATAAAACATACTTCTCTCCAAAACTGAATTTGTATTTTCATAAATATATCAAATTTTACCTTCTTTTGGCTTTCTTAGCTTGTGTAGTAGTTTTGTCTACATGATTACTGGAAACTTCTAATTGAATTGACTGATGAAGTGGTTTTGTTAGATCCCCTAGCTGGTGTGGTAATTGCAATGGTTGTTGAGGTGGTTGGCTAAGATAATCATTGACACTTGAAACATATGGAATTGGTGAAACACAATTATATGGTGCTAAAATAGGTTCTAGATGTTTTTGTGTTAAAGGTGATTGTGCGAGTAGTGGTGGTTGTGGTAGTGATTGTGGTTGTGGTAGTGATGGTGCTAGTGATTGTGGTTGTGGTTGAGAGTTGATAAAATAGTTACCCATATCGAAATATGACATTGTAGTGGTTGTAAAGGTAGTATGTGGGGTGTTTGGGATAGAGAATAATCTTTGGTCGTCAACCTCCGTAAGTTTCCAATTTATGTCCATCCGATCACGTCTTCTGAGATATTGTGAGAGAAAGAGAAACGAAAAAATGAGAGACAGTGTTGACTTCGGATTGTGGATCTAGGAAGTGAATAGGAAGTGAAACTTATAATGGCGAATAAGAAGTGGGGCCGTGATGAATAATTAAGTAGGTAGTTGTGGTATTTAATGACTTATGGTAATGTACAGTTAGTGGGTCAAGATATTTTCAAGATTTTTGAATTTCAAAATTAAATATTAAGAATATTGAAAAATACTTTTGAAATTAAAAATAAAAGAAATGTTTGTAATTTTGAATGTATTAAATTAGTATATATATAACCAGTTGAGATTAGCTCACTGGCCAGGGCCTTGGTCATCTAATCTAGTGGTGCAGGTTCGAGCCGTGTCAATGACACCGAGTCCAAAGTGGCTCTCCTATGTAACAAAAAAAAAATTAGTATATATATACATCAATTTATTGATATTTTTTATTGTAATTTAACTAACATATCATTACTTCAATGAAATATTGACCCAAATGAGATAATTTTTCAGTTTAAATTTGTAATAATATAACAAATATAATTATTAAGAAAATATATTCAGTATGGGTCATTGTTGAATACTTTATTTTTACGGGTTGCCTTGTCAAAAGTTAAGAACATATACTCCTTATATATAAAGTTTAAGGGGATGAAATATGTGGTTCTAATATATTCAGTAATATGGATACTAACCGTACTAATACGTTACCTTTAAGAAATTACATCTTCTATAATAGTTACTCGTTAGGTGAGATGTCTAAAAAATGAACAAAAAATTAAGAAGAGAGAGAAAAATGAGGAGAAACAAAAAGTAAGATAAGAATGCAATAAATAAAGGGTCAGTGACCCACGTGGGAATGGTGACTAGCTATAAATATTTTACAAACTTTGAAATGAATACTACCTAATGCACGTATTTCTATTTTATTTATATAATAAATATGTTTTTCCTTTTAAATAACTATATATTTGAAGAAAAAAAACTAAAAAATACATATATTTATTATTCATTCACCATATATAATAGATTAAGTGTTTTAGCAAAGACGATAAAAAGATTTGTTTAACCAATTGATAAAATGCAATGTTCAGATAGACTATTAGAATATATGTTTAATAAACATCGTAAAATTAAGTTTCGCTAAATGTTAAAATTGAAATTTTTTTTATAACACCAAGAAAAAATATTTTACTAGGTAGATTATTAGATTCGTGTTTTAATCGTAATGGTAAGAAAACAACATTTTACCTTTTGCAACATTTTGTTAGATTAAGTGGGTGTTTGTTTTGCACTTAATGATATCTTAATTTGGTTTATTAATAAACTGGATCAATAAGACAATTTTTTTGCTCTAACCAATTCAGATTTTCTAGTTTTTTTCTTAAGAATTTAAACTAAAAACATTTAGACACTACCTCTTAACAAAATAAGTTAAATTTAGTTGTTCATTCAGCATCCAATACTTACCACATTAAAATACAAACGATATCTAAGTCAAAATCATTCTACACTACCTCTTAACAGAATAAGTTCTTTTCAGCTGTTCATTCAACATTTAGTACTTATCACTTTAAAAAAATAAATGACATATAAGCGATTGAAGTGATTTTTCAATAACGACAAGAAAAAAATATTTTACTTTGTTGAATTTCGCATTGTTCCGTTAGGGTATTATATTACCTCAAAAATATTTTTCATATTAAATTCTACAGTATTTTTTTTTTTTTGATGACGAGGGTTCCCGGGCTTACACCCGACTAGTCCCCCGGGAGATATGACTGCCTCCCCAACCATACCTCCAGGCAATCAGAACTAGGTTGCCCATGTTCTGGGGAGGATTTCGAACCTTGGAAACTTTCCAAACTCTAATAACTTTCTTTCGCCTACGAGATTCGATAATTTTCTGCCGCCTGCGGGATTCGAACCATGTACCTCTCACTTGAGAGAACTTTACAAACTCTAATAAGAGAGAACTTTACAAACTCTAATAACTTTCTGCCGCTTGCGGGATTCGAACCATGTACCTCTCACTTGAGAGAACTTTACAAACTCTAATAACTTTCTGCCGCCTGCGGGATTCGAACCCTGTACCTCTCACTTGAGAGACAGAGCCCTGGCCAGGTGAGCTAGCTCACCTGGTTAATTCTACAGTATTATAATATTAGATTATATGTTTTATCGATAACGACCAGGAACATTATTTTACCTCTTAATTTTTTTAATTCATTTTATTAGATTATGTATTTTTCGACAAGAAAAATAGTTTTTTATTATATTAAAGGTAATATTTTGATAAAATATTAATTAAGTGTTTTATTTATAACAAAAATTAATAATATGTCACTAGTATATTATTTTATGAACTGTATATCCATAATGATGATATAAAAAGTTTACAATTATAATTAATGATAATATTCCGATGAATAACGACATTAAGAAAACAATATATTGTTATATTAGTTTCTAAATATTTCTATTTATTAAAGAGAAATTTAATGATTATATAAAAATTGTATAACATTAGATAAAATATTATGTATGGTATATACATGCACAGTTTGTCTAGAGCACAACTCGACTGACAAATATAAAGGACATACATAGTTTTCTTACTTGTGGCTTGTAGTATGGAGTTTGGATCTTACGGAAGACAAATCATGTGTAAGTGACGTTAGTATTAAGAACCCCTGAAATGCAGGCTAACTAAGGCATATAAATACAATTTACATTTTTACCATTTATAAGGAGTTTAGGTAGAGACCCTTATGTTGGGGGTACTACGATTTTATAAAAGGTTTAATGACCAATGAATCTCCTATGATCCCAACCTTATACAAAAGTATAACCTAGTTGATAAAAAAACGCGTCTTTCGTGGTAATGGTGAAGAAAGAAAACCACATCATGGCTGGAAAAATCCTTTCTAATAACTATTTATAGTGCACACAAGAACAATCAACAACTTTACTCATTTATTGAATATAAATAATGAATGTAACCTTGGATTTTAGTTATGGTTATTTATAATAGTACTTGTGTTCCAAAGATGTGATCTTTAAATAATTAGCTATTAAGAACACCATAGGGATGGGAGTCCCAGATGATGATCAGGGAAATCTTTCCGTAATTGTCGTCTAAAAAGGGACAAAATATGATGTATGTGATTTTGATTATATTTTGTGATTAATATTTGCGTAAATTTATAATTAAAAAGAAATAAAATTTATCCTTGAAATTAAGTTAATTTGTAGTTATATTTATATGTATAACTCTTCTTCAATCAGAATCTACTAGATCCTAATTACACAAGTGATATCGAGCTTAAGTCCATCTCCGATCTTTATATATCCTTATAGATAAGCTTTTATACATTTTTTACCTTATCTACATCCATATCTACTCAGATTATTGGTCTCTTATGTTTATTAATAGGATTTGATCTCATATGATTATCTACATATAGAGATTGATATCCCTCTATCTAGGCGAAACACTCAAATATATTCCTGAAGAATAATCTACAAACTTTAATGAATCAGTGATATATAAACTCAAAAGACTGCAGCATGTACATTCTAGATAAACCTATACAAAATTGTTACCCTAAGTGAAAAGGGTAGATCCTATATGTACATCTAGGATAAACCTAATTGAAAAGAAGTGGTGGTGCTAAAAAAGTAAAAATGATAGGAGATCCTTCTCTCCTCTTACTCTATATAGGCATAGTTTTTTCTTTTCTCCATTAGATTTCTTTAGTTTATTTGTTTCTTCACTGTGATTCTCTTCCCCAATCTGTTCACCACGTTTGTCCACCTTCTCATAGTGATTCTCTGATGTCTACTCATATTTTCTTGAATTTTTTCGTTCTTAAACCTTTCTTTCTTAGTTTTTATTTATAGAAATTTTTACTCAGTAATTGTGTTTTAATTCTCCCAAATATAAGTTCACTAATGGATGTCAGCCATTAATGTGATTCAAATCTTTTCATTTGTTGAGTAATATTCAAGTGTAATTAGTTCTCTCTCTTTTTCATATTTTTTACTCTTTTTGTCATTTACAAAGTTTAATATAGCTTTTTTATTTTGTCAACCATATATGTTTTTATCAAGCTCCTGTCCACTTGATTTATGATTAAGTACCTAGGTTTTTTGTCTTTTCACCAAAAAATTGTTGTTTTTATCATTCAATACTCGGTCTTTTTGCATCGTTCTTTTTTATTTGGGTTTCTTTCTTAATCGTCTATATGCTTCTTTCCAGGTTGCCACATGGCATGAACGGATCGACGGGGAAAAAAGGTTGTGAAAACTACACCTGGTGGTACCAAATATGTTCTAATTTTGCATGTTATGAAAGTGAGTAGTAACTTTACTTTAGAATATGAAGTATTGAATGTAATGTATACAAATAAAAGTGATTGAAAGTTAGTATTTTGTTGATAAATAATATTGAGCTGACTAAAAGATACTTAGTTCACTTGAAGTGTGGGTAAAGCATATACTATTATTGCATTTCTAGATGATTGTGGTGATATGGATATGGTAGCTAAAACATTTGTTAAATTGATTAACAAGGAAGGTACAAATGTCTCTGAGTATAAAGTTAAGAATCAGTCTGCTACTTCTGTGTTAGTAGTAGAGAAGGGAAACAATAAAGAGCGGTGTGAGGCTCTATACCTCCTCAAGAAATGTGTAGTTGTCTTGGATTTTTAGAAGAATAATTGTAGTGTAGGGACATGGGAGGATGTTAAAAGCTCCCGTTTACCAATTGCAAGTGTTAATGAGGTTGGCAGAGAAGATGTTATGTTATGTAATTAAAATATTGATAAAGGTGAGAATTTAAGATGAGGGAACAAATGATATGGGCTAATATTTACACAAATTTTGTGAAAGAGGACCTAAAATTGAAATATTATCCTCTTGAAAATTGGTGGATGGAAAATTATCGGTCAAACCTGTTGGGATTTAGATCAATTATTTAGATTAACTGTTATTATAAATCCGATCACGCTCTTTTGGAGAAGTGGAAAAGATTAGATTAAAGTATTAAACAAATCTATCCTTTCCTATTCTTTTTGAGAAGTGGGAAAGTCACATTTTTTTACATGAAATGTCCCACATAGCAGGAGAGATGGGAAAAATATTAGTTTAAATTAGCTTACCCATCTATTATTTCCAAAAGAACTATAGACTATGAAACCCGAAAGGGAATTGGCAAAGCCCCACACGCGCGCACCACCAATACCCGCCTGGTCCGGCCCGGCGTGGGCCGTGGGCTCGTGGGGGAGTCAAAAAATGAAAAGTGAAACACCTTTTCTGAAATAAATCAAGGAGAAGTAAGCTGGTCTTTATAGTGGTCGGTTGGAGTTCAAATCCTATCATCAGGAAGACATAACGTTCATAACGTTCACGCATTCAAGACACCATAAAGCAAGAATATTTTCCCCACTTTCCTATAAATAGAAACTCTCTCTCACTAGCCTTAATGGAGCACTTGAAGACCATTTATGGTGACGTTTCTGATAGGCCATTACTCTCCCCATTTTCCTATAACAAAGACACGAAATACACCAGAAAAGAATAACACTCTGCCTCTCTTTCTCTCTGAAAACTCTTATTAGACCTTAGTATTTTTCGTCAGAGATACCAGTACGCCAGAATATCTTTTTAATAACCGTAGGTGTTATTTGTTATTCATTTCATTCAGTGTAAGTGTATTTTCTGTTTCTGTAATCGTATTTCAATTTTTTGTAATAGTTAGTTTACATTAAATCGAATTGTATTTCTTTTACTTTTGGGAAACCATTTTTGTTTTGTCAAAACCGGTGACTATTTTACTCACAATTTAAAAATATATTCATTTTCTTTTCTCACCGGTTATTTTGTGAAATGGCTTTACCTGTTTCGGCTATTAGTTCTCTGTTGAACGCAAATCCATTTCTCGACGTGAATAAGTTAGAACCCCTTAATTGTTCTAACTACAAGCGTTGGGCACAAAAGGTCATGATTTGTCTTGAATAGTATGAACTCAACTTTGCTATAGTCGAGGCTCCTCCACTTATGGAAATTGGAGCTCATAATGAACAAGAGCTAGCTAGACATCTTGCCCTCGAATCCAGATTCAAAAGAGCGGCTCGGGGCTGGATGTTGAACAATTTTACTAACCCATATTTGATCTCCTTGCCAAAGAGAAATCGGCAAAGGTCATATGGGAAACTCTCGAGAAGAAATATGGGGTTGATGATTCTAGTAAGAAAAAGTACATAACTGGGAATTGGTACAATTTTAGAACCATGGATCAGAAACCCATGACTGAACAACTTCATGTGTACGAGAACCTATGCGCGGAGGTAATCGCAGAAGGCATGAAGATGTGTGAAGTTTTACAAGCCAACATTCTGCTTGAGAAATTCCCCCCATCTTGGAGTGAATACCTCAAACACAAAAAGAAGGAAATGACCCTCATGAACTCATCAGCAACATACAAGTCGAAGAAGCCAATCGCCTCAAGGATAAGTCTCTTTCTTTCCCTCCTCATTCCTCGAAGGCTAACCTTGTCGAAAGTTCTTGGCATGGTAACAAGGACAGGTTTGAAGGTAATGGAAAACAGAAAGGCGCTATCAATTCCAAATCCGGGGGGAATAAGGACCGCACCAACTCCAACAAACAAAACGAAAGGTTTAAAACTTCTGGTAAGATTCAGAAACCTAAGGGTGCATGTTATTGTTGTGGTAAAGAAGGACATTGAGCTTTTGAATGTACTCTTAGAGTTTTTCCTGATCCAAAACCTGATGCAAACCTAACTGAAACCGAAGAGATAATCGCCGCTGTAATGGTTGAGGTTTACTTGGTGGAAAACAAAAGCGAGTGGATCCTTGACACTGGGGCCTCACGACACTTTTTGTGGAAACAAAGCCTTGTTCAAAAAGTTCGAGGAAGCAACCAATGGTGAATGCGTGTACATCCACTACTACAGTCCTCGAAAAATGACAGGTTACCCTCAAACTCACTTCTTGTAAGATCCTTGAGCTAAACGATGTTCTCTTCGTCCCCTCGCTCCGTAGGAACGTGGTTTCCGGAGTTCTTCTTAATAAAGTGGGACTCAAACTAGTTTTTGAGGGGGGGGGGGGGGGGGTGGGAATAATCATTACCAAAAATGATGAGTTTGTGGGAAAAGGGTATTTACATAATGTTTTATTTGTTTTAGATACTATAACCCATGACTAATACCGACATGATGAGTTTGTGGGGAAGGGGTTTTTATTTTTGCAAATAAGGGTTTGTGTGATTGAACCTTGTAACCTCTATTAAGGACTTTTCTAATTATGCTTATCTATTTGAACTTTTAGATGTATGGAATGATATATTAGGCTATCTTTCTTCTCTTTTCTATTTAAAGGCTAAAAATCCCTTGGACTAATAAGGTCGATGACTTTATATATTATATGATATGTGTAGAGTCCAAACTCGTGGGAATACGACCCTTAAATATGAAAACCTAGAGAATTCTAAACTACCAGAATTAGTGCATTCTGACCTAAATACTTTTATAAATTCCGCTAGTGAAGGAGAAAACCCATACTATTTAACCTTAATAGGTGACTATGTCAGGTTTATGAGAGTATATCTCCTAATACTAAACGTGAAACGGAACATGTGTTTATAAATATAAGTCTGATGTTGAAACCCAACTACTTTGTTGAATCAAAAGACTTAGGGCATGAATTATGTTATAAATTCACTATAATTGTTTTGAGACATTAACGTAATTATCAACGGAGTTAGTGCCTTACACACCCCTACGTAATGACATAGCTGGAGGCTATGATAATCAGTTTTGGCCCACTAACTTAAATGTGGGGGTGATTAGAAAAGGTTACCCAAGTTCTAAGTACGGTCACTGTTGGACCAAATACAATAGACTCAATGGTCATGGGATATGACACGAATGTATAAACTGTCTTAATGAATTCATAGCCACTCGTGGTGGTCCTATCATGAAGTACTTGATGAATTCACCTATAAGGCATATCATGCTAGGAAGAACACGAGGATGAGTGTTCAATTCATAATGAATTCAGAGCCAATATATAATGGTCCTTTTGAAGGACTTGATGAATTCACGATCAAAAGTGAGACTCAACATATATGATAGAAATTAAGGAGACATCCTTAAAAGATCTCATATGAATAAAATCCACAAAGTTCATAGCCCACAAGGGGTGGTCCTTAGAGAAGAACTTGATGAACTAATTTAAAGGTGATGTTCGAGGGAACTATAACTTTCAGTTTGGTAGAGTATGTGCTGTGAGGGTCTCGATCGAAAACTGTTAAGTTCAAGAGTAAGTTAAGTTAACGGAATTTGGTGGTTGCCTCACTTCACTACGTGACAATTCAAATCGAAAGATATTGGCACTTAAGTACAACTCACCAAAATGCTGGTAGTTATGGAAACCTGGTCACCTTCTCTCCTAAAGACCCTGAGTGGGGGATTGTTGGGATATAGATCAATTATTTAGATTGACTGTTATTATAAATCCGATCATGCTCATTTGGAGAAGTGGAAAAGATTAGACTAAAAGTATTAAACAAATCTATCTTTTCCTATTCTTTTGGAGAAGTGGGAAAGTCACATTTTTTTACATGAAATGTCCCACATAGGAAGAGATTGGAAAATATTAGTTTAAATTAGCTTACCCATGTATTATTTCGAAAAGAACTATAGACTATGAAACCCAAAAGGGAATTGGCAAAGCCCCACACGCGCACACCACCACCACCACCCGCCCGGCCCGACCCTAAGACGACGTGGGCGTGGGCCGTGGGGGAGTTGGGGAGTTGGGGAGTTTTGGGAGTCAAAAAATGAAACACCTTTTCTGAAATGACTCATGGAGAAGTAAGCTGGTTCTTATAGTGGTCGGTTGGGTTTCAAATCCTATCATCAGGAAGACATAACGTTCATAACGTTCACGCATTCAAGACACCATAAATCCAGAATATTCTCCAAAAGTTATAGGTCTTTGAAAAAGAGTAACATCTGTAACCTCCAAAAACGTCAGCCTTAATGGAGAACTTGAAGACCATTTATGGTGACGTTTCTGGTAGGCCTATACTCTCCCAATTTTCCTATAAATAGAGACTTTCCCTCACTAGCCAAAGACACGAAATACACCAGAAAAGAATAACACTCTGCCTCTCTTTCTCTCTGAAAACACTTAGTAGAGCTTAGTTTTTCCGTTAGAGATACTGGTACGCCGAAATATCTTTTTAACAATCGTAGGCGTTATTTGTTATTTATTTCATTCTGTGTAAGTGTATTTTTTTCTGTAATCGTATTTCAATTTTTTGTAATAGTTAGTTTACAATAAATAGAATTGTATTTCTTTTACTTTTGGGAAACCATTTTTGTTTTGTGAAAACCGGTGACTATTTTACTCACAAAACCACTAAAGAAAGTTATGATTGATGGTGCTAAAACGTGGAAGAATTTCTTAGTAGGTCATTTCTTGGTGATTCCCCTACCTTTAACATAATGAGGAGTATGGTCAATATCCAATAGAAGGATATGGGAAAAGGTTAAAATTGAGTCTACTGATGTCAATGTGTTCTTATTTTAATTTCAAAATGCATATGATTGTAATAAAGTTTTGAAAAAATATGGCATGTGGGAGGTATAGGTATGGTTTTCAGGAATTTTTTGTTCCAAATATGATTTTTGATAAGTTAGATATCATATTGTTACTTATTTAAAATTAAACTGAAGAAGGTTCCTCTATAGTTTTCCCTTATACTGGGCAATTGGTATGCCTATACAAATGGATCCTATCACTTAGTCAATAAATATAGTAAGTTTTGAAAGAGTTCATATGGAGGTAGATCTATCTAAGGAGCTCATTTACAAGATTCAGATTGACTTTAATAGAGATTATGTACTTGTAGTAGAAGTGTTGTATGAATAGTTATTTTCTAATTATAACATTTCTAAGTAGTTTGGTCATACTTCATCCATATGTGGAAAACCTATAAATTTGTGGAAAATTAAAAATGTTTATAAAAAAGTTGAGCATGATAAGAAGCATAAAGGAGAATGGGTGGAAGTTCATAAATGAAATCAAGTTAAAGACTTAAGTCATATAAAGAACCCTAAGAAGATAAATATGGATAAGGGTGGCAGTTCTTCTAATATTATCATTTGTGAGCAATCTAATACATTTAGTGCATTAGGGGTTGTGGATGAGAATTGAAAATATCCTGACAATTTTGTTTCTGAGTTCTAGTAAAGGTGAAAGGGTTAAATTTTTCTAAATTTATGATAATTACAACCTGGAAATCCAGGGAGTTTAACAAAAGTAGGGGTTAAAATCAGTCAGATCATAATAGGGGTTGTTCAAACAGTTTCCAATTCTTTCGGAATAGAAAAAACAAGTCCAATTCCAATCCAATAAAATCAAATTTCAAATTTTAATTTCGATTACGGAACACCCAGATTATTTTTGGAAATTTTTGATTTTTTTTTCTCTTCGAAATATTCATTTTTCGTAAATTTTAGTATATTATATTACTTTTTACAAATTACAAAAATTATTTAAATATAACAATATAACTAGAAAATAAATTATATCACAAAATCAAATATTCTAATTTAATATTTAATCAATAAACTTCAACATTTAATTAGTTCTTGAAGTTAAATAACATAAATAAATAAGTTCTTTACCATGTATAAACACACTGTTATAGATTAAAATCATTATATGTATATGCATTTTCTTCACGGCAAGAAGAGTTATATAAACAATATAAAAGTATATATGTGTGTGTATATTAATATTGAGAATATCTGGAATGTGTATTCAAACAAACATTCAGAAATATAATTGGAAAATCTTTGAAAATAAGAAATAGAAATAGGAACAAGATTCAGAAAATCTAAATTTACAATATGTAATTCTAATTTTGTTCCGGAAAAATTTGGACGAATTCGTAAATTTAAAATTGGAAGGTAAAAAAGTAATTCTAAATACAAATTTTAGGATTGGAATAGGTAAGGAATTGGAATTTTCCGTTCCAGATTCCACCCCTAAACAAAACCTTCAGACAAAAAGAGGTGGTGAAGTTTATTAGGTTTAATAAGGTGTATATTCTTGGGCTTTTAAAGAAAAAAAAATATGCATTGAATAATATGAGAAGTTCAATTTGGTTTATGAGAAGTCAATATAAACTCCAAGTCAAGGTGTAAATCGAGATTAGAGCCACTTTGGGAAGTTGGAGCGTGTACCAGGTTTGTGTGGCAAGTGACAAAGTCAATTCATAGCTAAGTTGAAGAAGTTATGCTATTTGCTTCCACAGTGGTTCAAACCAGAGTTCCGGTTAGTAAAACGGGTTGGGTCCCTTCTAAACATTATTAAGTAAGCTATTTTTCCAGCCCTCAACTGAGATTACATCAGAAAACAACATTTTTTCCAAGAGGAGAATAAGTTTAGAAAGAGGGAAGAAACGCCAAAACATAACGAAAAGGAAGAATAGGGGTTTGTTAATGAAACTAGCCATTCAACCTCAACCATCCATCGTTTCCTTTCATCATAAATAGTAACTTAGCTTTATTCTGTCTTTTAAACATGAATACTTATTTATTTTTAACTAGTTTTCCCTTATATAGTTGTTATTCAATTATGAGCTAAACCCTTATTGTTTGAGGCTGCTATTGTAAAACTTTATGTGATCTTTTTAATTACGTTATTGTATTTGGGATATCATTATGATATTTAATTGAGTTACTTTTATTTATTATTCCATTTCTTTATATGTTTGTATTAAATAAAACATTTGTTCTAGTCGAGTAACGTGAGGCCGAAGTAATCAAGTTAACACCTGGATGGGGGCTTAGTAATGGAATCAGCATATAAACGCCTAGTTAGAGGCGACGAACCGGAAGGTCGTAACCGCTAGGTAGTCATTAGGGTTATCCATTCATCCGTTAGCTGGAGGGTGTGTATGGTTGGGCTTTAATATCACACGTATGGGGAGTTAGAATGCATTAGAATCCCGACTAATTTGAACATATCCTACTCACCCTTATCAATAACGAGATTAATTAGCTACATAAACTATTACTAGCAATTCATTAAGCAACCATCTCCTATTAAGTCATATCTCTATTTACTTAATTATTTATCCTTATTATTAGTTAATCATTATCGTGTTCTTTATATTGTTTATTAATTATTGAAAACCAAACAAACATCTACTATTTGAATTATTTAATACTTTATTATTTCGATTACTTTTTTTTTTTTTTTTTTTTTTTTTTTTTTGGACAGTGCGGGGGTGCCGAAGCACCCCAAAACAAATCGAACAACTTTAACCTATTCCTAATTTACTAAAAGCCGAAGAAAGATCGACAATACTAATTGTATTCCGATCTGTGAAAATTGCTGCGTGCCTAGCTTCCTTCGCTAACTTATCCGCATCCCTGTTGAGCTTTCTTTTGATGTGTTTAAAAGAAATTCGTTCAAGCTCTTCAGCTCTATGGATAATTTTATGAAGGGTAGGTTGGATGTTCCACCTAGCCGCTGACACCTGCTTTATACCTTGAATCACTTCAAGGTTATCTGAGTGAATTGTAACTTCCTTCCCTGGAAAGAGAGCTCCTATATGTGTTGCTCTCAGGACAGCTTCTGCTTCTCCTTCCACGGCCGAATTACAACTGATTGTGGTACTTTGCTTGAAATTAACTCCACGTTCTTCTTGGATTCCAATGATAGCTATTCCGGTGGGTTCCCATTTGTTCGTAAAAGAAGCATCACAAAATAAAGAGACCTTTTGCTCATGTTCTTCCGCACTCGTGTTTAAGTTCCGATCTTCCTTTTGGCTGAAACCCTTGTATCCATTTTTGACCCAATCTATTCCGTGAATGTCCTGCATAAGTTTTTTAGATGCTATGTTAATTCCCGAACCATCTACTGCTACACCTTCGTGAATTGCCTTCATTTTTGCCTTCCAAATATTCCATAAATTGATCATCAAGAAATCTCGAATCACATTTTTGTCCCACCCCCCCTTTTTGTATGCTTTTATGACTTTTAGAAACCACTCTTCAATTTTATCATCCTGAGTTTCTTTAATTTTTATTTGAAGAAAAGAACCCGCCCATATATCTTTGCACATTGTACAATGCAGAAGTATATGCTCCACGTCTTCTTCACCATAGTTGCACCATAAACAGTTCTTTGTATCAGCACATTTCCTTATATGTAAATTGACTCTTGTTGGGATCGCATTGTTGATAATCCGCCACATAAATAATTTTATTTTTTTAGGTATGTTTGAATTCCAAATCGTTTTCCATACTTTTGATTCTTGCATGATTTTTGTTTTTGTTGTAGTTGCTTTATTTCTGTTCTTTTCCTCTGTTAGTACTTTATAACCTGTTTTTGTATCATAATTACCATTCTTAGAGAAAGGCCATATAAGTTTATCGTGTATTCCGTGCTCTTTAATCTTTGTCTTCTTTATTAATCTGATAATGGGTATTGGGAACAAGTTATCCAGTTTCTCTGAATCCCATACATCTTCACCTTCTTTCATAAGCTCGTGCACTTTTGTGATACAGGATCCTTTTGGTTTTTCTAATTCCCAGTCCGTATCTATCCATCTTTCATTCCATATATTTGTGTCTCTCCCATTTCCTATCTTCTTAATTCCATGTTTTTTAATAAAATCCCTACCTTCAATAATGCTCGCCCAGCTCCAAGTCCTGCTTTGTCTAAGTTTACATGTAAGCATATCAGATTTGTTAAAATAAATACCTTTGAGAAGTTTTGCTGCAAGGTTGTTAGGGTTGTGAATTAATCTCCATGCTTGGGCAGCTAATAGAACCGTGTTCATCCTTTTGAAATCTTTAAAACCGAGACCACCTATTAGTTTGCTAACTGTGACTTTTTCCCATGCAATCCAATGTATCCTATTTTTCTCACCTGAATTCCACCAGAAATTAGAAATAGCTGAAATTAGTTTATTGCAAAAGGAGATAGGAAAAGAGAAAATAGACATGTAATAATTAGGTATGGCCTGAAGAATGGCTTTGATGAGAACTTCTTTGCCTCCTTCTGATAGTAATTTAGCTTTCCACCCCTCTGTGTTTTTAAACACTTTTTTTGCTATCCATTCAAGGGATTCTATTTTTGACCTCTTATGACAAAGTGGGATTCCCAGATAGTATCCTAAATTTTCGGTTTCTTTGATATTCAATTTGCTAGTGACCTCATTTTTAATTTCTTCTGGTGTCTCTTTACTAAAGATTAATGCTGATTTGTGAAAATTTATTTGCTGTCCCGAACCTTTGCAATAAGTATCAAGGCATTCTTTGAATTTCCCAATATCTGTTTCTTCCAGATCTAAAAAAAAGAGAGAGTCATCTGCAAATAAAAGATGAGAAATCATCGGACAGTTCCTATTAATTTTTATTCCTTTAATCAACTTACAAGATACATAATGATCCACGATACTAATAAGAGATTCAGTAAGAATAGAGAACAGAAAGGGGGATAAAGGGTCTCCCTGTCTGAGCCCTCTACCTGGTTTAAATTTACCGAGTCTTTCTCCGTTGATGTTAATTTGGAACGAGACTGAAGTGATACAATTTTGTATCCAATTTATCCATGTTTCACAAAACCCTAACTTCTTTAAAACCAGAAGAAGAAATGACCATCTTACCTGATCGTAAGCCTTAGCCATATCAATTTTTATAGCCGCCATATGTTTCCCCTTTTTCCGCTTTTTATTCATAAAAAACGAGATCTCTTGTGCAATAATGATATTGTCTTGTATAGATCGACCTTTGATGAAAGCGGATTGTGTGGGAGATATAATATCATTCATGATTTCCTTTAACCTGTTCGAAAGAATTTTTGTAATAATTTTATATATAAAATTAACACAGGATATGGGCCTAAAATCCCCGAGGCCTTCTTGGATTATGCCTTTAGGTATGAGTGTGATCAGAGTATCATTTATCAACTCGACTGAGCAGTTGTTCTCGAAGAAATCCATAATTACCTGTATAACATCATTTTTTATAATGTCCCAGAATTCTTTATAGAACTTACCGTTAAGGCCATCAGGGCCCGGGGCTTTAGAAGCTGAGAGATCTCTAACCGCCCTTTCAATTTCTTCAGTATCTGGTATCTTTATTAGTTCATCGTTCATATTGTTCGTTATACAAGGTTTGATGAAGTTTATAGCTTCCTTCATCAATTCTTCTTCACCTATGTTCTCTTTGAAGAGTTCGTTATAATAGTTTTGAAAACAATCTTTAATACCTTCTGAGTCATCTGTCCAGTTACCCTCTTTATTTTTAATTCTAGTTATTCTATTAAGTTTTCTCCTTTTTATAGTGGCTAAATGAAAAAATTTCGTGTTTTTGTCCCCATAGATCAACCAGTTTTGTCTAGCCCTGTCCCCCCAATATTTTTCTTCCCTTTCATACTCTTTCTTAATTTGCTCCTTAATGTCCTGTTCTTCCTGATTAGTTTTATTGTTATCTATATTACTATATTACAATCTTCGCGCATTTACACTATGATGAATACCATTAATCGCAATTAATTCCTGATGAAAGCAATATCCATACTTATCACTTTTACTTGCGTTCGATCCGTACACTGCGGAGCGTCACCCTATTCAAATTATTATATCTTTTTTATATCACATACTGGGGAAAACAAGTAAAATGGCGTTGTTGTTGCGGATTATTGTTTAGATTTTTGTTGTACTTTTTTTTGTATTTTTGTCTCTACTGAGGCTTACAGGTTTTGGTTTATGTACTCGGATCCTGAGAAGCTATTTTGAGACCAAAAAGAGAGAAAAAATTAACCATCTGTCTGGTTTTGAAGCCTATGAGAATCAATTGAACCCACATCTAGGAGCTAATCCTATTGAGGGAGTTCAAAGTCATATTACACAAGGAGTGAACTTGAATGAAGCCAATCCACCAAATGGAGCTAATCATCTAGTTCAAGGCATCCGTGAGCCTGGAGTTCCCTTTCTTGTTCAACCTTTGGGGATTCTCCCTCCAGCTAATCAAGTCGGCGATCTAAGCACGATACTGATATATATGTTAAATCAATTCCTTAGATATAGGAATTAGAGTGGAGCCGTCCACCAAGATTTGGTTTGTGCTATCGAGAAGTTTATTGGTTGTGGCGAAGGTGTGATAAAATAGCAGATAAATAAAGATGATAATAAAGGACATACACCATATACTACCACGAGAAACTCACTACAAGTGCACAAATCATTTGCAAGTTATAGTTAAATATGTAAGAGTTCGTTATCAGGGATTTCGGTAGTTAGCTGGAACTTGTACTCAATAATAGCATAGATGAATTAAGATGTTTAATAATTTGAGCCTATCTTACTAAGTTTTTATTTTAACCTTAAAGAGGGAATTGAGCATCATATATGTAGTCCGGATTCTAAATTCTTCCTAACCCCCGTCAAGGTAGATTTAAAATGCAACCTCTACACTAATAGAGGACTTGGGTATGGGGACCATGAGAAATGATTAATGGTTAAATCAAACCTTAATGACTATTACGCAAGCCTGTCAGGACCACTACCGCACACTAGACGATAATAATAACTGATAAAGTACATGTTTACAATAATAAATGGATGTATTTATAGGTGTTAGGTCGTAATCTCGGAGTGTAAGTCAATTTATTGGAGTCCGTGTCCAATTCAAATTCCTTTCCTAAAATACGAGACAAGATAAACACTAGATATTGATTTGAGCATGTATCCTTCATTACTAGGCCAAATTCAGTGTACAACCCATCAAAACGACCGCAATTCAAAAATTTATCTAGTGTTCATTGAGCTTGATATAAAGGCTATAGATTGTTCATTGAGCCTAACGGATGTCTTCCTAATTGTTCTTATTTTCGACCCTTGGGAGACATCATTTTTCGATGTTTAATTAAATATTTTGATAGACTTTTGAGTTAAAAATGCAATAACCCAGAATTTCCATTTTATTTCTAGTATTTTTGATTTATTAAACTTTTGCGCGTAATCTTGTGTATTTTAGTGAAAAGTTTGTAGGTTTTAAATATTAGCTAGGAATGGAATCCGAGAAGAGAGTCAAAGATCGTGATATGGAGTCAAGACTTGAAGATAAATCCCGAAGGAATTTTATTATAGAGCTGCAAATCTGGAAAACAGGCCAAAGATTGCTGGTTTCAAGGCACTTAAGAGATGCTTTAGCCACTGACCTTTGAAGAGAAAACGTTCCTTATCGAGTTACGGAACTTTAGCAAGTGATTTCAGGTCAATCGGAGTTATAACAAATCGGATAGAGCCGTTTTAGTGAAGGTGGTGCAGCAGTTACGGGATTTTAGGCTTGGACATTTAATTAGTGTTTTATTATTAGGTCCAAGTCCTATTCCGAATTTTAGCTTATAAAAGGAGCTCTTGACTTCTATTTTTCACACAATTCACTTTTTACAAGTTAAAACATCAAAGAGAAGCAACAGAAGGAAGAAAGAAGAAGCTGCAAGAACTGGAGAGGGTCTATATCTCCATTCTCAGCCAAATCCTATTCCGGAAATTAGGTTTTCTTTAATATTAATTATGTAATACATTATGAATTCCATTTCTTTTAATTTAGTTTTCTTTTTAATTAGTATGAGCTAAATACATTTTAGTGCTTGAGAATGCTTTATGGGTGAATCCCAATTCTATTGAATTTCGTATGTTGAATTTGGGTTTCCGTTAAATTAAATTAAATTGGGTCTTTTATTCTTTTCGATAAATTGAGATTATTTAATTTTTTTAGAGTCATGAACTAAGAACGGGTATTAGTATCTAGGCTATTCCACATGTGTGGCGTGTGGATCATCCTGACGGAGGGTTTAGGTACGGAATTATTTATTCAATCTAAAATAGAAGCTATTGATTCTGGCGAACTTAGCTAATTTTAGGGCCAATGTGGTAATTAACTTAAACATCTAAAAGTGGATCATATTTACCCTGACGGGACTAGTGACACTCTAGGATAGCCTTATAATCCACCTGACGGGGGTATAAGGAATTTAGAATCCCGACCATTGTAATTGACCAATTTAACCCTTAAACAGCATAGGTTATGATATAGGATTAGGAGGATCTCTTGCGTTCTCAAGTGCTACCTTCTCCTACTTGCGTTTCACACTTATTTACTTGCGTTTTAGTATTTAATTGCATTTTTCATTTAGTCTTTCATTACTTAGAAATAATAAAAACAAACAATCAATCATATTATCATTATTTGCTTTCCTAAGTGCAACCATTCATTATTCGATAAGCATTGTAGTTAGCCAAACCGTCCCTGCGAACGGTCCTAGAATCACTTATTACTACTTGGGACAACCGTACACTTGCGGTTGTGGTTCGATTACATTTGCATTTATTTTAAAACACACAAAGGACCACCACTAACTAATCTCCAATAATCCATATAACTACTCTCTATTGATTCAATCATTTATAGATTACATAGAAAATAATCATAAGGTCTTTAAGGTTGTAATGTTGGATAAGGGACGGTATGATCGTATATTTGGATAATATAAAGTAAACTTTTGGCTTTCTACTCACTAGCCATTAACAAATCTCCCTAGAGCTTGAGGTACTCTCATCAATGTTCTCACTCAACCCAATGATTTGATGCACGAATTAGCATCCCAAATAACCCAATAATAAAGCCTCAAGATGATCACATAAGAAATTTTACTTTGTCGGTCCAAATCATATAATCTTTTCGTATCAATTTTTTTTGTAAGCCAGCTATGACTCTTTTTATGTGAGATATCATGTTGGCATTAATAAGCTTTGTAGTTACAATAAGTGAAAATTATTATGCGAAGTACCTTTTTGCCTATCATTTGATAAGTTTCTCATGGAAATATATATAAACATAAATATGTGTGAAACTTTAATTCTTTACCCCTCTCCTTGGTGGAGCTTTCCTATTTATAATACTTTCTTTATGGTGGGTGCTTGGATAGTTCCTATAATCTTGCCACCATGTTGATGTTTTTGCATACACTCTTCGTAGTATATTTAATAGGCTTCATGGGCCACATTATAGAATTTAACCTCTTATGTTTTCCTTTAGATCATGGTCTGTCTAGCGACTACACCTCACATTTACTTGATTTACTCGAGGTCATGTGACTCGAGATATACATATGATATTTATCCTAAGTGTCTTCTTATAGTAATAGCCCCTACCAACAAGCTCCATCTTTTATATCGTCTACTTAACAAGGTAGGCCATATTTTCCTACCAAATACCCTTTTAAATTATGAGAATTTCTTTATTTGGAGAGTATTGGGATTTGACTTTCTTCTTCATATGTTGTATCTATGTTTTCATGTTCTTCACATGTGCAACTGAATTGACTCAACTTTTTCATTTTCTCTTTTGTTTTTGATTTTAGATTTTTCTGTGGGAATATAACTGATAAATTATGACGGTTTATTTTTCAGAAATTATGTTGTTGAGTGCTTGATAAGCTTTATTTTTTCCATTAAATCTACACGATCAACAAACATGTGTTGTCTTTTCATGTTTCAATAAATTACATCATTACTATTTCCTTCGTTATCCCATATGCTACACTCTTCGTATCGATGTACCTGTTTCGTCTCTTAGAATTCTCTGAGGCTTATATATCTATGTTATACTTTCTTATTAGACCATAACAAAGTAACACTAACTGATCAATCATCCTGGCGGATTGATCTGAGACACTGAGCACAATACTGGAGAAGTAAAAGTATCGATAAAAGTAGAGAAGTAATTGAAGTAAAAAATAACACGGTGAATCTAGATGATAAACACAAAACTTTCACTCAATCACCACCGATGAGCTCTTCCTTGATCTTCACGAGAACTTAGTTGTGTTGCTGAGGCTTCCTAAAACTAGACACAAAGTTTGGGCCAAACGGAGGTGCGTTCCCGATGGAACTCTAACACTAAATATTTGTTTCTTTTCAAGCAGGTATTTTTATGAACCGAGTAAATATGGATAGTTATGCCGAGTATACAATATACACAACCATTTTTTGAGAGATATACTGAATACCAAAATTCTCTATGTAGTGAGGTATTTATACGAGTCATAGAAGTGCGTGGAGAAGGTTCGTGGTACACGTCGTTAGAATGGAGTGAGAATGTAGTTTAAGTAGTTAGTAGGACCAGAATCATAACTGTCTCCAAAGAGTATAATTTTCTACCCTCGGTAAAGACCTTGTAGAAAATTGGCTTCCTTGGAGACTACCCTCGGGAGAATTTTATATTTCTTCCCCTTAGGGAAACAGACGTTGCGCTTGGCCTGATGTAAGCTATTCTCAATTTTGGCCCAATAATTATTCTCAGGACCGAAATGGTATAGGAGCATTATTTCTTATTCTCAATACCCCCTTTAAATTTATGTGATCGATATCTTCTACTTGGATATTATTAAAAGGAATTTATCACCTTTTTGTTGTTTTACCCTGATACATGACCCGGTCTTTTTTTTTACTCACTCAATATAGTTTCATTTGATGTTACAATGTTTTGGAGAGGACGAGACTACGTCGATCTTTTTGATAATGTTATTTCACATCTTTCATTATGAAGTCTTTGATTTAATTTTGTTTTTGGTAAAAAAACGTAACTCTTTTAATGTAAAATAGTTTCATCTAAAGGCTTTATTTTTTAAATACTTTTGAGTGTCTCAAGGATGCCACACACCAATGAATTAGTAGTATAATAGTTAAATATTATAATGTTGTCTGAAATTGAGAGGTTAGCACTAAATAAATTACGATTTGTAGTTATAGATAAAACATCTATTTAGTAATTTAATAAAAATTTGATAAACTGCATTGAATTATGTCTAATAATATGTCTTTTTATCAAGATTTATAACTCTTTAATTATAAAAAAGGTGTTTTCCCTGAACCCCCTCCTACAATAAGTTCTCTTGACTCATACTTTCCGAATATTTTGTTATACAAAAGAGACCTCTTCATACTAAAATTTATCTCCCTTTTCGTCAAAGAAATAAAGGCACGACATCGCAGAAAAAAAATCACCCACGTAATTATCATTGACTTGATCGATCAGAAGTACCTCATCATGTGATTCAGCAATTAAATCTTCGCCCACAACCATCTTCGAGATATCATAATCACCATCAGCTTCACCTTCAAACATATAGTACTCATTTCCGCCTTGAATATTTTTTGACACTTGAATATCTATATCCGCCAAGGAGGAAACAAGTTAGTTTAGATGATCAACCTTGGCCACTTGAGAGGGCTCCGTACTTTGGTTGTGGGTCTCCATGCTTTTATTTACTTGATCGGTCACAAATATCTCGTCCTTTAATTCTACAATTAAATCTTCGTCCACAACCATCTTCAAGATATCATAATCACCATCAGCTTCACTTTCAAAAGTATAGTACTCTTTTCCACCTTGAATATAGTTATCCTTCATGGAGGAAACAAGATTGTTTGGATGATCGATGTTGGCCACTTGAGAGGGCTCCGGGTTTTGGTAGTGGGTCTCCATACTTTTATTGACTTGATCGAACACAAGTACCTCATCCTGTAATTCTGCAATTAAATCAACCATCTTCGAGATATCATAATCACCATCAGCTTCACCTTCAAAAGTATAGTACTCTTTTCCATCTTGAATATTTTTTGACACTGGAATGTTTTTATCCACCAAAGAGTAAACAAGTTGGTTTGGATGATCAACCTTGGCCGCTTGAGAGGGCTTCGGATTTTGGTAGTGGGTCTCCATGCTTTTATGAGGGAGTATACTAAGAAAGTTATCTTGATTTGGAATAGGATGATTGTGCTCACCTATATAAGTCACAATTATTGGATTCGAATTTGATTGGTTTTTCTCAATATTTTTTCGAGCAGAACAATTTCTTGTGGTGCACTTGTAATAAGACCTGTTTTGATTCAATATATTAATTAGAATTTAAAAAAATCATTTAATATTCAATCAACATTTATTAAATATTAATTGCATACCTTGTTTGCATTTAAGAGATTTGTAGGAAAATTATGACAACATTTAACACATGATAAATACTATTATTAAGTTTTTATATACTATTAATTTAATTACATAAATAAATTTTTTAAGATATTTTTTATTATATTTAGTTTTCATTCATTTGCAAAAAAAACATATCAATAATCTATTCGAATAAACACAAATTAGCTAATGAAAAGTATTTGATATCCTAATAAAAAAATTATTATATAGTGTCAAAATAAATTTGTTAGTATAATTAACAAGTATTTAACAACTTAAACTACATCGTAAGTATTTTACAAGTAAAGTGGTGAAATAGGAAATATAAATTATTATAATTCCCTAAAATATAAAATTCTTTGAAGAAAACATAAATAGTCAAAATATTAAAATTAAATAACAACCTTGGATGTAGAGAGCCTTTGATGTTTTTTTGTCCATATTTTCTCCACGACCACTTGTCAGTGTATCTACCATCGCCTGGTACAATACATACCTGCTTCTTCTCATTATTTCTACTGTAGTATTCTCCAACACAAACATTTATTTACAAAATAATAATTAATATCTCAGAAAAATGATAAAGAAAAAATTATATATTACACTATACATATGAATAAAAAAAATACATACATATATACACAATAAAACATACTTCTCTCTTAAATTGAATTTGTATTTTCATAAATAATATATCAAATTGTACCTTATTTTGGCTTTCTTAGCTTGTGTAGTAGTTTTGTATACATGATTACTGGAAACTTCTAATTGAATTGACTGATGAAGTGGTTTTGTTAGATCCCCTAGTTGGTGTGGTAATTGAAATGGTTATTGAGGTGGTTGGCTAAGATAATCATTGACACTTGAAACAAATGGAATTGGTGAAACACGATGATATGGTGCTAAAATAGGTTCTAGATGTTTTTGTGTTAAAGGTGATTGTGCGAGTAGTGGTGGTTGTGGTAGTGATTGTGCTAGTGATTGTGGTTGTGGTTGAGAGTTGATAAAATAGTTACCCATATCAAAATATGGCATTGTAGTGGTTGTAAAGGTAGTATGTGGGGTGTTTGGGATAGAGAAGAATCTTTGGTCGTCAACCTCCGTAAGTTTCCAATTTATGTCCATCCGATCACGTCTTCTGAGATATTGTGAGAGAAAGAGAAACGAAAAAATGAGAGACAGTGTTGACTTCGGATTGTGGATCTGGGAAGTGAATAGGAAGTGAAATTTATAATGGCGAATAAGAAGTGGGGTCGTGATGAATAATTAAGTAGGTAGTTGTGCTATTTGATGACTTATGGCGATGTACTGTTAGTGGGACAAGATATTTTCAAGATTTTGAATTTCAAAATAAAATATTAAGAATATTGAAAAATACTTTTAAAATTAAAAATAAAATAATTAATTTTTGAATTTATTAAATTAGTATATATATATATACACACATCAATTTATTGATACTTTTTATTGTAATTTAACTTACATATCATTACTTTAATGAAATATTGACCCAAATGAGATAACTTTTCAGTTTATAATTTACTAATTGGTAAATTTGTAGTAATATAACAAATATAATTATTAAGAAAATATATTCAGTATGGGTCATCGTTGAATACTTTATTTTTACGGGTTGCCTTGTCAAAGTTAAGAACATATACTCCTTATATATAAAGTTTAAGGGGATGAAATATGTGGTTCTAATATATTCAGTAATATGGATACTAACCGTACTAACACATTATCTTTAAGAAATTACATCTTCTATAATAGTTACTCGTTAGGTGAGATGTCTAAAAAAATGAACAACAAATTAAGAAGAGAGAGAAAAATGAGGAGAAACAAAAAGTAAGATAAGAATGCAATAAATAAAGGGCCAGTGACCCACGTGGGAATGGTGACTAGCTATAAATATTTTACAAACCTTGAAATGAATACTACCTAATGCACGTATTTATATTTTATTTATAAAATAAATTTGTTTTTACTTTTAAATAACTATATATTTGAAGAAAAAAACTAAAAAATACATATATTTATTATTCATTCACCATATATAATAGATTAAGTGTTTTATCAAAGACGATAAAAAGATTTGTGTAACCAATTGATAAAATGCAATGTTCAGATAGACTATTAGAATAAATATTTAATAAACATTGTAAAATTAAGTTTCGCTAAATGTTAGAATTGAAAAAATATTGATAACAACAAGAAAAAATATTTTACCAGGTAGATTATTAGATTCGTGTTTTAATCGTAATGGCAAGAAACAACATTTTACCTTTTGCAACATTTTGTAAGATTAAGTGGGTGTTTGTTTTTCACTTAATGATATCTTAATTTGGTTTATTAGTAAACTGGATCAATAAGACAATTTTTTTGTCCTAACCATTTCAGATCTTAATGGCTCTTAACTAGTTTTTTCCTTAAGAATTTAAACTAAAAACAATTAGACACTACCTCTTAATAAAATAAGTTAAATTTAGTTGTTCATTCAGCATCCAATACTTATGACATAAAAATACAAACGATACCTAAGTCAAAATCATTCTACACTACCTCTTAACATAATAAGTTCTTTTCAGCTGTTCATTCAACATTTAGTACTTATCACATTAAAAAAACAAATGACTTATAAGCGATTAAAGTGATTTTTCAATAACGACAAGAAAAAATATTTTACTTTGTTGAATTTCGCATTGTTCCGTTAGGGTATTATATTACCTCAAAAATATTTTTCATGTTAATTTCTACAGTATTATAATATTAGATTATATGTTTTATCGATGACGACCAGGAAAATTATTTTACCTCTTAATTTTTTTAATTCATGTTATTAGATTATGTATTTTTCGACAAGAAAAATAGTTTTTTATTATATTAAAGGTAATATTTTGATAAAATATTAATTAAGTGTTTTATTAATAACAAAAAATAATAATAGGTCACTAGTATATTATTTTATGAACTGTATATCCATAATGATAGTGTAAAAAGTTTACGATTATAATAAATGAATATATTTAGATGAATAACGACATTCAGAATACAATATATTGTCATATTAGTTTCTAAATATTTCTATTTATTAAAGAGAAATTTATTGATTATAAAAAAATTGTATATCATTAGATAAAATATTATGTATGGTATATACATGCACAGTTTGTCTAGAGCACAACTCAACTGACAAATATAAAGGACATACATAGTTTTCTTACTTGTGACTTGTAGTATGGAGTTTGGATCTTACGGAAGACAAATCATGTGTAAGTGACGTTAGTATTAAGAACCCTTGAAATGCAGGCTAACTAAGGCATATAAATACAATTTACATTTTTACCATTTATAAGGAGTTTAGCTAAAGACCCTTATGTTGGAGGTACTACGATCTTATAAAAGGGTTAATAACCCATGAATCTCCTATGATCCCAACCTTATGCAAAAGTATAACCTAGTTGATAAAAAATGCGTCTTTCGTGGTAATGGTGAAGGAAGAAAACCACATCATGGCTGGAAAAATCCTTTTTAATTAACTATTTATAGTGCACACAAGAACAATCAACAAATTTACTCATTTATTGAATATAAATAATGAATGCAACCTTATATTTTAGTTATGGTTATTTATAATAGTACTTGTGTTCCAAAGATGTGATTTTTCAATAATTAGCTATTAAGAACACCATAGGGATGGGAGTCCCAGATGACGATCAGAGAAATCTTTCCTTGATTGTCGTCTAAAAAGGGACAAAATATGATGTATGTGATTTCGATTATATTTTGTGATTAATATTTGCGTAAATTTATAATTAAAAAGAAATAAATTTTATCCTTGAAATTAAGTTAATTTGTAGTTATATTTGTATGTATAACTCTTCTTCAATCAGAATCTACTTGATCCTAATTACACAAGTTATATCGACTATGGACTTTATATATCTTTATAGATAAGCTTGTATACATTTTTACCTTATCTACATCCATATCTACTCAGATTATCGGTCTCTTATGTTAATTAATAGGATTTGATCTCATATGATTATCTACATATAAAGATTCATATCCCTCTATCTAGGTGAAACACTCAAATATGTTCCTGAAGAATAATCTACAAACTTTAATGAAATAGTGATATATGAACTCAAAAGACTGTAGCATGTACATTCTAGATAAACCTATACAAAATTGTTTCCCTAAGTGAAAAGGGTAGTCCTCTTATCTCCTAGATCATATATGTACATCTAGGATAAACCTAACTGAAAAGAAGTGGTGGTGCTAAAAATTAAAGATGATAGGAGATTCTTCTCTCCTCTTACTCTATATAGGGTTTCATAGTTTTTTCTTTTTTCCATTAGATTTCTTTAGTTTATTTGTTTCTTCACTGTGATTCTCTTCCCCAATCTATTCACCACGTTTGTCCACCTTCTCATAGTTATTCTCTGATGTCTACTCATATTTTCTTGAATTTTTTATTTCTTAAAACTTTCTTTCTTAGATTTTATTTATAGAAATTTATACTCAGTAATTGTGTTTTAACTCACCCAAATATAAGTTCACTAATGGATGTCAGCCATTAATGAGATTCAAATCTTTTTATTTGTTGAGTAATATTCAAGTGTAATTAGTTCTCTCTCTTTTTCATATTTTTTACTCTTTTTGTCATTTACAAAGTTTAATATAGCTTTTTTATTCTGTCAACCATATATGTTTTTATCAAGCTCCTAACCACTTGATTTTTGATTAAGTATCTAGGTTTTTTGTCTTTTCACCAAAAAATTGTTGTTTTTATCATTTAATACTCGGCCTTTTGCATCGTTCTTTTTTATTTGGGTTTCCTTCTCCATCGTCTATATGCTTCTTTCCATGTTGCCACATGGCATGAACGGAACGACGGGAAAAAAAGTTGTGAAAACTAAACCTGGTGGTACCATATATGTTCTAATTTTGCATGTTATGAAAGTGAGTAGTAACTTTACTTTAGAAGATGAAGTATTGAATGTAATGTATACAAATAAAAGTGATTGAAAGTTAGTATTTTGTTGATAAATAATATTGAGTTGACTAAAAGATATTTAGTTCACTGGAAGTGTGGGTAAAGTAGATACTATTATTGCATTTCTAGATGATTGTGGAGATATGGATATGGTAGCTAAAACATATGGTAAATTGATTAACAAGAAAGGTACAAATGTCAGTGAGTATAAAGTTAAGAATCATTCTGCTACTTCTGTGTTAGTAGTAGAGAAGGGAAGCAATAAAGAGCGGTGTGAGGCTCTATACCTCCTCAAGAAATGTGTAGTTGTCTTGGATTTTTAGAAGAATAATTGTAGTGTAGGGACATGGGAGGATGTAAGAAGCTCCCGTTTACCAATTGCAAGTGTTAATGAGGTTGGCAGTGAAGATGTTATGTTATGTAATTAAAATATTGATAAAGGTGAGAATTTAAGATGAGGGAACAAATGATACGGGCTAATATTTACACAAATTTTGTGAAAGCGGACCTCAAATTATAATATTATCCTCTTGAAAATTGGTGGATGGAAAATTATCGTTCAAACCTGTTGGGATTTAGATCAATTATTTAGATTAATGTATTATAAATCCGATCATGCTCTTTTGGAGAAGTGGAAAAGATTAGATTAAAGTATTAAACAAATCTATCCTTTCCTATTCTTTTGGAGAAGTGGGAAAGTAACATTTTTGTACATGAAATGTCCCACATAGCAGGAGAGATGGGAAAAATATTAGTTTAAATTAGCTTACCCATCTATTATTTCCAAAAGAACTATAGACTATGAAACCCAAAAGGGAATTGGCAAAGCCCCACACGCGCTCACCACCAATACCCCTCTGGCCCGGCCCGGCGTGGGCCGTGGGCCGTGGGCTCGTGGGAGAGTTGGGGAGTTGGGGGAGTCAAAAAATGAAAAGTGAAACATCTTTTCTGAAATGACTCAAGGAGAAGTAAGCTGGTTCTTATAGTGGTCGGTTGGAGTACAAATCCTATCATCACGAAGACATAACTTTCATAACGTTCACGCATTCAAGACACCATAAAGCCAAAATATTTTACCCACTTTCCTATATATAGAAACTCTCCCTCACTAGCCTTAATGGAGCACTTGAAGACCATTTATGGTGACGTTTCTGATAGGCCCTTACTCTCCTCATTTTCCTATAAATAGAGACTCTCCCTCACTAGCCAAAGACATGAAATACACCATAAAAGAATAACATTATGCCTCTCTTTCTCTCTGAAAACGCTTAGTAGAGCTTAGTTTTTTCCGTTAGAGATACCAATACGCCTGAATATCGTTTTAACAACCGTAGGTGTAATTTGTTATTCAGTTTATTCAGTGTAAGTGTATTTTCTGTTTCTGTAATCATATTTCAATTTTTTGTAATAGTTAGTTTACATTAAATCGAATTGTATTTCTTTTACTTTTGGGAAACCATTTTTGTTTTGTCAAAACTGGTGACTATTTTACTCACAATTTAAAAAGATATTCATTTTCTTTTCTCACTGGTTATTTTGTGAAATGGCTCTTCCTGTTTCGGCTGTTGGTTCTCTGTTGAAAGCAAAGCCATTTCTCGACGTGAATAAGTTAGAACCCCTTAATTGTTCTAACTACAAGCGTTGGGCACAAAAGGTCATGATTTGTCTTGAACAGTATGAACTCAACTTTGCTATAGTCGAGGCTCCTCCACTTATGGAAATTGGAGCTCATAATGAACAAGAGATAGCTAGACATCTTGCCCTAGAATCCAGATTCAAAATAGTGGCTCGGGGCTGGATGTTGAACAATGTTACTAATCCCATCTTTGATCTCCGTGCCAAAGAGAAATCGGCAAAGGTCATATGGGAAACTCTCGAGAAGAAATATGGGATTGATGATTCTGGTAAGAAAAAGTACGTAACTCGGAATTGGTACAATTTTAGAACCACCGATCAGGAACCCATGACTGAACAACTTCATGTGTACCAGAACCTATGCGCGGAGGTAATCGCAGAAGGCATGAAGATGTGCGAAGTTTTACAAGTCAACATTCTGCTTGAGAAATTTCCCCCATCTTGGAGTGAATACCTCAAACACAAAAAGAAGGAAATGACCCTCATGAACTCATCAGCCACATACAAGTCGAAGAAGCCAATCGACTCAAGGATAAGTCTCTTTCTTTCCCTCCTCATTCCTCGAAAGCTAACCTTGTCGAAAGTTCTTGGAATGGTAACAAGGACAGCTTCGAAGGTAATGGAAAACAGCAAGGCGCTATCAATTCCAAATCTGGGGGGAATAAGGACCGCAAGAACTCCAACAAACAAAACGGAAGGTTTAAAAATTCTGGTAAGATTCAGAAACCTAAGGGTGCATGTTATTGTTGTGGTAAAGAAGGACATTGAGCTTTTGAATGTACTCTTAGAGTTTTTCCTAATCCAAAACCTGATGCAAACCTAACTGAAACCGAAGAGATAATCGACGCGGTAATGGTTGAGTTTTACTTGGTGGAAACCAAAAGCGAGTGGATCCTTGACACTGGGCCTCACGACACTTCTGTGCAAACAAAGCCTTGTTCAAAAAGTTAGAGAAAGCAACCAATGGTGAATGCGTGTACCTGGGAGACTCATCCACTGCTACAGTCCTCGAAAAAGGACATGTTACCCTCAAACTCACTTCTAGTAAGATCCTTGAGCTAAACGATGTTCTCTTCGTCCCCTCGCTTCGCAGGAACTTGGTTTCCGGAGCTTTTCTTAATAAAGTGGGACTCAAACTAGTTTTCGAGTGGGGGAAAATAATCATTACCAAAAATGATGAGTTTGTGGGAAAAAGATATTTACATAATGTTTTATTTGTTTTAAATACTGTAACCCATTACTAATACCCACATGATGAGTTTGTGGGGAAGGGGTTTTTATTTTTGCAAATAAGGGTTTGTGTGAGTGAACCTTGTAACCTCTTTTAAGGACTTTTCTAATTATGCTTATCTATTTGAACGTTTAGATGTGTGGAATGATATATTAGGCTATCTTTCTTCTCTCTTCTATTAAAAGGCTAAAAATCCCTTGGAATAATAAGGTCGATGATTTTATATATTATATGATATGTGTAGAGTCCAAACTCGTGGGAATACGACCCTTAAATATGAAAACCTAGAGAATTTTAAACTACCAGAATTAGTGCATTCTGACCTAAATACTTTTATAAATTCCGCTAGTGAAGGAGAAAACCCATACTATTTAACCTTAATAGGTGACTATGTCAGGTTTATAAGAGTATATCTCCTAATACTAAACGTGAAACGGAACATGTGTTTATAAATATAAGCCCGAGGTTGAAACCCAACTACATTGTTGAATCAAAAGACTTAGGGCATGAATTATGTTATAAATTCCCTATAATTGTTTTGAGACATTAACGTAATCATCGACGGAGTTAGTGCCTTACACACCCCTACGTAATTACATAGCTGAAGGCTATGATAATCGGTTTTGGCACACTAACTCAAATGTGGGGATGATTAGCAAAGGTTACCCAAGTTCTAAGTACGGTCATTGTTGGACCAAATACAATAGACTCAATGGTCATGGGATATGACACGAATGTATAAACTGTCTTAATGAATTCATAGCCACTCGTGGTGGTCCTATCATGAACGACTTGATGAATTCACCTATAAGGCATATCATTCTAGGAAGAACACGAGGATGAGTGTTCAATTCATAATAAATTCAAAGCCAATATATGGTGGTCCTTTAGAAGGACTTGATGAATTCACGGTCAAAAGTGAGACTCAACATTCATGATAGAAATTAAGGAGACAGCCTTAAAAGATCTCATATGAATAAAATCTACAAAGTTCATAGCCCACAAGGGGTGGTCCTTAGAGAAGGACTTGATGAACTAATTTAAAGGTGATGTTCGATGGAACTATAACTTTCAGTTTGGTAGAGTATGTGCTATGAGGGTCTCGATCGAAAACTGTTAAGTTCAAGAGTAAGTTCACTTAAACGGAATTTGGTGGTTGCCTCACTTCACTATGTGACAATTCAAATCAAAAGATATTGGCACTTAAGTACAACTCACCCAAATGTTGGTAGTTATGGAAACCTGATCACCTTTGCTCCTAAAGACCCTGAGTGGGGGATTGTTGGTATATAGATCAATAATTTAGATTGATTGTTATTATAAATCCGATCATGCTCTTTTGGAGAAGTGGAAAAGATTAGATTAATGTATTAAACAAATCTATCCTTTCCTATTCTTTTGGAGAAGTGGGAAAGTCACATTTTTGTACATGGAAAGTCCCACATAGGAAGAGATGGGAAAATAATAGTTTAAATTAGCTTACCCATGTATTATTTCCAAAATAACTATAGACTATGAAACCCAAACGGGAATTGGCAAAGCCCCAAATGCCCGCACCACCACCACCACCCGCCCGGCCCGACCCTGCGACGACGTGGGCTTGGGCCGTGTGCTCGTGGGGGAGTTGGGGAGTTGGGGAATTGGGGAGTTTGGGGAGTCAAAAAATGAAAAATGAAACACCTTTTCTGAAATGACTCAAGGAGAAGTAAGCTGGTTCTTATAGTGGTTGGTTGGGGTTCAAATCCTATCATTAGGAAGACATAACGTTCATAACGTTCACGCATTCAAGACACCATAAATCCAGAATATTCTTCAGAAGTTACAGGTCTTTGAAAAAGAGTAACATATTTAACCTCCAAAACGTCAGCCTTAATGGAGCACTTGAAGACCATTTATGGTGACGTTTCTGGTAGGCCCTTACTCTCCCCATTTTCCTATAAATAGAGACTTTCCCTCACTAGCCAAAGACACGAAATACAACAGAAAGGGATAACACTCTGCCTCTCTTTCTCTCTGAAAACACTTAGTAGAGCTTAGTTTTTCCGTTAGAGATACTGGTACGCCAGAATATCTTTTTAACAACCGTAGGTGTTATTTGTTATTTATTTCATTCCGGGTAAGTGTATTTTTGTTATGTAATCGTATTTCAATTTTTTTAATAGTTAGTTTACAATAAATCGAATTGTATTTCTTTTACTTTTGGGAAACCATTTCTGTTTTGTCAAAACCGGTGACTATTTTACTCACAAAACCACCAAAGAAAGTTATGATTGATGGTGCTAAGATGTGGAAGAATTTCTTAGTAGGTCATTTTCTTGGTGATTCCCCTACCTTTAACATAATGAGGAGTATGGTCAATATCCAATAGAAGGATATGGGAAAAGGTTAAAATCAAGTCTACTGATGTCAATGTGTTCTTATTTTAATTTCAAAATGCATATGATTGTAATAAAGTTTTGAAAAAATATGGCATGTGGGAGGTATAGGTATGGTTTTTAGGAAATTTTTGTTCCAAATATGATTTTTGATAAGTTAGATATCATATTGTTACTTCTTTAAATTAAACTGAAGAAGGTTCCTCTATAGTTATGGACTTAAGAAGGCCTTGGAGATATATATATATATATATTGGGCAATTGGTATGCCTATACAAATGGATCCTATCACTTAGTCAATAAATAAAGTAAGTTTTGCAAGAGTTCATATGGAGGTAGATCTATCTATGGAGCTCATTTACAAGATTCAGATTGACTTTAATAGAGATTATGTACTTGTAGTAGAAGTGTTGTATGAATAGTTATTTTCTAATTATAACATTTCTAAGTAGTTTGGTCATACTTCATCCATATGTGGAAAACCTATAAATTTGTGGAAAATTAAAAATGTTTATAAAAAAATTGAGCATGATAAGAAGCTTAAAGGAGAATGGGTGGAAGTTCATAAATGAAATCAAGTTAAAGACTTAAGTCATACAAAGAAGCCTAAGAAGATAATTATGGATAAGGGTGACAGTTCTTCTAATATTATCATTTTTGAGCAATCTAATACATTTAGTGCATTAGGGGTTGTGGATGAGAATTCAAAATATCCTGACAATTTTGTTTCTGGGTTCTAGTAAAGGTGAAAGGGTTAAATTTCTCCAAATTTATGATAATTACAACCTGGAAAATCAGGGAGTTTAACAAAAGTAGGGGTGAAAACCAGTCAGAACAGATCATAATAGGGGTTGTTCAAACAGTTTCCAATTCTTTCGGAATAGCAAAATCAAGTCCAATTCCAATCCAATAAAATCATATTTCAAATTTAAATTTTGATTACGGAACACCCAGAATTTTTTTGAATTTTTTGATTTTTTTTCTCTTCGAAATATTCATTTTTCGTAAATTTTAGTATATTATATTACTTTTTACAAATTACAAAAATTATTTAAATATAACAATATAACTAGAAAATAAATTATATCACAAAAACAAAAATTCTTATTTAATATTTAATCAATAAACTTCAACATTTAATTAGTTCTTGAAGTTAAATAACATAAATAAATAAGTTCTTTACCATGTATAAACACACGGTTATAGATTAAAATCATTATATGTATATGCATTTTCTTCACGGCAAGAAGATTTATATAAACAATATAAAAGTATATATGTGTGTGTATATTAATATTGAGAATATCTGGAATGTGTATTCAAACAAACATTCAGAAATATAATTGGAAAATATTTAAAAATAAGAAATAGAAATAGGAACAAGATTCAGAAATTCTAAATTTACAATATGTAATTCTAATTTCGTTCCGGAAAAATTTGGACGAACTCGTAAATTTAAAAAATGGAAGGTAAAAAAGCAATTCTAAATACAAATTTTATATCAGAGGTAACCTTAATCATTCCTCCATTATTCACTATCCACCATCCACACAATAATTTCAAAACACATCAATCATACGTAACTTTATTCATACTTGGTGCATCTTGAGTTGTGCGTTAGTAAAGACGACAAGGAGAACTGATGATATGGATTACAAGAGGAAAAGTTATTTCTTAGAGAAGAAAAAGAATTTACCTGGATCTACATAAGAGAAAGTCATCATCATTGATGAGCCAATTGCAAAGAAACCAAAGCTCGAGGTAACTACACACCCATTACATGAATATAACCTGAGGAAGAGAGTGTCAGTCAAACCAAAAGAGAAGGAACCAGTTGTCACAGGTCAAAGTTCATCTTCAAGTAAGCAAGTAAAATTAAATAATATTGTATCTGAACATCCAGAATGAGAAGTGATGTTGATGAGATGAATCACCATGTTAGAAGAAAGAAATCACTGCTGCATCATGCAACAATCGAAGATAAACAACAAAAATGATAAGATCATGGCTATGTTGGAAATTCAAGATGATTCTCCTTCTGATTATGAATGGAAAAACATGGTTTTCGGCTGGGTAACATCTTCAAATCTCCATTCTTAATTGCTTATGTGTTAGTTGGTTTTAGTTTAAATTTTATTTGCTTTATTAAGTTTTTTCGAGTCGTGGTGACACAACTCATTTTTAGTTGAAGGTGGAGATTCATATTGCTCGTCTTCTTTCATAAAATTTAAATTCTTTAAGGGTTAGGAATTGGCATATAATATGGTGCATGTCACCGTGAGCATATTTTTAATTAGGTCAATGATATTAGTCAGTATGTTCTTGAACATTGGCACAACGTGTTTTAGTATGCATGCATGAAAACAGGAAGTAAAGGAAAATGAAGATTAAAAAGCAATGCATAAGAAGAAAAGTTGAATCTTAGGGAGCCTTGAGAGGTGTGTAAAACATGAGGTCTGAAATTAGTTGACAAACCCGCTTAATCTATAAACTAAAAGTGAAAAAGTGACGAGATCTAGTAAGTTAAAAAAATGATTAAGGCAGTTCTTTCATGAGCCACTTGAAGCCTTTTGCTTTCTCAACCATTTTAATTGAATATATTATTATCCGTATCAGCCCCCTCTGAGCCTTTCTAAAGCGTTTTATCAGCCACATTATATGCCATACCCATTAGTTTATAGGACTTATCCATATGAACCTCACTTGAATGAAACCCAGAGACAAGTCGTTTTAGAGCTTGAGTTTGGGGTGGTGGGCTTCATCATTTGGGAACATTGGGTTTGGGAAATTGTGAATTGAAATTGTGATATTATTGATGATGAGTTTTATTGTAACCTTTTGCCAGGGTAAAATAACTGAAAAGAAAAAGTAGCATGATATCTCACATAAAAAAAGATTCATAGCTAACTCCCAAAGAGAAAAATATTATGAAAAAAAAGTATATGAATTGGACCGGCAAAATGGAATTTTGTATGTAATTATCATGGAAAACTTTATTTGGTTATTTGGGGATGCAAATTAAAAAGTATCAAAATCGGGTTGAGTAAGAACATCTTTGAGTGAAATTCAAACTCTAGGGCGATTGTTGATGGTTAGTAAGGAGAAGGCCAAAAGCCCGCTTTTCATTATCCATATATGTATATCATACCGTACCTAAGCCAAAATTACAACCGTAAAGACCTTAGGATTTCTAGTTACTTGGTTGAGTAACAATTGAGAAATTAGGGCATAGTTAGGTGGACAAATGGTTGTTATATTAGTATCTATAATCACCCTATAGTCATCATTACAAACTAAGTGAAAACCGCTTATTCTGGCATTGCAAAGTTAATCTGGACTTGAAGTTATGAATTGATGATTGGGTGTATATTAAGCGTGTGTGTGCAATATTTATTTGACATTACTACATGTGAATTGTTAGAATATTTGTTCTAGGATCATTCATTGTTTATAAGTTCTTCTTCTATATTTATTTGAGACTACCCTAGTGTTCTTATATTTATTGTGTCGCGGCGAAACAACTTTGAGTCGGGGATCTTGATATATCCATTTATGTGATAGAATAATCTAGTCACGAGACATCATTTTAGGGGTATTTAGTACTTATTTTTGAGATTTTTTCCCATTTATGCATGTTTAACACTTTCTTGTCTATTTTTAGGTTTTTTGCTGTTTTAGAGCTTTTGCATGTAATTGGTTTGTTATTTGTGTATCACTTAGGTATTAGGAAGCTAATACACTTAGGGATGATGATAAGAAGTGAATAAAGTAAGAAAATCCCTTTAGTTCTGATGAAAAATGATACTTAGATAGATTTGAAAATGTACAAATGAGTTTTCCAGCTGTAAAAACGAGTGGTATTCTTGATGATGCAGAAAATCAACAAGGAATTTGAAAGATCCCTTTGAGATTCAAAAGGTATTTGAATTATGGTCATTTCGATACCAAGATCAATGGATTCTGAGCTGTAACGAAGAAGTTATGATTTTTACAAGTTTAATGGGCTAACTAATCCACTGTTTTTAGAAAATGAGTTTTAGTTGGATTTAGACTCTAATACTTAGTTCTTATCCCTAATTTCGTCCAATACTATATATATATATATATATATATATATATATATATATATATATATATATATATATATATATATATATATATATATATATATATATATATATATATATATATACTTTTATCTTAAAGAAATCATCCATGGTCAGTCCCTAATCATCAAAAGACCAAGAGAAAGCCTAGATCAAGAGATAAGAATAGAAGAAAGAGCTTGGAAGTTGTTCATGCCATTCCAACCTTTCCCAGTATTTGTATTTGTAATTGTTTGTTTGTCTTTCCTTAGTATGAACCAATTATATTTAGCTTGAGAACAGCATATGGGTATGAACCGTAAACTTGTTTTATATGTTATTTAAGTTTGGGATGTCCTTTTACATGTAATTGAAATTGATAGTGATAGCTTTGTACTATGTGCTTTTCTCTAATATTTGTAGTTGTTGCGGTGCACAACGTATAGGATTACCCCATTAGTAGTTGGATTGTCGCCCTGAAGGGAGATTCAATTATAGAAACACCACATAATCATCTAGTGTGTGGTAGTGATCCTGATGGGCTTGCCTAACTAGATAGTCACTAAGGTTTAATTTAACATTTAATCATTGCGCAGGTCCCCTTACCCAAGTCCCCTGGTAGTGTTGAGGTTGCCTCCTAAGTCTGCCCTTACGGGAGTTAGGATAAATATAAAATCTTTGCTATTGCATATGAATCACATAATTCTCCCTTAGATAATAATCATAAAACAAGACTAGTGGGGATTACTTTTTAGTTATCAAGCTAAACTCCCATACATCTTCTCTTCCATATTTTATTTTCATGTCTTTACTTTTCTTAATTTAATTAGTTATTAATTGTCAGAGTCATAAAACCCAACACATAATTTAGTGTCTTTAGTGTATTATCTTATCAACTTCTTGTATTACACTTATCAATTACATTATTTATAGCCTACTTTCGTAGTACTTATCAATTATAACTTGCAAACGACATGAACACTTGCACTGAATTTCTCGTAGTGGTATAAGGTGTTTGTTCTTTTATTTATATCTTGATTTTATCACACATTTGCCACCACTAATTGGTTTTCTCAAGAAAACATATCCAGTCTCTTCGAGGCTCAGTCTTTTTTCCTTTTAGCTCGATATTTTGTATGTGGTACAATAGAAAAAACTCAAACTAGCATACTCCTCTTTTTCTACATAATTTAGTTAAGAAGTTATAAGAATCCAAGAGTGATGTATATTTCCATCCAGAGATGTCGAGATTTTGTCTAACACACTTTGCGAGCGCGTCCGCCACCCCTATTGGCTCCTCTTTTGCAACGCTTTACTTTTCAGCTCGGGGACTTTTCCATCTCTACAGATTTCAACAACCATTGGTTGGATTCTCCAGTTAATTCCCTTATTTTTGTTAATACCTTGAACCACTTAAAGGTTGTCAGGATAGAAGGAATAACTTTGAATCCTGAGCTCCGCAACTGCACTCATGGCCAGAAGAGTGACCCAAATTTCTCCTTCCTCATTTCTATTAACTTTGCATCTCCTCGTGATCTTATGATGGATTACTCAAATTTGATTAACTATTATTGATGCCACTCTTGCCGGTTATTTATAAATGACAAATCACCCAGCCAAATAGTCTTTGCATCATCATGGAGTATAATGTGATCTTCGTCTGACCTTTTTTAACTCGATATTTCGACATCATTACCATCATTGACTACCACATCATTTTTCCGGAATAACACTCTGATACTTGTTTTAGTTTTTTCAATAATCTCGAACACAACCTTTTTTTTGTTTTCGAAAAGACCTTTCATCTTATGATTTCAGATGTTCCAAAGTGTACATAGGACTAAAGTAGCAGTTAATCTCTTATAACATCAATTCCGTGTATAATCATTGATAGTTTTCACGATGCAATCCTTTAAATTGCTCGTATAACCTCTGTCAGTTTTACATCGCATTGGTGAATTCGCTAGACCGTCATGCTAAAAGGGCACTTGAGAAAGAGATGTTCCATTGTTTCAGATTTCATTTCACACTATTCACATATATCAGTTTTGAAAGAAATAAAATAAATTAATAGATGTATTTCCATGTCACCCATGATGGGTTAACATGAACGTGCTAAGATAGTTACCTGGGTTTAACAGAAAGAACTTACCCACTTTCTTAGTGCTTGGGGTGGAGATCATGGGAAGGTGGTTTATTATCAGTTAATAAACCAACGCTTCCTGGAATCTATAAATAGGAGTCTCCTACTCCATCTTCAATACAGCTTCACAGCACACAAAATTTCTTCAGCAAAAAAAATTCCTTCTCTTATTCCATTACACTTAAACAAGATTCTCAGACACTTAGGTGGTGAAAACAAATAATTTAATTCTTGTAATTAAATTCACAATCAGAAAGCAAGAATTCAGAAAGTAAGAATTCAGAAATCAATCCGCTGCGTAAGAGGTTTGTCTAAAACCTTACTATTTAATTTAATAGGTAAGAGGTTTGCTGCTGTCGTTTTTTTTTTAGAAGAGAATTTATACACTAATACTGTTATATTAGGTCATTAAGTATGGCCTGTATGGCCTGTTTTATTTGGATCACTTAATAGTCCGCTGAACCTCTTGTTTAATTTATTAGAGACCATATCTTTTCTAGATAATTTTCTTTTGGGCCTAGTATTAATTAAATTATTTTTTAGATTAATTTTCTTTTGGGCCGAGAATTAATCCATTTTGGGCCGAATTTATTTGATTAATTATTTTGGGCCAGGTTCTATTTTTTTTTTAGGCCGAATAATATATAGATCTAAGTTGTTTGGACCAGATTTTATCTTTTAAGATTAATTCCCGAATTTATTTTTTTTGAGTAATGCTGGATATCACCCCAAATCACATCACTCTTTCATCGCCTCCTACGTGGATTTCAAATGGACCAATTATATAATTTTTCTTTCCTGATTTATTATTTTCTCTACCAGTGACTAGTAACATAACCATCTATACCATACAATTTTGTTGTTACTTAAAAGAATATATGTTTCCTTACAAATTTCAGAAATGTATTATTTTAAATCAAAAAGGTGGTGAATTATTTTTGTTCTTAATTTTTCTATAGAGAAAAATGGTGATTACACGATCCCGGGGATCGCGTGCATTCAGACGTGACCTGTTGATGAACTACAGGACTGATCACAAGAACATAAAGAATTGGAAATTGGTCTACACCGCCAAAGAGCCCGAGTCAGATGGACAAAGGGAAGATTTGAGAAACAAAATAATGACACTTCGAAATTATAAGATGAAATCATCACATTCTTTAATACAACATGTGAAAATTGTAAACGATATGATACAAGGTGTCATAAAATATGCCTATCACATGAATGAGAATGACAAGGTTGATGCCCTTCTCAGGACTTTGCCGAAAGACTTGAGAAAAGATCTCCTTGATCTATGGAGGAATGTGAATCCCGAAAATTATGTAGATAGGAGATCAAAAACATATGGTTGGGTCGTATATGCCTTCACTGAATCTCATATGTGGAATCATTTTAAAAGGCATACAAGTTTTTTCAAATGCCCTTGTGAGATGAATTCGCCTGCTAAGTATGATCCGATAAGTCTCTATATAAAAGAGGGTTTTGAAAAATCGATTCCTTTGAAAATGAGATACGAGTGATTGTCATGTATAAGTTAGAGTTTCTTTGCTAGGTAGTTTATTTCGTAGTTCGTTTCAAATGCTAGTCTTTGATTTTATTTGGTTATTTGCTTACCAAACATATTTTTTCATTTATGTATGAATTCAACTAGATTATTTGCTTTTATATTATTAGTTGTTCAGTTTTCATACATTTTGCTCTATTCATGTTAGAGTAAGTGGGAGTTCTTGAAGAACTTAATTTTGCATTTAATGAAATTGATTGAATAATTAAGACAAACAAAATATGGTGGTCCATGATTGGGAACATAGTGAACTTTCTTTATCACTAATTTTGTTATCTTTCTTATTCATTTCGTTTGCATTAATAGCATAGAGTTGTTAAATAAATGTATGATATTAATGGAAATATCTTACTTTATAGAGAAAATGGCATCGAAAACCATCATTACTGATCTCAACAAAGGAGAAAAGATTAATGGTGAGAACTATAACCTTTGGAAGCTCAAGATACACTATGTTCTAGAAGAGCAAGATGTTCTTGAGGTTGTTAACAATGTCATGGCTCAGCCTGAGGAAGGCAGCACAGCTCAAAACAGAAGGGACATGGAGGCTTATGAGAAGTGGAAAAAGAAAGATTCCACTGCAAGAGGCATCTTGATAGACTCCATGAATGACGATCTTGTCTATGAATGTCAACGATACCTCACTGCTCACGAAATGTGGAATGCTCTTAAGGAGAAGTATGGGGGTACGACTGTGACTAAATTGCGTCAATTGACCATTAAGTTTGACACTTGCAAGAAAAAGCCTAATCAAACCATGCAACAACATCTCCGAGAGATGTCTAACATGATTAGGGAACTTAAGAATGCAGGTCATAACCTTACTGATGAACAACAAGTTCAAGCTGTGATCCGATCTCTTCCAAATAACTGGGAGCATTTGAAGATAAACTTGACTCACAATGACAACATCAAAACCTTTGATGATGATGCTCGTCATGTGACATTGGAAGATGAACGTCTAGATGCAATTAAGCCTCAGGGTTAAGCTTATGTTGCTGAGTCAAGTTCCCACAAAGTTTTTGGCAATAAGCGCAAGAACAATGGGAAGAAGAACGGAAATGACACTACTAAAAATAAGAGTATTCGCGGTAGTTTTTAGGGTCATAGGCGGATGTTTATAACTGCCGTGTATTAATAGGTGGCAGTCAGTTAACTGCCGCTAAGAGTGCCGCCTATAAAGCTGACGCCTATGTAAAGGAGGCACAAGGAAGACTGCCGCCAATTCAACTATGCATTGACGGCAGCTATCCCAAGACTGCCGCGTATATATATTTTTCTTAGACGACTAGTTTTTGGCCACTGCCGCCTATTATCCAAATGCATTGACAGCAATTCTAAACGACCGTCTATTACATATTATAGTCTCTACATTATATACATGAATTAAATAAAAAATATTAACTTGTTATATATTTTATATTTTAACTGCACGAATTGATATAAACCAGAATGTATAAAAATGTTTTTCACTCAGATTAACATATAATCCTGTCATAAATCGTCCAAACAACTAAAAGTCATAAAAATAAATAGTAGAAGTCCTAATACTTCTTGATACTTTCATAAAAATAACCAGACAACTAAGAGGCATAGATTGTTCTACTATAATCTTCAAAAAAAATTGTATTACTTCTACAACCATCCATATTCCCATTGCGAACTAAATCTTTAACACTTCTGCTTATTAGTTCATCCATATCATCTTTGCCATGATTTCCATACATTAGGATTCAAGCTACAAAATTAACATCACAATTATAAAAGTTAATGCATAATTTGATAATATTATATAACATTAATGATTGTAAATTTGTGATTTACCTGTATATGTATATGAGTAGGTCTACTGTAGCACTAAGTTCTCTAATAATGACATCATTTTCAACTTTACTCGCCATTAGTAATTAATTACTCTTCATCAATATTTCAGCTTGATTAGACTTTACTGAATCTTTTAAGAAGTTTAAGATGAATGATATTTGTTATAGCCATACCTTGATGGTGTAGGTCCCATTTCTTTCCCCCTTATACAATAGTTATGCTCAAGACCTCGTGCCATACGAAGGATATTGTCATCACCTACTGCAAACATACTTCCTGTACAGCCTAATGGGATTTTTACAACTTAACCTCCTTATTCAGCCTAAAAATCAAAAGATAAAACATCAAAACAAGATACACAACAATGATATTCTATTTTTCAATCTTATCATATATTGATGGTTAACACATAATCACAAGCCATATACTTAACATCAAAGGAAACTAGAATATTACCTTTTTATCATTTCCCCAATAAAATATACTTCAAACCATAAGAAACATAATTTTATAAGGCAATTACCAAAATAATTGTAGAAACTTCATCCATTAGTTGAATTAACACTGATTATTTTATATAAGGACAAGCCTGAAAAAATCAGAAAAGAGATGATATTGAGATATATAATAAACTTAATATATTTACACTCATATGAGGTTAGACACAATGATTTTTTTATTACCTTGTCAAATATGAACTATTGATTAATTATATGTATTCACCAATTTACATGCCTTTTTTTGTTGATAGCAGCTGCTTACCTGTTTTTTAGACTCTATAGGAGAATTTGTTTCTTTCAATTTACAACTGAAATAATCATAAACTTTATGTTATACTGGAGTTATACATATAAACCACTACAATCCAAATAATTATGAACTTAAATGAAATCAGGAGTCTTTAGTTAGAAATAAAATTTTGCCAGCTTTTCTTTTCCAAATTCTCCCTAATCTCTTACAATCTATCTATATGTTATGAGCAAAATTCAATGGTAATAAACCCTCTTCTTATTAATGATCAATATAACTTTCTCCTTATTTCATGCATTCTTGATACCCCTAATTATGAAACCTAAATGACCTCTGCCCCAATTATAGAATACAAATCAACCAAGTATTAAGTTTATTAAGCATCAATTTTTTTTTAATGTCCAGTATATTAGACACAAGCAAATATTTCTAGATTTCTTAATGTATTGATAGAAAATTGCATATCAAATGAATATGGGTATAATTGTCCCTAACCCGCTTCACATTTTTTAAAATTCCATTTTACACAATTGATAATAGATTACCATTTTACTGTTTCCTAGATTTGGTTATCTAATATTATCAAATTTTTGAGTCTTTGACAGGGACCAACAATGCAATTAACTTTTCTATATGTAACATGAATAATATGATAGAATTTTTTAAGAGGCATAACTACAAATACTTTGATTACATTATACAAAAGCTCGTATATCACACATAGATTTGCTATACACTATACAATTTATGATTGAGTGTTAAAATAAGTTACTATATTCTCCAATTTAATCAACTATAACAACAAAAAAATCCAAAAATTAATGATTTTGAATTTTATTAAATAAAATTGACTATCTTTGAAAGTGAAGAAGAAATAGAACATCCCTTACCTTGAATGAATACGGTTGATATACATGAGGAGCCTTGAGGAGCCATTACAAGGGAGGTAGTTGCAAGGTTTTTTATTTAGGAAAAGAAAGAAGGGTCTGGTTTTTTTCTTTTTGGGTTGGGAAGGGTGGGAAATTTTGAATGAAAGGAAAAAACGGGTGGGAAATATTGTATGCTGGTGGGAAAATGATAAAATTAAAATAGTAAAATAGTAAAAAAATTATCACAAAAAATCAATTCTTTTATTAATTTTTTTTTTAATCTTTTTTAAAACTTGATTTCTACTTAATATAAATGGTTATACACGTTTTTTAATGATAAAATTATATTTTTTTTATTATGTTATATATTACAATTTGATATATAAATTTGTTAATATTTTATAAAAAAATTAATATTTTAATATTGTTTATATTGTATAGTCAAAACTAATGCTGTACTATTCATTCTCTTGATTTAAAATAATATGTATTAAAAGTTCTATTAAAAATATGCATCTCGATCAAAAAAGTACAAATAAATTTTTTTTATCACCAACTATTTCAAATAATTATTTAGAGAAAAATATCAAAATTATAATTGATGCAAAACATCAGAAAAAAAATCTTAATTAACATCATCTTGGGTCTAATCTCTTTCGTCAAACATGAAATCATTATCTTCAGTATAATCTTCGAAAATTTTGTTATAAATAATATTTTCTTCAATTGACAACAACCCATCTTTACTAATATCATATACATTCCGAGAGGTTACTTTAATTATATTTTGTATGAAAGATTCAAAGGATTTTTTATGTAGAATATTTGTTGAACCTAAGATGGTATAACATATTGCTCACGAGAATAGTTTCATTGTATTTGACAACCGTGAAAAGAGGACCATTGTAAGTCCAAAGTTATATTTTTTTTACACTTTTATATTGTGTTATATCAACTCACTTGCAACGAAAATACAAACGACTAATAATGTTATTTTTTTTTTTTGTTTCCATACTATAAAAATTAGTTATAACAAACTACTAAAAATACATGACTATAGACGGAAGTTTAATCAGATGAGCCGCCTATATTTCATCTATTAACGACAATTAGATAAGACTGCCGCCTATATAAAAGTACCCTCATATGATAGGTTGCACTTACTTAAAACTGCCGCCAATTAAATGACGCTAATAAGTGAATTTTTAGTAGTGTGAGCATGTTTCCAAGAAGAACAAGAAGGGTGGTAACAATAAGGAAAAACGTTTCCGTAAGAAGAAAGACAAGAGTAAGATGAAATGCTTTAACTGTGAGAAAATGGGTCACTTCGCTCGCGAGTGCAGCGAGCCCAGATTGGTAGCAATGTCATTTACTTCTTGTAATTTTACTTATGTTACCAGTACTGTGTTGCTTGCTGATTCTAATCATTTGTGGACTGTGGACTCAGGAGCGACATACCATATAGCCAAAGACCGAGAGGCATATGTAGAGTACCGTCGGATTCCAGAGGGATCAAGGTGGATATATGTAGGAGACAACAATAAGGTTGAAGTCAAAGGAGTTGGTACTTGCAAGTTGAACTTGCGAGGTGGTCAAACCTTGTACCTGCATGATGTACTTTACGCACCTGACATTCGACGGAACTTAGTCTCGGTCACTGTTCTTCTAGGATTAGGTTTTAATTTGCATTTTCATAACAAACAAGTAGATATCTATTATGATGCTAGGTATTATGGTTCTGGTTTTATTTCGCATGGTTTAATTGTACTAGATGATGATAACTCGTTTAATAGTTATTGTTTAAGTAGTTTCTTTTCCACTAATACTTCTTCTTCTAGTTATTCAAATGTAGAAGAAAATGTATGGCATGCTAGATTAGGTCATATTGGTCAAGACCGTATGAATTTGTTAGCTAAGGCGAACCTTTTGGGTTCGTTGACTAAAGTCAACTTGCCAACTTGTGAAAATTGTCTAGCAGGTAAAGCAAAATGGAAACCATTTGGAAAGGCTAAACGAGTCGAGTACCCATTACAAGTAATTCATTCAGACATCTGTGGCCCAATGAGTGTTCAAACTAGACGTGGGGAACGTTATTTCATCACCTTTATAGATGATTTTACTAGGTTTGGTTATGTCTACCTGATTTCTCACAAATCTGAAGCATTGAAATGTTTTATGACATTTATCAATGAAGTGGAAAATCAGTTAGAGAGGAAGGTGAAAAATCTAAGAACCGATCGAGGACGTGAATACCTATCTGATCAGTTTAAAGAACTGTGTGATGAAAAAGGGATAGTAAGGCAACTTACAATTCCTAGAACACCACAACAGAATGGTGTGGCTGAAAGGAGGAATAGAACACTCCTAGAAATGGTTAGGTCTATGATGGCACAAGCAAATCTTCCAATATTGGGGAGATGCCTTGCTTACCGCCTGTTATATACTTAACCGAGTACCCACAAAGACTATTCCATCAACTCCTTATATACTATGGGCAGGTAGGAAACCTAATATGTCATACTTGCGACCTTGGGGATCGGCAGGCTATGTTCATGATCTATCTCATAAGTATGGGAAATTAGGTCCAAGAGGTAAGAAGTGTATCTTTATTAGATACCCAGATCACTCTAAAGGATATGTGTTTATTGGTGAACATAATGATGGGGGTCTTACTGAAATTGAGTCACGAGATGTTACATTCTTATAGAATGATTTTCCTAGCAGAGGTGAGGTTGACAGAAATTCCATTTTATGTGAATTAAATGAGATTCAGGAAGATGATATGCAAACAAATGTGACGCCTGATGAGGTAACACATACTCAAGAAATAGAGACGGACACTCCTCTAAATCTTGAGATGGAAGAAACCATTGCATCATCTAGTAATCCTATTTCTCAAGATTCTCAACTTAAGAGAAGTGTTAGAGGTTTAGTTCCTCGTCGCCGATTTGAAATCGAAGGAGAAGTCTTTATGATAACTCCACAAGACGAAGAAGAACCTCGAACAGTTAATGAAGCACTCTCATGTCCCGCTAAGAATAAATGGAGGAAAGCAATGGAAGAAGAAATGGAGTCGATGAAGAAAAACCAGGTATGGGAACTGGTTGATCTCCCGAAAGGACGTAAGGCAATTGGGAACAAATGGGTTCTCAAAATAAAGAGGAAACTTGACAATTCCATTGACAGGTATAAAGCTCGCTTGGTAGCTGGTGGTGCCTAGGGTGTGATAAAAATAAGATTAAAATAAGCCAAGAAACTACGCACTCTCACCCTAGACAGGCACAGTGATGTCTCCCTAATTGTTCTTATTTTCGACCCTTAGGAGACATCATTTTTTGTGTTTATTTAATTAATTTGATAGACTTTTGGACTAAATATGCAATAATCCGGAATTTCCTTTTTATTTCTAGCATTTTTAATTTATTAAGCTTTTGCGCGTAATATTGGTATTTTTAGTGAAAAGTTTACAGGTTTTAGATGTTAGCTAGAAGAGGAATCCGAGCAGAAAGTCAAAGATCGTGAAATAGAGTCAAGACTTAAAGATAAATCCCGAAGATATCATTTTTTAGAGCTAAAAATCTGTTTTCCAGGCCATAGGTTGCTGATTTCTAGGTGCTTAAGCAATGATTTAGCCGCTGACCTTTGAAGAGAAAATTATCTTTATCGAGTTACGGAAATCTAGCAACTGATTTCAAGTCAATCGGAGTCATAACGAAGCGGGAAAAGCCGTTTTAGTGAAGGTGTATCAGCAGTTACGGGATTTTGGGCTTAGAATTTGGGCTTGAACATTTAATTAGTGTTTTATTATTATGTTCAAGCCCTAATCCGTTTTTATGCTTATAAAAGGAGGTCTGGACTTCTATTTTTCTTACAATTCACATTCCACAAGATTAAACACCAGAGAGAAGCAACAGAAGGAAGAAAGAAGAAGCTGCAAGAACTGGAGAGGGTCTATATCTCCGTTCTCAGTCATTCCAATTCCGGAAATTAGGTTCTTTTTATATTTAATTTTGTAATCAAATATGAATTCCATTTCTTTTAATTTAGTTTTTCTTTTTAATATGAGCTAAGCTTTTCATAGTGCTTGAGAACAATTAATGGGTGAATCCCAATTTTATTGAATAACGAATGTTGAATTTGGGTTTCTGTTAAATTAAATTAGATTGGGTCTTTTACTCTTTTCGATAATTTGTGATTGTTTACTGTTTTTAGAGTCGCGAACTAAGAACAGGTATTAGTATCTAGGTTATTCCACATACGTGGCGTGTGGATCATCCTGACGGAGGGTTTAGGTATAGAATTAATTATTCAATCTAGGATAGAAGCTATTGATTCTGACGAACTTAGCTAATTCTAGGGCCAATGAGGTAATAAAACTTAAACATCTAACGGTGGATCATATTTACCCTGACGGGACTAGTGACACTTTAGGATCGCCTTATAGTCCACCCTGACGGGGGTATAAGGAATTTAGAATCCCGACCATAGTAATTGACCAATTTAGCCCTTAAACAACATAAGTTAGGAAATAAGATTGGGAGGATCCTTGCGTTCTCAAGTACTACTTCTCATACTGCGTTTTCACTCATTTTACTTGCGTCTTAGCTTTTACTTGCATTTATAATTTGTCTTTCATTTAGTAGTTTTAACAAACAAAACCAAACAAACATATTTTATTTACTTGCTTTCATAAGTGCAACCAATCATTATCTGCTAAACATTGTAGTCAACCATCCCGTCCTTGGAACGAATCTGTATTATCCTTATTACTACTTGGGACCACCGTACACTTGCGGTTGTGGTTCGATTATCATTTGCATTTATTTTAGAACACACAAAGGACCACCAAGTTTTTGGCGCCGCTGCCGGTGACGGTAGCGTGTGACCACGGTGTTTATCCTTAGTGATAGTTGCATTTATTTTATTTTATCAGTTTTACGCTTTTTGTTTGTTCATTTTTTTCAGGTTTTTAGGTTTGGTGTATGCGAAGAAGGCTATTCAAGGATCTAGAGCCAACACCTCTGATCCTTAGTAATCCAGAATCGTTGATCAGACTTGCTAACAAGAGAAGAAGAGAACGAGAAGCTTTAGAGGTAGCAGAATTAATTAACAGAATGGAAGAGATCAATCTTCAAGATAATCAACCCGGTCAACTAGGCGCAAATGGCCAACCTTTGGCTCCAGGCGCTATTCCTCCAATTCCACCAGTGAATCCTAATCCTCAAGTTCAGATAGTGATGAATCAAGATCCGTGGTTTACTAATGGTCCACCAGAAGTCCATTCCGTGCTCCTGCTATAGGAGTAGGTGCTCCAGATATTGATGTTCCGCGATTCCGTCCAGATTCGGGTATGTTAGCTCAATTCCAAAATTTTGGGAATTTTCGTGGTAGACCATCAGAAGATCCTCTTAGAGCAGTACAGAAGTTTAAGCAGATATGTGATTCTTATATCACACAAGGAGTTTCAAGAGAACAGATGTATTTTGCTGCGTTTTAAGTTTTTTGTTATTGATGGAGCAAGTGAATGGCACGATACGCAAGATCCTACGAAGATAACCAACTGGGACCAATTAGAGACTGCTTTCTTTGACAAGTATTACCCAAGTAACATGAGATTAGATGCTGAATTAGAATTGACGCATTTCCGTCAAGAGTATGATGAAACTGTGGGTAAGAGTTGGACAAGATTCCAGATGTGTTTGCGTAGAGTTCCCACTCATGGCTTCTCAGAACAACAACAGCTAAAAATCTTTTATAGAGGCCTTGATGGGACTTCGAGAGAGAAATTGGATACGCTATGTGGTGCAGGTTTTCTTCAAGTTCAACCCGCTCATGCTAAAATCATTTTAGAAAGAACAGTCAAGAATGAAGTTGGGTGGAATTCAGTAAGAACACCGGTTAAGGGAGTGAATAATGTTGATATGGAAGAAAAATTTGCTACGCTTGAGAATAAGATTCAGAATACTATAGAGCAACAATTGAAGAAGCTTACTTTAGCTGTAAAAGAAGGATTTTCGGGTAAGAAGGTAGATGTGCATGCTGCACAAGAGGTTTATATGTGTTCGATTTGCATAGTAGATGATCATGATGAGGAAAATTGTCCGAATAACCAAGAATCCGTGATGTTTATGTCCAATAGAGGTAATTTCAATTCAAGTGGTAATGGATATCAGCCTAACAGAAACCATCCTGGGTTTCAATACTCAAATCCTAATGGGGCAGCCAATCCTACCTATGCGTATCAGCCGCGTCCCTAAGGTAACAGCTATAATCCAAGACCACACAACAATTATCAAGGAGGACAGAATCAAGGCAATTATGTACAAAGACAAGCTCCTCAGAATACTTATGATGAAAATTTGAACCAGAAAGCCTTACCTGCCCATCCACAAGAAGGAGTAGTCACCCTTCAGAAAACGGTTGAAATTTTAATTGCTCTTCAGACACAAGCTATGGAACGTCAAAATGCAGGCGAAGCAAATATGAAGTTGTTCCAGAATCAGCTAAGTCAAATTAATAAACAACTGAATCAACGTCCACAAGGACAACTTCCTAGCGATACTGAGAATCCAATACAACGTGAAGATTGCAAAGCCGTTACATTAAGAAGTGGTAAGAACCTTCCTCCACCTCCTTTTCCCGTTATGAAAGAGAAAGAAGTTCCAAGAAAAGAAAAGGAAGTGGGTGAGAAAGAGAAAGAGAATGAGAAAGATAGTGAGGTTGAAGAAATAGAAAGACCAAGAGAAGTTCCGAAAAAGAAAGATGACATTGTGATCAATCGCCCTCCACCACCGTTTCCATCTCGAGTTCAGAAAAAGGGTGATTTGGGTGATTTTCAGAAATTCTTTAATAGAGTGAAGGGTCTAAGTATTAATATTCCGTTACTAGAGGCGATTCGAGATATCCCGAAGTATACGAAAATTTTGAAGAGGGCCCTCACTAACAAAAGGCCCTACTGTGATAATGAGATGATTGGCCTTCCTGAAGAATGTAGTGCGATTTGCCAGAGTAAATTACCTCCGAAGTTAGTTGATCCAGGGAGTTTCACGATTCCGATATCGATTGGAGAAGAATGGAAAGGAAAAGCGTTATGCGATTTGGGGGCAATCATCAATTTGATGCCCAAATCGATCTTTGATAAGCTGAAAATTGGAGAAGCGAGACCCACTTCTATGGTCTTGCAAATGGCGGACAGGTCTCTTGCACATCCTGAAGGCCGCATTGAAGATGTCCTCGTTAAGGCAGGTACACTTATATTTCCCGTTGATTTCGTAATACTTGAGTACGATGCAGATAGAAATGTCCCCATTATTTTGGGAAGACCATTCCTAGCTACAGGGCGTACATTGATCGATGTAGAGAATGGCGAATTAACGATGAGGATTCAAGACGAGGAAGTCAAATTCAATGTATTTCGAGCTATGAAATTTCCAGATTCTCAAGAGGATTGCTTCCGAATGGATGTAGTTGAGCAGGCATCGCAAGAGGTATTTGATTGTTTTAATTATGATGATATTTTGCAGGCCGCTTTAACATTAGACTTCCCTGAGATGATGGAAGAGCTTGCCGAAACAGTGGCAGCTCTTAATTCTAAAAATCCGAAGTATAGGCGTCTTGCCTATGAACCTGTGAGAGAACCGGGGGAGATTATTCCTAAAAAGAAGCCTTCAATTGAATCTCCTCCGGAATTGGAAGAAAAGCCATTGCCATCACACTTGAGGTATGCATATTTGGGTACTAATGAAACTCTACATGTTATTGTTTCAGCTAATTTAACAGGTCCTCAAGAAGATAAATTGTTGCGTGTGTTGAGAGGCAACAAAGAAGCAATAGGTTGGACAATTGCTGACATCACAGGCATTAGTCCATCCTATTGTCAACACAAAATTATACTTGAAGATAACAACGCACGCTCAGTTGAAGGTCAAAGGAGATTGATGTCCGTGATGAAGGATGTGGTGAAGAAAGAGGTAATCAAGCTTTTAGATGCGGGGATTATCTATCCCATTTCGAGTAGTGAATGGGTGAGCCCAGTTCAGTGTGTACCGAAGAAAGGAGGAATGACAACAGTTCTGAATGATAAAAATGAGGCGATTCCTTCAAGAACGGTAGTTGGTTGGAGAGTTTGCATGGATTACAGAAAGCTGAACAAAGCCACCAGAAAAGATCATTTCCCCTTGCCCTTCATCGATCAAATGTTAGATAAATTAGCCGGAAGGGAATATTACTGTTTCTTGGATGGCTACTCCGGGTACAATCAGATTTACGTGGCTCCAGAAGATCAACACAAGACTACCTTTACATGCCCATTTGGTACTTTTGCATATCGCAGAATGCCATTTGGGTTGTGTAACGCTCCCGCTACTTTTCAGAGATGCATGATGGCCATCTTCTGGGATATGATTGATAATTTCCTGGAAGTGTTTATGGACGATTTCTCCGTGTTTGGTGACGATTTTGATAAGTGTTTGGATAACTTGGAGAAAGTGTTAGTGAGATGCAAGGAAACAGACTTGGTGTTAAACTGGGAGAAGTGTCATTTCATGGTTCGTGAAGGTATTATTCTGGGTCACAAGGTTTCGATTTCTGGATTAGAGGTTGATAGAGCGAAGATAGAGGTAATTAAAACTCTTCCCCCTCCTGTTTCTGTTAAAGGGGTAAGGAGTTTTCTTGGCCATGCTGGTTTCTATAGACGATTTATTAAGGATTTTTCTAAGATTGCTAAACCGTTATGCAACTTACTCGAAAAGGACTCCAAATTCCTTTTTGATGAAGCTCGTTTAACAGCCTTCAAAGCAATCAAAGAAAAGCTTATTTCTGCTCCTATAGTGTTACCTCCAGATTGGAATTTACCGTTTGAGGTTATGTGTGATGCGAGTGATTTGTGTATGGGAGCTGTAATGGGATAGAGGAAAGAGAAAGTTTTTCATTCGATTTACTACGCTAGTAAAACTTTTAGTGGTGCTCAAATTAATTACACAGTTACAGAAAAAGAGTTACTAGCAGTTGTATATTCATTTGATAAGTTTCGCTCTTATCTTCTTGGAGCGAAAGTTATTGTTTATACAGATCATTCCCCGATCAGATATCTAATGGAAAAGAAGGATGCGAAACCAAGGTTAATTAGATGGGTGCTATTACTTCAAGAGTTTGATTTAGAGATCAAGGATAGAAACGGTTGTGAGAATCAGGTTGCTAATCATCTATCGCGTTTAGAGGGTTCAGAGATGAATAGTGGTACTGAAGCAGTTAGAGAAGAGTTCCCTGATGAGAGTCTATTCGTTGTTCGAGATTATGAAGCTCCGTGGTATGCAGATATTGCGAACTTAGTGGTAAGTGGTGTTTTTCTTGAAGGTTCTACCTATCAAGAAAGAAAGAGGTTAGCTCATCGTGCTAGACAGTTCTTTTGGGAGGATCCGTTCCTCTACAAAGTTTGTGCTGACCAAATGATACGAAGATGTGTAGCAAGGGAAGAAACTGAAGCCATTATAGCTGGATGCCATGATTCATTATATGGAGGACATTTCAAAGGAGATAGAACTGCTGCGAAGGTATTTCAATCAGGCTTTTACTGGCCTTCTCTTGTTAAAGATTGTCATGAATATGTTAAGAAATGTACGAGATGCCAGTTTACCGGAAACATATCTAAGAGGGATGAGATGCCACGTAATAATGTGTTAGAAGTTGAGATATTCGATGTTTGGGGTATAGACTTTATGGGTCCTTTCGTTCCTTCAAATGGTAACCTCTACATCTTATTAGCTGTTGATTATGTGTCTAAGTGGGTAGAAGCGGTGGCTTTACCTACCAATGATTCACGAGTGGTGATCAAGTTCTTGAAATCACATATTTTCACTAGACATGGCACACCTAGAGTAATTATTAGCGATGGAGGATCTCATTTCGTTAATAAATATCTGAAGACTATTCTAGAGAAGTATGGAGTTAGACACCGTGTATCTACTGCATACCATCCACAATCCAATGGTCAAGCTGAAGTATCGAACCGTGAAGTCAAGTCAATCCTAGAGAAAACCGTTGGTCCTACAAGAAAAGATTGGTCAATGAAGTTAGATGATGCGTTGTGGGCCTATCGTACTGCGTTCAAGACTCCAGTTGGTGCATCTCCCTATCGTATGGTGTATGGTAAGGCTTGTCACTTACCTTTAGAACTTGAAATGGGTGCCTATTGGGCAATTGCGCAGTTGAACTTAGATCCTATCTTAGCCGGAAAGAATCGTATGATGAAGCTTAATGAACTTGACGAATTCCGATTGCATGCTTATGAAAATGCCAAACTTTACAAAGAAAACACGAAGAAATGGCATGACAATCGGATTCGTACAAAGAACTTTGAAGTGGGGCAAAGAGTGTTGAAGTATAACTCAAAGTTCAGCAATTATCCGGGTAAGTTAAGATCTAAGTGGTCAGGTCCATACATTGTGACCAAAGTTACACCTCATGGGGCGATAGAAATAGAACATCCGCTAGAGAACCGTACCTTCATGGTTAACGGTCATAGATTGAAGATATACCATGGAGGTGAAGATACCAATCGCTCGGAAGATCCACATCCCGGGGAGGTCATGTATCTCCTCGAAACTCCTTAGAAGCGTGAGGTAACCCGTCGAGCTTAACGACGTTAAACAAAAGCCAATTCTTTGTATATTAGCTAAGTTTTTAATTTTTGCAATTTAGGATAGTTTGATTTTCGTAATTTTAGTGTTTATTATTAAGAAATGAGGAAGGGTAGTTGTTTTTGATGATTTCAGGGGTAAAAAGGTCATGAGTTTGGGGTCGATTTGGCGAAAAAAGGAGAAAAAGAGGTTGGATGTCCAGGAGGAACCGGGAACCCGGTTTTGGAGCTGGTACCAACCACTTTAACGCAACACTTGGCGTTTTGGGTTCACGATACAGCGTCGGAACCGGGAACCCAGTTTTTCAAAACCGGGAACCCGGTTTTGCTGCTGTAACTTCTGAAAATCTCTGACCCAGCGTCTTGGTGGCTTGCGTTTTGCTGCGTTTTGGTTCGCGCCATCGACACAAAACCGGGAACCCGCATTTGGCAAAACCGGGTACCCGGTTTCGGAGCTGTAAATTTCTAAAAGTTCTGACCCGGCGTTTTGGGTCTTGCGTTTTGGCGCGTGTTGACTCGCGCCATCGAGAAAATCCGGGTACCCGCATTCCACAGAACCGGGAACCCGGTTTCGGCGAGTAAAATCTCTGACCCCGCGTCTTGGGGTCCAGCGTTTTGGTGCGTTTTGAAAAAAAAAAATCAATAATTGTTTTTCCGCGCCGTCACAGCGACGCGGAACCGGGAACCCGGTTTTGAAGCTGTGATGTCGGTTTTTGGGGCCTTAACCTAGTTTTCTTAGCCTCTTCTGCAAGTTTTTACCTAAAACGCACCAATAGCCTCCCCACCTCCGAAATTCATCAACCAAAACACTATATATCATCAAATCCTACCCTCTTTCACCATAAAAACAAAAAATCATCTCACCTCCTCTCCAAAATAACATCAAATCCTTAGTTTTTGCCAAGATTCTTCTTCACCCAATCCTTAAATTAAACCCAATTCTTTCTTCTCCCATCCAAATTAAACAAGACCTATCTCATATTCCACCTAGTTCTTCAATTCCTAAGCCTCAAAACATCAAAATTCTAAACTTTTTCTCTAAGTGTTTCATTATTTGAAGTTTTGAGTTTGGGGTGGAAAGAGATGACTAACAGAACCGGTGATTTTCGAAGAACTGCTCCCTAGAAGAAAAACCACCATTGGTAGTTCCCAATATCAAGCTATTGAGATTCCTGATTCGCGTCCTAAACGAAAAATCGATGAAGTTCAGCTTGATTCTAACATAAAAGAAATCACAGGTCAAAAGAGAAGATTGATTGATGAGATAGAAAGTGAGAAGGAAACAGAAGAGGCAATTGCGAAGAACATTGAGAAGGAAACTGAACAAGAGGTTCCGGAAGCACCAGTTCCACAGAAACCTCCGCGTATGAAGATGTGGGCCCACAAGCCTAAGAGGGTTTATACTTGTTGGAATACTCAGGTTCGTGAAAGAATTGAATTTTTGAAGTTTGGTGAGGAGACAAATTTTCCTAAGGGTATTATGAGTAGTGAACACAAGGAATATGCTGTGACATGTGCTAAGTTTGGTTGGAAAGAGTTACAAGAAAGGAAGCTTGAGTTTATTCCTACTTTGGTGCGAGAATTTTATGAAGGTTTAGCCACCTCCCGTGATGCCATTGATATCTGCAAAAAGGTAGTTCCTTTCTCTAGTGAACGTATTCGGAAATCCTTAAAATTACCCAACTTTTCTGGAACATGCCCCTTCCAAGAAACTCTTAATGACCCTTCTTTTGATTTTGAATCCCTTTGGGGGACCGTGCTTGTTAATGGGGCTAGCCCAATTCCTGAAGGAGAAAGATATCCTGGACAGTTTTACAGCAGTAATTTGACACCTCGTGCTAAGGTTTGGTCTCGTTTCGTAATACCCACTTTCTTTGGTATTAAACACTCTTCCGAATTGAAGAAAGAGCACGTATTTGTTATTAAGTGTATTTTGGAGGAGAAACCATTTGATGTTGCTAAGATCATTTATGATACAATCATGGAGTTCGCGAAATCACCAATGAAACAACAAAATCTGAAGTTTCCTTGTACTATTACTCAGTTGTGCCTAGACGCAAAGATTCCGCGTAAGAGGAACGCAGATATTGACGTTGTTTCAGTTGGTGTAAGTATAGCTTTAAGCACAATCAAGAATATCCATGAAGAAGCAACACGAGCTACCAAGAGTCCGAGAACTCCTCAATCAAAGAAAGAGAAGACTGTACCTGAGTTGGAATCGAAGATTCAGGTGTTGGAAGAGAATCAGGAGAAGATGATTGCTACCTTGGGAAATGTCACAAAAGAATTGGACCTGCTTCGAAATTTAATCTTAGGCGTAAATACACTTCAAAACGCGATTTATGATGCTGTTACGCGAGATAAAGGTCCAGAACGCAACACCGATAACCAGCCTCGCGCTGGTTAAGATACGTTTTCTAAACCTTCCTCTTAGTGTAGATTAGTTTAAATGCTTTATTGAGTCTTTTCGAGTCGTGGGGACACGACTCATTTTTGAGTTTGGGGTGGGGTTCGTTGCCTCATCCCAATTTTTATGTGTTATTTGTTTTATTTGCTTTCAATAAAAGAATTTTCGGAGTTGCGTTTGACTGTAGAAATTTTTAATATCCCTTTAAGCATACTTTTGATGAATCGATGATAGTAAATAGTGGACTTTAGGGATTGATATAAAACGCATTTAGAATTGCATGCAAACATAGGTAATTAATAGGAAAAATTAATGAACAATGCAAATGAAGTAAGCTTGTACTTAAGGAATATGTTTGGTGTGTAGAACGTGAAATCCTAATTAGTAGATAACCCACCTAGATATGAACTAAAGACAAGCTATGTACTTAGGAAAATGATAGGGGCAGTTCTTTGTTAGCCATTTGTGCCTTTTAGCCTCCTATCCCGTGTATTAATGATTATCCGTCTTAGCCCACTTTAAGCCTTTAGCCTTTAGCCTTTAGCCTTTTCTTTGTAGCCATGATATAAGCCATTATCCCTTAGATTATTAGGCATGACCATATGACCCGCACTTGAATCACAACCCTGAGACATGTCTCGAGCTTGAGTTTGGGGTGGTGGGACCACATATGGGGAATTAAATGGGTAGGGATCGATGTGCTTTGTATTGTAGCACAATTGCAGATGATATATACTTGTAACCCTTTGCCGGGAATGAAGAAAAATGAAAAAGAAAGAAAAAAATGAAAAATTTCGAAAATTCATACAGTAGGAACCGGGAACCCGGATTCGTCAAAACCGGGAACCCGGTTTGCTTCTGTACAAAAAAAAGAGAAAAAGAGAAAAGAAAAGAAAAAGAAAAATACATATGAATAAACACCCGACAAAGTGGAAATTTTCTGAAAAATCATCTTGTTTATAGTGGGTAGACATGGGACGCTAAATTGTTGCGTATATGGGTGAGTGAGAACATCTTTTGAGCGTTAACTCAAGCTCGAGGACATTGTTGATGGTAAGTGAGGAGAGAGCCAAAAGCTCACTTCAAATTTACCAAATATACATCCACACCCGTCCTTAAGCCAATATTATAACCATAAAGACCTCGTGATTCCTAAGTGCATAGTGAATTTATGATTATGTTAATAGGGAATATACTAGGTGGAGCGTTCAAAGCGATCTAGGATTAATGACCACCCTATAGCCATCATACAGAGATGAGTACAAGTGTAACCTTCAAGCATTGCAACTTTAATTTTATGATTGAGATTATTTATGTTTGATGTTGCATTTTAGATGTATGTGTATATTAGTTTCTAGAGTTTGCTATATGAGATTTATTTTGAGAATTGCTTTAGGGTTTATTTGTTAGCTTCTACTTGTTTATACGTTTACTTACACCCCTTTGTTTTGTTTTACTTTGTCGGGACGACAAAGGTTTGAGTTGGGGTCTTGATGTCTCCCTAATTGTTCTTATTTTCGACCCTTAGGAGACATCATTTTTTGTGTTTATTTAATTAATTTGATAGACTTTTGGACTAAATATGCAATAATCCGGAATTTCCTTTTTATTTCAAGCATTTTTAATTTATTAAGCTTTTGCGTGTAATATTGGTATTTTTAGTGAAAAGTTTACAGGTTTTAGATGTTAGCTAGAAGAGGAATCCGAGGAGAAAGTCAAAGATCGTGAAATAGAGTCAAGACTTGAAGATAAATCCCGAAGATATCATTTTTTAGAGCTGAAAATCTGTTTTACAGGCCATAGATTGCTGATTTCGAGGTGCTTAAGCGATGATTTAGCCGCTGACCTTTGAAGAGAAAATTATCTTTATCGAGTTACGGAAATTTAGCTACTAATTTCAAGTCAATCGGAGTCATAACGAAGCGGGAAAAGCCGTTTTAGTGAAGGTGTATCAGCAGTTACGGGATTTTGGGCTTAGAATTTGGGCTTAGAATTTGGGCTTGGACATTTAATTAGTGTTTTATTATTAGGTCCAAGCCCTAATCCGTTTTTATGCTTATAAAAGGAGGTCTGGACTTCTATTTTTCATACAATTCACATTCCACAAGATTAAACACCAGAGAGAAGCAACAGAAGGAAGAAAGAAGAAGCTGCAAGAACTGGAGAGGGTCTATATCTCCGTTCTCAGTCATTCCAATTCCGGAAATTAGGTTCTTTTTATATTTAATTTTGTAATCAAATATGAATTCCATTTCTTTTAATTTAGTTTTTCTTTTTAATATGAGCTAAGCTTTTCATAGTGCTTGAGAACAATTAATGGGTGAATCCCAATTTTATTGAATAACGAATGTTGAATTTGGGTTTCTGTTAAATTAAATTAGATTGGGTCTTTTACTCTTTTCGATAATTTGTGATTGTTTACTGTTTTTAGAGTCGCGAACTAAGAACAGGTATTAGTATCTAGGCTATTCCACATACGTGGCGTGTGGATCATCCTGACGGAGGGTTTAGGTATAGAATTAATTATTCAATCTAGGATAGAAGCTATTGATTCTGACGAACTTAGCTAATTCTAGGGCCAATGAGGTAATAAAACTTAAACATCTAACGGTGGATCATATTTACCCTGACGGGACTAGTGACACTTTAGGATCTCCTTATAGTCCACCCTGACGGGGGTATAAGGAATTTAGAATCCCGACCATAGTAATTGACCAATTTAGCCCTTAACAACATAAGTTAGGAAATAAGATTGGGAGGATCCTTGCGTTCTCAAGTACTACTTCTCATACTGCGTTTTCACTCATTTTACTTGCGTCTTAGCTTTTACTTGCATTTATAATTTGTCTTTCATTTAGTAGTTTTAACAAACAAAACCAAACAAACATATTTTATTTACTTGCTTTCATAAGTGTAACCAATCATTATCTGCTAAACATTGTAGTCAACCATCCCGTCCTTGGAACGAATCTGTATTATCCTTATTACTACTTGGGACCACCGTACACTTACGGTTGTGGTTCGATTATCATTTGCATTTATTTTAGAACACACAAAGGACCACCACACAGTACTGCAAGTATTACAGGACGTATGCAAGTTTTAGTTAGTAAGTTGAGTTCGTTCGCAGGGACTTAAGTGTGTTATACGCGTGAGTAGGAATAACGAGTAAAAGTAAATAATTAGAAGACAGTAAATTAAAGGGAACGGATTCGATATTCAAGAAGTAAACTAATTAAAACTAGATATATAAAGACAATAAAGTAAAAGATAAGAAATATGAGATGAGAAGTATAGCTTAGGTTTTGCTAGTATGCACTAATTCTTCTAATTCTATCTATAAATCTCGTTAATAAGGGAGAATATTAGCTCTTGGTATACTTAGTCAGGATTCTAAATTCCCATACCTTATACCTTGAGAGCGACTAAGGGGGCTACGGCACAACCAAGAAGTGTTTTATCTTAGGGTTATCAAACGCCACTAAGGCCTTAAGCAAATACTGCAATCCTGGTGATATGGTGGTTAAAACAAACCCTAATGACTATCTAGTTAGAATCATGTTTTGTCAGAACTAATATCGACACTAGACATTATGTGGTGGTTCAATAGTTAAACACCCTGTCAAGGCGACCATCTAACTACTATTAAAACAATCCTAAAGTGATCAGTTCTAGGAAAGACATTAAATCAAAACACATAAACAAATATTAAGTAAGTAGCTAATATCAAATTAAAACATATAATTCCCAAAGAAACTTAGATAGAAGAATTAGAATTCATAGATTATACATATGCAAAACCCAAGCTATGGGGAGATTAGTTCATACCTGATGGAAATAAACTAAAAGAAATTACAAAAGACATCATCTTGCTCTCTACAATGACTAGGAGATAATTATAAGGTTTTCAACTAAGCAAGGATGATTTACAAGTGATATAAGGGTGTATTTATAGGTGTATAGAAGATCTAATTCATTTTCTTGAGGAAGAGGTAAGGTATTGGACTTCTAGCCCAACTCAAATTCGTATGGAAATAAAGATAAACACTGCTGGACCGTTTTGAGCATATCTTCTTCGTTATTGGTCGGTTTGAGCTCCATAAGATACCAAAAGAATCGCAACAGAATTATCTTGCCCCTAAAGAAGTAAATTACCAAAATCAGCCTATTTCTTAGGTAAAAACGCACATCTTTAGACGTGTATGCAGAATTCCAGATTTAGGCAGCTTTTCCTTTTCCATCTTTTTAGCTTTTGTTTCCTTATCTCCAATTACCATGCAAATCTCTTTCCATAAGTTGTTATCTTTGAATTGGACTCTAATTAAGCTCCATAATTATCTTTAAAGCTACACACTAAATAAACAATTAAACCCAATATGCTCTAAAAATAATAATTCTACAAATCAAGACTCAAAATAGGAAAGTGCACTAAAACTCAAGAAAATCGACATTTATGACTTCTAAATCACTAAAAATGATGTCTCATCCTAACATTAATCTATCACAAATGAGGAGACATCAAGACCCCCAACTCAAAGTTGTATTGTCCCGATACAATAAAGACAAAACATGGGGAAGTCTATAAATACACACTTATAAAATTCTCAACACAAGGGAAAAAGCATAGCAGAATATATAGAATAAACCTAAAGCACATAACTTAGAAAATTTCATGCAATAATATTCATAAACTACATACCTGTATACTTCTCATATCTACAGTTAACACGGCTTGAATTCAAGATCAGATTAGTTTCGCAATGTAAGAAGGATTGGGACTTTACTCAGTTCCCCAAGAGAGCTACAGATTGTTCATCGATTTTCACTAGTTTCAAAGGTCCATTCAACTACTCTCTAATGGCTCAATCACTTCTCAATTACATAGCAAAGAATCAAAAGGTCTTTAAGGTTGTAATGTAGGCTTAGGGACGGTATGATAGTATATTTGGATAATTTGGAGTGAGCTTTTGGATCTCTCCTCACTAGCCATCAACGAATCGCCCTAGAGCTTGAGTTACTCTCATAAAAAGTTTCTCACTCAACCCAATAGATTCCTTGATGCACAATTTAGCATCCCCAATAACCCAATTAAAGCTTAAGTTGTTCACATAAAAATCCACTTTGTCGGTCCGAATATATATATTTTCTTTTCGTCTCAAATCTATTCTTAAGCTATGACTCTCTTTTAATGTTGAGATATCACGCTAATTTCTCATATATATTTTTTTTCTTTTAATGCCCTTGTTGGCAATTTTAGCTCGTAACTTCTTTTTCATTCACTATTACCCCGGCAAAGGGTTACAATAAAAATCTGTGAATCATCATCAATATAAAGCACAAAGCGCAATTAATAAGCTCATAAATCCCAACCCAATAACAATTCCCATAATGGTGGACCCACCACCCCAAACTCAAGCTCTAAAACAACTGTCTATGCATCGCGATTCGAGTGCGGGTCATATGGAAAAGTCCTAAAATCTAAAGGGATATGGCTTATAACGTGTTTCAATAAAAGACTTTAGAAAGGCTAGAAGGGGCTGAGAAGGATATAGCATATAAAATCAAAAATCACAAGGTGAGAAGGTATAAAAAGGCTTCAAGGGCTTCAAATGTGAAAGAACCGCCTTAATCACTTTCTACACTATGTAATTCAGTTATTTTCTTACCTTTAGCACTTTCATCAAATGGTTTTTCAACTAGCTTGGATCTCACGGCCTACACACTTCTCAAGGTTCCCTGAGATCGAACATACTTTCTATCGCATTGCTCACTAATCTTTTCTTTACTATCAATGTGTCTTTTCCCTCAAAGCATACAAATACATAGCTCATAAACATATTACTTACTATCATTAATCTACTGAGCTTATGCTTTCAAGCTATTAAACACACTCTACATCTAATTCCCATGTATCAAAAAATTTAATTTCTACCGAAAACAGAAAAAATGGAGATGAGAGACAACGAATCCCCACACCCCCAACTCAAAAATGAGCCGTGTCCCCACGTCTCAAAAAAGACTCAAAAACAGAAATTAAAATTAGCAGATAGGCATATTTACATAAATGGTAAGGAAGAAAGAGAACATACTCTCGAGGCTATTGCCTCGCATCATTGATATCCAAGGTTGGATTTGCTGGACCTTTCGTTAATTGCTCAAGGAGTTTCATGATGTGCACTTGATTAGCGTTGATTTGTGCCACATCATTGACTAAGGAAGTTTGAGCTGCTTCGAATTTCGTTAATCGCTCCTCCATCTTCTCTTGCCAATTTTGCTCCTTTTCTTCTTTCGAGACTTGCGTAGAACCCGCTCTTCGAAAGATATCCTTGATCCAAGCATTATCAATATAACTCGTCTTAAACTCGAGTTTCTCTTCTTCACCCAATACTACATCCTCTTTTCGCACAAGACACGTGATCATAGTAGGAAATTTAACATTATAAACTGATTTAGGAGAGACCGAAAATCGTATCACCTCCTCATAGATCAAATGTGCCACATCAACTTCTTCACCTCTCAAAATACAGTCCAAAAGTAGAGCATACTTCATAGTCACATCCAAAGTTCGTGTGTTTCCAAAGATATTAGGGACAAGGAAATTGTGCCAAATTCTTGCATCTGCTTGAAGATATTTTTAAGGCCAAGGTTCCTTCAATTCTCCCTTATGTGATTGCACTTTCTCTTTGTCTAATACATGCTCAAAAAGTAATTCCTCATCAAAGATTTTTCGTTTAGCAACTGCTTCTTCAAATTTGCAAAAACCTTTCAATTTCTTAAACTTGAAGTGGTTTCTAATCTCCTCAACTGTGAAAGGAACTAGCTTTCCTCTAATCGGAACACCATTACTATCTCGGCTAAAGAGGCCTAAATAGAATTCCAAAACTAACTCATGACATAGTTCAGAACGTCTTACCATGAACGTAGACCAACCCAATTTCTCACCAAGCTCTAAGAATCTCACGTATTCTCCTGTACCAACTTCTTCCTTGAATACTTTCTCATAAGCAAAAGGTAGTTCTTTCAACTGTTTCTCTGCAGAAGTCTTCAGGGCCCTTGAAGTATCCTCTTTTTCTTTGGGTGCAGGATCTTGTTGAGGTTGTGTTTTCTCCTTTGCATAAAAGTAAAGTTTTTTACCATTACGATCAAACAAAGGTATCCCACTCTTCTCAACTTTCTCTTTACCCTTTGATTTAGAACTAGCTCCTTTGTCAATTGATTTCTTCTTGTTTAAATCCAATCCCTTGTTACTTTTCACCTCCCTCTTGTTAGCTAAAATTGTTGTTCTATTAGTCATCTTCAATTAACCCCCAACTCAAAGCTTTAGCAACCTTTGAAATTTGAACTTGTGAAATAATGGTTGAACAAGCTTGATTTGGCCTAGGATAGGTGAATTGATGATGAATCTCTATGTGGGTGAGGTGGATTTGTAATGGGTTGGCTTGGATTTAAGAAATTGTAGGATGAATTTTGAAAATTTGGCTCTTTGATTCTTCAATTTGAATGGATTTGGTAAAGATTGGGTGTTTGATTCTCTCTTGGAATGATGTGGAGAGAAGATTTGATGTGTTTTTCTTGATGATTGGGTAGTGTTTTGGTGATTGGTGAAGGTTTTGATGAGCTTCAATAGAGTTAGGAGAGTTTTGGAGAAGAGAAAGAGGTTTAAGGTTTAATAAATTCGGAATAATAAGCATTAGATCTCCTTATAACCTTGAAACCCTTTCTTTTCTCTCTCTGGCAGCTCGTGCGGACCATGGGGTGTACCGTGGGGTACACCGCAGCTTCTGATGCTCGAAAATTTTTACCCACTGGATAATACCCGTGGTACAACCCCGTGGCACGTGTTTTTACTCTGCGGACCATGGCGCGGTACACCGGAGGGTACCCCGCGCCTTCTGTAGCTTTCCACGTCAAAATACCCGTGGACCTTACCCTGTGGCACGTGTTTTGACCTCGCGGACCATGGCACGGTGCAGGGGGTAGTCCGCGGGTCATTTTTTTCTCGGTTCTGGACACGACCCGTGGCTCCAGCCGTGGTACGGGTTTTGACCCTGCGGACCAGGGCACGGACTAGGGGGTAGTCCGTGAGGGTAGTCCGCGGGGGTCATTCCTTCGCTCCGAAAATTTTCCTCGCGTTCCCTAACTCGATTTCTCCAATTCCTACACACCAAAAACACTAATACCTTTCTCAAACATGCATTATCAACTAAAAATAACTAAATTAAACATAAATTAAAAACGTAAAAGACATAAAAACATAAAAAAACTACGGGTTGTCTCCCGTACAGCACTTTTGTTTAAAGTCTTTCAAAGTTAGACGTGTTACCTCTGTCAAGATTTGCGAATATAGCCTCCCCAACAACAAGTGAGGCTATGAACGTCAACTAATCTGCGCTTGACCCCATTTTTGGGGCGAATTTATATCACCTTGGCTGAAACAACCTTAGTGACAATGAATGGTCCCATCCACGAGTCTTTGAAACTTCGTGGCCTATTCTCGCGTTTGTGAGCTTTCCATAGAACTTCATGGCCAACCCCAAAATCAATGTTTGGCTCAGTATCCACAGGCTTTAAGTGGATCTCCTCAGGAGGGACTTTGTGATGTGAAAGGCTGTGGATGACTGGAATTGTGGCATCTAACTTCCTTGGTTTCTTACCCAAGACATAGAAGGTCTCGGATACATTCTTTGCATGAAGGGTGATGGTCCCTTCTTGGAAGTTGATCACACTTTGACTTGTGGCCATGAAAGGCCGTCCAAGTATGATCGGAACCTGCTTATCTGCATCAAACTCAAGAATAACAAAGTCAGTAGGGATGGCGATATTACCTGCACGAACTAAGACGTCCTCCCCTGTTCCCCATGTCCTTTTAACTGAGTTGTCAGCAAACTGCAACTTCACTGGAGTTTTCTCTGATTTCTGAAGTCCAAGTCTCTCAAACACGGACTTAGGCATAAGATTCACACCAGAACCCACATCGTACATTGCTTTCACCTTGAGCATACCATGTAATTGAATAGGAAGGTTGAAACTTCCCGGATCTTTAAGCTTTGTTGGTAGCTCTCTTTCACTTCTTCTTGAAACCCTCAGGTTCTCTCTTGGGATTTCTACACTCGCCTCTTTCTCAGGAATAACTTGCGTAAAAACTTATTGCGGTGTAAGTCCTCTCTTCGCAATCTCAAGCATTTGGGCGTTGATATTTTAAGGTTGGTACGCCTCTACAAATGTCTTGAGTACAGTGTCATCTTTTGGATTTGTAACAGGAATGATTGATGACACTGGTTGAACAATAGGTGGCGATTCCACCTTCTCTTCTTCTTTCTCTTCATGCACAGCAGGTGCAACTTCATCTTCTGATTCCTCCTTTGAGGCTTCTTCCTCTTTCTCTTTAGCCAGCTCAGCTGCGTAATCCACAACCGATCGAATTTCCTCTTGCATCTTCCTCAGTAGTTGTATAAATTCAGCTTTCTCTTGATCGTCCTCCACATAAACTTCAGAACTGTCAGATTCCACGGGGCTAGAATTGGTTGGTTCTTCTTCAGTACTCGGAACTTCCACGGCACTAATGGCAGCATGTGGTATTTCTTTTTCTTCTTCAATTTCAAGGCATATAGCCTTGCAAGCTTCGAACCCAACATTGTTTTCACCTCCTTCGATTGCCTTTACTTCCTTTTGTTCTATTACATTTGTTAGAACTTCGTTTAATTGTTTTACTTGAGTACTTAACATTTGAAGTACGGCACCGTGTCCTCGGACCTTTTCATCCTGAGCGTTTATAGTCGTGGTCAAACGGTCTAGAGCTTGTACTATCTGTTGATTGTCCATAGATCCTTCTTGCGGATACTGAGGTAGAGCTTTCTGATCTAACGAATCGGTATAGGCATCTTGAGCAGGTTGTTGTGGGGGAGCAGGTCTATTCTGATATTGATTTTGATACTGACCTCTCTGTTGGAAAGAGTTGTTCTGGGGGCGCGGTTGATAATGACCAGGATTGGCGGCCCCTTGTGGATTTGAATACTGCATACCCGGATGGTTTCGGTTACCCCATCGGTTGGATATAAAGTAAACAGATTGCGGATTTGATTCGCACTCTTCCCATGTATGATCGTTAACTCCACATTGTTGACAACCTTGTGCTTCTTGTACTACTTTTGCAGCGGCTAAATTCTTCTCCATCGCTATTTTCAGCTCTTTGATTTGATTCTCTAAAGCGGATATTTGAGCTGAGTTCCCAGTTTCTGCATCTAAACGAAGCGTTCCTCGGGTCTTTGCTACAGTAGCTCGCGTTGACGGCCAGCTTCTCTCCTGTTCCATAATATTTTCTAACACCTCGGAAGCTTCATTGTGATTCATGGACACAAAATTACCCTTTCCAATGTTATCCACCTTCTCTCTACCTTTATCATTGAGACCTTCATAGAACATAGCAAGTTGTAGAGCAGGTGTATAACCATGGAGCGGACATCTAGTTAATTTTTGTTGAAACCTTGTCCATGCTTCTCCCACTGTTTCTCCATCTTCTTGGCAAAATCTTGCAAGCTCGGTCTGATCTTTAAGTCTCATGCTCTTCGGATAAAATCGGTTAAAGAACGCGGCTTGAAGTTCTCTCCAAGAATGAATGGTTCCATGTGGTTGTCTTTCTAGCCAATCGCTAGCTCTTCCGGTCAAGAAAAACGAAAACATATGACAATACAGTTGCTCGCGTGTAATGCCCGGAGTAATGTAGGCATCACAAATCTGCATGAACTTCTGAATCGCTTTTACCGGATCTTGTATAGCTGTACCAGTATAGAGTCCGAAACTTTGGAATTGACTGAGCATACCTGGATCGGGTCTAAATTTGATATTCGGAATCTCACGAGGGCGGTAACCGATGGGTTGAACATGGAATGGTACATTAAGGCCAGGAAGGTCTTGTTCAACTCGGTTCTGTTGATTGTTCTGGTTATTCTGCCCATTACCTCCTCCTGCTGGTAATTGTTGTCCTTCTTGTCCACCGAGTGGTGGATCTTGAGCACCAAGAGGTGGACCAAGTGGTGGTCCAAGTGGTGGATCTTGGGCTGCCATTACTCTTCTCAAGGCTCGTTCCTCACGAACTCGTTTGTTGTAAGGTCTGAAGCTCCTCTCAGGCTCCGATAAAGGAGGCCAAGAATTAAACACTGTGAAACCTGAAAAAGACTAAAGCAAACAACAAGCGTAAATCTGGAAAAATAAAAACTAAACTAAAAACTGAAAAGTAAAAACTAATTAAAAACTACTACTCGAAATAGATAACCCACACGCTAACGAGACACAAGTCCCCGGCAGCGTCGCCAAAAACTTGGTGGTGCCTAGGGTGTGATAAAAATAAGATTAAAATAAGCCAAGAAACTACGCACTCTCACCCTAGACAGGCACAGTACTGCAAGTATTACAGGACGTATACAAGTTTTAGTTAGTAAGTTGAGTTCGTTCGTAGGGACTTAAGTGTGTTATACGCGTGAGTAGGAATAACGAGTAAAAGTAAATAATTAGAAGACAGTAAATTAAAGGGAACATATTCGAAATTCAAGAAGTAAACTAATTAAAACTAGAAAAATAAAGACAATAAAGTAAAAGATCGAAATATGAGATGAGAAGTATAGCTTAGGTTTTGCTAGTATGCACTAATTCTTCTAATTCTATCTATAAATCTAGTTAATAAGGGAGAATATTAGCTCTTGGTATACTTAGTCAGGATTCTAAATTCCCATACCTTAGACCTTGAGAGTGACTAAGGTGGCTACGACACAACCAAGAAGTGTTTTATCTTAGGGTTATCAAACGCCACTAGGGCCCTAAGCAAATACTGCAATCTTGGTGATATGGTGGTTAAAACAAACCCTAATGACTATCTAGTTAGAATCATGTTTTGTCAGAACTAATATCAACACTAGACATTATGTGGTGGTTCAATAGTTAAACACCCTGTCAAGGCGACCATCTAAGTACTATTAAAACAATCCTAAAGTGATCAGTTCTAGGAAAGAAATTAAATCAAAACACATAAACAAATATTAAGTAAGTAGCTAATATCAAATTAAAACATATAATTCCCAAGAATTAGAATTCATAGATTATACATATGCAAAACCCAAGCTATGGGGAGATTAGTTCATACCTGATGGAAATAAACTAAAAGAAATTACAAAAGACATCATCTTGCTCTCTACAATGACTAGGAGATAATTATAAGGTTTTCAACTAAGCAAGGATGATTTACAAGTGATATAAGGGTGTATAGGTGTTTAGAAGACCTAATTCGTTTTCTTGAGGAAGAGGTAAGGTATTGGACTTCTAGCCCAACTCAAATTCGTATGGAAATAAAGATAAACACTGCTGGACCGTTTTGAGCATATCTTCTTCGTTATTGGTCGGTTTGAGCTCCATAAGATACCAAAAGAATCGCAACAGAATTATTTTGCCCCTAAAGAAGTAAATTACCAAAATCAGCCTATTTCTTAGGTAAAAACGCACATCTTTAGACGTGTATGCAGAATCCCAGATTTAGGCAGCTTTTCCTTTTCCATCTTTTTAGATTTTGTTTCCTTATCTCCAATTACCATGCAAATCTCTTTCCATAAGTTGTTATCTTTGACTTGGACTCTAATTAAGCTCCATAATTATCTTTAAAGCTACACACTAAATAAACAATTAAACCCAATATGCTCTAAAAATAATAATTCTACAAATCAAGACTCAAAATAGGAAAGTGCACTAAAACTCAAGAAAATCGACATTTATGACTTCTAAATCACTAAAAATGATGTCTCATCCTAACATTAATCTATCACAAATGAGGAGACATCAAGACCCCCAACTCAAAGTTGTATTGTCCCGATACAATAAAGACAAAACATGGGGAAGTCTATAAATACACACTTATAAAATTCTCAACACAAGGGAAAAAGCATAGCAGAATATATAGAATAAACCTAAAGCACATAACTTAGAAAATTTCATGCAATAATATTCATAAACTACATACCTGTATACTTCTCATATCTACAGTTAACACGGCTTGAATTCAAGATCAGATTAGTTTCGCAATGTAAGAAGGATTGGGACTTTACTCAGTTCCCCAAGTATGCTAAGTTTCTAAAGAAAGCCCTCACCAACAAACGGCCATATTGTGATAATGAGATGATTGGTCTTCCTGAGGAATGTAGTGCTATTTGTCAAGGTAAATTACCTCCAAAGTTAGTTGATCCTGGGAGCTTTACAATTCCGATATCTATTGGTAATGAGTGGAAAGGAAAAGCGCTATGTGATTTGGGTGCAAGCATCAATTTGATGCCCAAATCAGTCTTTGATAAGCTTAATATTGAAGCAAGACCCACTTCTATGGTTTTGCAAATGGCGGATCGATCTCTTGCACATCCGGAAGGCCGAATCGAAGATGTCCTCGTTAAGGCAGGTACGTTAATTTTTCCCGCTGATTTCGTTATTCTTGATTACGACGCGGATAGGAATGTCCCCATTATTTTGGGAAGACCATTCCTAGCCACGGGGCGTACCCTTATTGATGTAGAAAATGGAGAAATGATTATGAGGATCCAAGACGAAGAGGTGAAATTCAACGTGTTCAGGCCTATGAAGTTTCCGGATTCCAAGGATGAATGTTTTCGTGTAGATGTAATGGAACCGGTAAGAACAAAGCCAATTAGTGTTGTGGAAACTTTAGGGGTGGAGGAGAAAGAGCTACGAAAGAAACCACCAATTAAAGCTCCTCCATACCCCAAGGATCCACAACTCAATCATGCGAAGAAGAAAGAGAAAGCACGTGCCACGAAGGTTCCGAAGGAACCTAAGAAAGAGAGAAAGAAAAAGGGGTTCAAAGTAGGTGAAGAAGTAGCTATGAAGAAACCGAACCCCCGCCCAAAGGTACGTGAATCAAAAAGTTCTTGGATAGGACCATTCATGGTCGCACAGATTATCTCAGACAAACTAGTGGGCATAAAAGCGAAGGGATGCAAATTTCGACTTGCAAATATTGACAACCTCACTCACTGCTGGGGAGGTTATGTCAATGACTAATGATTGAGGTAACCCGTCGAGCTTAACGACGTTAAACAAAAGCCAATTACTTGTATATTAGCTGAGTTTTTAAATTTTTGCATTTTAGATTAGTTTGATTTTCGTAATTTTAGTGTTTATTATTAAGAAATGAGGAAGGGTAGTTGTTTTTGATGATTTCAGGGGTAAAAAGGACTTGAGTTTGGGGTCGAATTGGCGAAAATAAAAGAAAAAGAGGTTGGATGTCCAGGAGAAACCGGGTACCCGGTTTCACAAAACCGGGAACCCGGTTTTGGAGCTGGTACCAACCCCTTCAACGCAACAATGGCATCTTGGTTCACGACAACAGCGTCGAAACCGGGTACCCGGATTTTCAGAACCGGGGACCCGGTTTTGGTGCTGTAAAACCAGGAGCACTCTGGTCCAGCGTGTTGAGAGATGGTGTTTTGGAGCGTTTTTGATTCGCGCATCGACACAAATCCGGGTACCCGCATTTGGCGAAACCGGGTACCCGGTTTCGGAGCTGTAATTTTCCTCAAGTCTGGTCCAGCGTTTTCAGAGGTGGCGTTTTGGCGCGTTTTGACTCGCGCCATCGACAAAATCCGGGTACCCGCATTTGGCAAAACCGGGTACCCGGTTTCGGCGAGCAGAATTTCTGACCCTGCGTCTTGGAGTCCAGCGGTTCGGCGCGTCTTGAAAAAAAAAAAAAAAAAAAAGAGTATTTTTAATTTTTTTCCGCGCCGTCACAGCGACGCGGAACCGGGAACCCGGATTTTCGAAACCGGGGACCCGGTTTGCATCTGTGACAGGGCCGTTTTTCAATTTTTCAACCCTAAATTTTTACCTCTATCTTCAACCCAGCCTCCAAGAACACCCCCAAAACCCAGAATTTCCTGAACATCATCAACTACAACCACACAATCCTCAAATCTTATTCTCTTTCACCACAATATCATGCAATCAACTCATCTCCTATCCAAAATACGATAAAATTCCCACTTTTCTCCAATTGTTCTTCATCCAAGCTTCAAATTCAATCCATTTCCCTCTTCCCACACATCAATTAGCCTTTACCCATCTCATATTCCACCATGATCTTAAAGTCTTAAGCCTCAAAACATCAAAGTTCTAAGCCTTAGCTTCTCACTATTTGAAGTTTTGAGTTTGGGGTGGAAAGAGATGTCTAACAAAACCGCCTTCATATGTGCTTATCAAAGGAATTCTCCAAGAAACAGAAACGCTTTTAGTCCTATTCATGAACAAGCTCTTGGGATTCCTAATTCGCATTCAAACACAAGGTTACGATTCAAGCTAATCCGAAGAAGAGGAAAGTAATTGAGGAACCTGAAAGTGAGAAAGAACATGATCCGATGATGAGTTGGAATCACAAATCAAGGTGTTGAAAGAGAATCGGGATGCGATGATTGATATTTTGGGAAACGTTACTAATAGTTGAACTTTATTTGTTCAAAGAACAACTTCCAATGTCTAGACGCGAGATAAAGTTCATGGACGCAACACCGAACACCAGCCTCGCGCTGGTTCAGATACGTTTCCTAATCCTTCTCATTTAGTGTATATTATTTTATTGCTTTGAGTCCTTTCGAGTCGTGGGGACACGACTCATTTTTGAGTTTGGGGTGGGGTTCGTTGCCTCATCCCAGTTTTTATGTGTTATGTGTTTTATCTGCTTTCAATAAAATAATTTTCGGAGTTGCGTTTGACTGTAGAAGATTTTAAATGTCCCTTTAAGCATACTTTTGATGAATCAATGATAGTAAATAGTGAACTTTAGGGATTAACATAAAACGCACTTACAATTGCATGCGAACATAGGTAATTAATAGGAAAAATTAATGAACAATGCAAATGAAGTAAGCTTGTACTCAAGGAATATGTTTGGTGTGTAGAACGTGAAATCCTAATTAGTAAAGAACCCACCTAGATATGAACTAAAGACAAGCTATGTACTTAGGAAAATGATAGGGGCAGTTCTTTGTTAGCCATTTGTGCCTTTTAGCTTTCTATCCCTTGAATGAATTATTATCCGTCTTAGCCCACTTTGAGCCTTTAGCCTTTTATTTGTAGCCACGATATAAGCCATTATCCCTTAGATTGTTAGGCATGACCATATGACCCGCACTTGAATCACAATCCTGAGACATGTCCCGAGCTTGAGTTTGGGGTGGTGGGACCACATATGGGGAATTTAATGGGTTGGGATTGATGTGCTTGGTATTATAGCACAATTGCAGATGATATGTACTTGTAACCCTTTGCCGGGAATGAAAAAAAAAAAAAAAATTGAAAAAGAAAGAAAAAATGAAAAAAGTTTGAAAATCAATACAGTAGGATCCGGGGACCCGGTTTCCAAAATCCGGGTACCCGGTTTTCCTCTGTACAAAAAAAAGAAGAAAAAGAGAATAGAAAAGAAAAAGAAAAGTATGAATAAAACATCCGGCAAAGTGGAATTCTTCTGAAAATCATCTAGTTTATAGTGGGTAGACATGGGACGCTAAATTGTTGCGTAATGGGTGAGTGAGAACATCTTTTTGAGCGTTAACTCAAGCTCGAGGACAATGTTGATGGTAAGTGAGGAGAGAGCCAAAAGCTCACTTCAAATTTACCAAATATACATCCATACCCGTCCTTAAGCCAATATTATAACCGTAAAGACCTCGTGATTCCTAAGTGCATAGTGAATTTATGATTCTGTTGATAGGGAATAGCCTAGGTGGAGCGTTCAAAGCGAGGTAGGATTAATGACCACCCTATAGCCATCATACAGAGATGAGTACAAGTGTAACCTTCAAGCATTGCGACTTTAATTTTATGATTGAGATTATTTATGTTTGATGTTGCATGATTAGTGTATGTAGATGTTAGTTTTTAAAATTTTGCTATATGAGATTTATCTTAAGAATTGCTTTAGGGTTTATTTGTTAGCTTCTATGTGTTATACGTTTGCTTCTACCCCTCGTTTTATTTTGTTTTGCTTTGTCGGGACGACAAAGGTTTGAGTTGGGGGTCTTGATGTCTCCCTAATTGTTCTTATTTTAGACCCTTAGGAGACATCATTTTTGGTGTTTATTTAATTAATTCGATAGACTTTTGGACTAAATATGCAATATTTCGGAATTACCTTTTTATTTCTCGCATTTTTGAATTATTAAACTTTTGCGCGTAATATTGGTATTTTTAGTGTAAAGTTTACAGGTTTTTAGATGTTAGCTAGGAAAGGAATCCGAAGATAAAGTCAAAGATCAAAAGATAGAGTCAAGACTTGAAGAGAAATCCCGAAGATTTTATTTTTAGAGCTGAAAATCCATTCTCCAGGCCATTGATTGCTGTTTTCGAGGTGCTTAAGAGCTGATTTAGCCGCTGACCTTTGAAGAGAAATTATTCCTTATCGAAATACGGAACTTTAGCAACTGGAATGAGGTCAATCGGAGTTGTAACGCATCGGGAAAAGCAGTTTTAGTGAAGGCCTGTCATCAATTACGGGATTTTGGGCTTAGAAAGTGGGCTTGGACATTTAATCAGGCTTTTATTTTCTGGTCCAAGCCCTAATCCGTTTTTCTTATTATAAAAGGAGGTCTGGACCTCTATTTTACAGACAATTCATTCTTTACAATTAAAAACACCAGAGAGAAGCAACAGAAGGAAGGAAGAAGAAGCTGCTAGAGCTGGAGTGGGTCTATAGCTCCGTTCTCAGTCATTCCAATTCCGGAAATTAGGTTTCTTTTATCTTTTATTTGTAATCAATTATGAATTCCATTTATTTTAATTTAGTTTTTCTTTTTAATATGAGCTAAACAATTCATAGTGCTTGAGAACGCATAATGGGTTAATCCCAATTTGATTTCATTCTATACATTTGAATTTGGGATATTTATTATTTAAATCAAATTGGGTAAACTGTATCTTTCTTTAATTTGCATTTTAATTACTATTATTGACGTAATTAACCAATGATAGGATTTAGTATCTAGGCTATTCCAATTAGTGGCGATTGGATCACCTTGACGGGGGGTTTAGGTACCGAACTAGTTAATGAATGTAGGTTAGAAATTATTGACTCTGACGAGCTTAATTAAACCTATGGCCTATTAGGTAATGAACATTTTAACACTTGAGAGTGGACTATAATCACCCTGACGGGGTTTGTAGCATTTGATAGTTGCTCCTTAGTCCACCCTGACGGGGGTAAGGAGATTATAGAATCCCGACCAATACCAATTTACAAATTTGTCCCTTAAACAATGTATGAAATGAATGATAGTTAGGAAAACCCTTGCGTCTCTCAAGTACTACTTGCTCATACTTGTGTTTTAGCTTTTTACTTGCATTATTATTTTGTCTTTCATTTATTTAGAATTAATAAACAAAACCAAACAAACATTTTATCCTCTTTTATTTTCATAAGTGCATCAATCACTATTTGCTAGACATTGTGATCAACCATCCGTCCTTGGAACGAATCTGATTTATCAGTATTACTACTTGGGACAACCGTACACTTGCGGTTGTGGTTCGATTAGCATTTGCATTTATTTTTAGAACACACAAAGGACCACCAGTAGATTGTTGAAATCAATCTATGGTCTTAAGCAAGCCTCGAGACAGTGGAATTTGAGATTTCATGAAGTCATCTCGTCAAATGGATTTGAGATGATAAGTGAAGACCACTGCGTTTATATTAAACGTTCCAAGAAAAATTTCATGATTTTATCTCTATATGTGGATGACATCCTATTAGCTGGGAATGATAAAGAGTTTATTCAAGCTAACAAGAAGTGGCTAGCTTCTCAATTCGATATGAAAGATATGGGAGAAGCAAATTATATTCTTGGTGTTAAGATTCATAGAGATAGGTCTAGAAGACTATTATCTTTATCTCAAGAACCTTACATCATGAATGTACTTGAGCGTTTCGGTATGACTATGTGCAATGCCATTGACACTCCTGTAGCAAAGGGAATAAACTTAACTCTCGACATGTGACCTAGTACTACAGAAGAGAAACAGAAAATGTCAACGATACCATATTCTAGTGCCATTGGTAGTCTTATGTATGTTATGATGTGTACGAGACCAGACATTTGTCATGCAGTAGGTTTAGTTAGTCGTTTTCAATCGAACCCGGGACAAGAGCATTGGAAAGCTGTGAAAAGGATATTGAGATACCTAAAAGGCACAAAAGATCATGCCTTATGCTTTCGAGGAGATAGATTACGCCTAGAGCGATATACAGACGCTGATTGGGCTGGTGATATAGATGGGCGTAAATCCACTTCAGGTTATGTATTCTTGCTAAATAATTGCGCAATCTCATGGAGTAGCAAGAAACAAATCTGTGTAGCTTTGTCAACGATGGAAGCTGAGTTTGTAGCTTGCTCAGCTGCGGTTCAGGAGGCTGTTTGGTTAAAAAGGTTCTTTGAACATTTAGGATTCTCTGGTGATAGTGGGAGTCCAATAACAGTATACTGTGATAGTCAAGCTGCAATGGCCTATGTGAAAGATCCAAAATATCACAGCAAGACCAAACACATTGATATAAAGTATAACTTCGTTAGAGATATAATTGCACAAAAGGATGTTACTTTGCAATATATACCCACACGCAATATGCTTGCTGATCCATTCACAAAGGCTATCCCAAGGGATGTATTCATGGATCATGTTAGATCTATAGGATTAAGCAAGATAAATGTACGAATTATTGCTAGTTTATGTGCCTATTTCCATTAGTATGTTTATTTAACTGTTTATTTTAATAGTATCATGTTTGATATATATTATATTGCGTGTGATTTTGTAAGTATGTATGTCCTATAGACTGAGATTGGCCCTGTCACACGGGCAATCGCCTTTGGCATAAGAAGTGCACAAAGATGAGACTAACTCATAGTAATGAAGAACCCTTAAGATAACTTGAGTTAAGATAGTCGCCTTAACTAAGTGTTAAGATGAGATCATAAACATGGATAAACCATGTTACGCTTATATTATGATCGAAGTAGAATCCTACTATCTACTTAGTCTATAATAACCAGATATGAATTGCTTGATTGATTTGATAGGAGGGTTGATCGATCGAAAAATTCATCTTAGGCAACGAGGCTTGTCTAATTATATGTCTATATGGTATTTGTAAAACTGTGACATACAATTTGAGATATATGAATAATACCATAACATGTGTATCATACCACGTGTGCTTTCGACCAAAAGGAAGTGAAGAATTGATCCCTGTTTCTTCACTGTGTGATACCTTTGATTTGTGCCCTTATTACTTTTGACTATATCTTGATATTTTGATTAGGTGTATACTACTTTGAACACATTACCAATGATCATGAGTGATTCGGTCTAATGGGGTATGTTTGGGAAAGCAACCTAATCAATAAAAGGATATATGTGTAAAGGGAAGACTAAAATTGTGTATCAAATGTGTGCTTGCAGGTTAACCGATCATGTAAGTCAATACGGACTATAACATGATAGTGAGACACATAAACGAAATGACAGTGAACTCTTTATCACATAGAAGTTGTGATATAAATTTGAAGGGGTCAGAGTTACTGTAATATGATACAACATATTGTTAGTCTGGGGTACTACAAGATACGTAAGGAATGACATTTCATTTGAGCAACTATGTACCCTAACAGGTTAATAGTAACATATGCTCGTATGCTTGCCGGTCGCACGACCTATTTGTCAAGTATGATGAATTATTGTAGTAGTGTGTATATGAGAGAATTTTGAGAAATTTTTTATGTATGGGACATTGTGATGCACGTACCTAATAGTACGATGGTAACTCCATCATGTGCGAGTGGGAGAATGAAAGAAATAAAATAAATTAATAGATTTATTTCCATGTCACCCATGATGGGTTAACATGAACGTGCTAAGATAGTTACCTAGGTTTAACTGAAAAAACTTTCCCACTTTCTTAGTGCTTGGGGTGGAGATCATGGGAAGGTGGTTTATTATCAATTAATAAACCAACGCTTCCTGGACTCTATAAATAGGAGTCTCCTACTCCATCTTCAATACAGCTTCACAGCACACAAAATTTCTTCAGCAAAAAAAATTCCTTCTCTTATTCCATTACACTTAAACAAGATTCTCAGACACTTAGGTGGTGAAAACAAAGAAATTAATTCTTGTAATTAAATTCACGATCCGAAAGCAAGAATTCAGAAAGTAAAAATTCAGAAATCAATCCGCTGCGTAAGAGGGTTTGTCTAAAACCTTACTATTTAATTTAATAGGTAACAAGTTCGAATACACTTCCTTTTCTTCACCCCTTTTTTTGTTGGTATTGCCCCGTTGTAAATTCTTTAACTAAAGTTCTATTTTTTGATGGAATATTTAGATGCCAGATTATATTTCAAATTTCGTTATTATTATTTTCTTCTACTTTAAATAGTTGATTCTTAACTTCAATTTCTTGTTGGATCAAACAATGATACTCCATTTTCGTTAAATATTTATCGTTCTTAGTAAATGATACAACTAAAGTAAAAAAAAAAGTAAGTGATACAATCTATTCTTGATTAATTAAGGGTAAATCTTAATTGATTAAAGGAGTTTAAGGTTATTACATAACCATTGATCTAAACTAACCAAACATATTCCACCATAACTAACTGATAAAAAATCTTTCTTTTTTAATACATGAAAGAGCCAGGACTCGAAGTCATTTTGACTCCAATGAAATTCGATCCCAAAACCTATAAATAATCATTTTGACGTAAGAAAAATCTTCTTTTCCATACATCACAAATCATCTTTATTTTGGCATCTTTTATTAGTCACGTCACAATCTCTTCTTTTTTTCCTACAGATTTTTTTTCCTTTTTACTAAAAAAAAAAAGTCACAAACTCTCATTTTCCAATATGGTCTTCTTATCCTATTCTTCTTTCACTCCCTTTTACTTTTCCTTTTCCTTTTTCTTTTTCTATTTCTATTTGTTTTATTTTTCTTTTTAATCCATTATTCAACTTTTTTTTGTTCAAGATCGGTTACTTTTTTTTGTTCAAGATCGGTTACACATTATTCAACTAAGTACTAATAATGTAATGTAGTGAAAAAAACCAGAACTCCTCAGAAACCGCGTTTTCCGATATGACCCCACAAGAAAACTTCTAACTTCCAACCCCTTTCTCTCAATTAAAACAACCTTCCTTCTAAAACTCATTCACCCCTAAAATAATTCAATCACTAAAATCAAATCAAGTCATCTTTCTATACAGATAGATATAGAGAAAAAACAGATAGAGAGATATTAAGAGGTAGAGAAAAATGGCAGAGAATGGTGAAGAGAAGCTTATAGCTGTAGCTCGTCATATAGCCAAAACCCTTGGTCATACTGACACTATGACTGATGATATCCTTCAGATTTTCTCAAACTTCGATGGCCGTTTACGTCAAAAATTGACCGACGAGGATCAACCGGAACAAACTCTCAAGACTCTTCACCGTCAGATCTCACGTTATCTTTCAATTGAACATTCCATTTGGTCTGATTCTAACGATGCCGTTTCGTTTCTTCACTCTATTGATCAATTAATCTCAGCTATTAGTGACAATAAACATCTCCTTTCTCCTTCTTATCTGGATCGAGCTGAGGATTTGCTTCAACAAGCAATGTTTCGTCTTGAAGAGGAGTTTAAAACCCTAATCGAACGTGGAGCCGAGTCCTTTGACTTGACTACAACTGAGAATAACGATTTCGACGATGAAGAAGAAGAAGAAGAACCTGTTTCCGATGGTGAGGATATTCCGGTGGCGCATCCTATTTCAGATTATGATATCATAATCGATGTTTTACCGGCTGGGACTATTCACGATTTGCACGAAATAGCAAAGAGAATGGTTACAGCTGGGTATGGGAAAGAATGTTCACACGTGTATAGTACTTGCCGGAGAGAATTTTTAGAGGAAAGTCTTTCAAGATTAGGGCTTCAGAAGCAGTTAAGTAGTGATGAGGTACAGAGAATGCAATGGTCTGAGCTTGAAGACGAGATAGAAAAATGGATCAAAGCTATTCATGTTACGATGAGAATACTTTACCCTAGTGAACGTCGTCTCTGTGATCGAGTCTTTTTCGGCTTTTCATCAGCTGCAGATCTTTCATTTATGGAAGTCTGTAGAGGATCAGCTATTCAATTACTCCATTTCTCCGATGCTGTAGCAATTGGGAGCCGTGCACCCGAAAGGTTGTTTAAGGTACTCGATGTGTATGAAGCATTGCGAGATTTAATGCCGGAGTTTGAATTGATATTCGCTGATGATTACTGTGTGTTTTTGAGAAACGAAGCTATAACTATATGGAAAAGATTAGGTGAATCGATTAGAGGAATATTCATGGAGTTAGAGAATTTGATACGTCGTGATCCCGCTAAGGCTTCAGTCCCAGGTGGTGGGCTCCACCCGATTACTCGTTACGTAATGAATTATCTTCGTGCAGCTTGTCGCTCACGATTAACACTAGAACAAGTGTTTGAGGAAAGTTCTAGTGGTGATTATAGGAAAGGGGATGATAGAGCTATATTATCATCTTCTGCTTTAGCGGTCGAAATGTTATGGATTATGGAGTTATTAGAGAGTAATTTGGAGGCAAAAGCAAAGATTTATAAAGATTTAGGTTTATCTTCGGTTTTTATGATGAATAATGGAAGGTACATTGTTCAAAAGGTACGAGATAATGAACTAGGATCACTTTTAGGTGACGATTGGATTAGAAAACACACGTCTAAAGTTAAACAATACCTTTCGAATTATCATAAAAGTTCGTGGAGTAAAGTTTTTGGAGTTTTGAAAGTGGATACTAATTCAATGTCTCCAAATGGATCATCTAAAACATTGAAGGAAAAGCTTAAATTGTTTAATTCCTATTTTGATGATATATGTAAAGCTCAATCTACATGGGTGGTATTTGATGAGCAAATGAGAGAGGATTTGAGAATTTCTATTACAGGTAATTTATCTCCAGCTTATAGTAATTTTATTGGGAGGTTACAGAATGTTCCGGAAAGGTATATTAAATATAATGGGGAGGAAATTGAGGCTCGGATAAATGGGTTGTTTCAAGGTACAGGTGGCAAGAAGTGAAGACATTAGCAAGTAAGCAATTGTATGTAAATTCACATATGTTTATGTAAAATGCACAATTAGCCTTGATGATTGTTGCTTTTTTTTTGGTATGGTAGTGGAAACGTAGTAAAAGCGAGGGTCATGGATGGATGCTTTTGCTAAGATGTACTCTCAGTTCAGTTTATTTCATATATAAATTTTATTTTTGTAGACTCATTTTCTATAATGTGATATTTACTGTAATATTGTTTTTTTATTTGAAAATTGATTTCGGGATTATTAATTTAGTTATCATATATGTGGTATAATCGTCCATTGCATTATCTTCTTGATATAAATTTAGATGTTAGATCAAATAATTGTATTGTGAATCCTCGCATGCTTTTCGTTGCAATATATTTTAGGTGGTTATTTCCCTTCTTTGTCTTCTCACCTTGTTCTATTTGCTCTTTTGATACATGTTCAGCTTAAACTGCAGTAAAAGTTGAATTTGAGGTTATTTATCATGGAGCTCTTATCTCTGTGTTTCATTATTCGTCAACTCTAGTTTGTTTTGGTTTTTGGTCAAAGATTTTTGTGCTTTGTGTAGATGAAATTGTCAGATGGATAATAGTTTTAGACAAGTTAAGTAGGATAGGGGTGATAAGAGTTACTTTAGGGGATCATATCTCTTATGTAATCTTGCCTTCCACATTCTTTATCATCTCTTATGTAATCTTTGAAATACCAGTAGTGAAGTTTGGTTATTAAATCCTGATGCAGTTGATCCAAAATGAACACCTGAGTGTAGATCATTGCACGGTTGTTAGTTGTGACAAATAGGGAAGTTAGGAACACATTTTCCATCTAAAAGCATCCGTGGGAAAAAAAATCCTAGAAAATCTGTGGCACATTTGCAACTCAATCACACACTTGATTTGTGGTTTGCCTAATGCAGTAAGTTTCTAATTCTGTTAAAATGAAATAACAATCAGTTTAAACCCATCTAGAATAGGATGATATATCCAATTTTTTAGCTTAGTAACTTGATAGTTTCACAAATGACTAGGGATGGCAACGGATCGGTTTTTTGCGAAAATTCCAAAAACCATAACCATAATCGTTTTTATAATTAAAAACCATATATTAACGGTTTTAACCATCGGTTACACTTTTTAAAACTATAACCGTATTATTCGGTTTCGGTTTTTTAAACGGTTTTGCGGTTTTTAACCATATTCAAATGATCATTTAATAAATATATTAAATTTCATAAAATAAAACCACTAATATAAAAGAGAACTCCAAGGTTTATAAAAAATTGTGTTGGTATTTAATTAAATTGCATATTTATTATTTAATTGGTTAAATCTAGTATTTTGATTTTGCTTTTAAAATTTCAATATATCTAATTTAATCTAAATTATTATAAAAATTGAAAATATATATGATAATAAACGGTTTTCGGTTTTTCGGTTTTATTTTTATCAAAAACCATAACCTAACGGTTTTAACCATCGGTTACACTTTTCAAAACCATAACCTAATGGTTTTAACCATGGTTATATAATTCGGTTTTCCATCGGTTCGGTTATCATCGGTTTCGGTTTTTAACCGTATCCGTTGCCATCCCTACAAATGACAACAACACTCCAAGTTCAAGTATTTAGAAAAGACTGAGGTGTAATCAACGTATTCCACCGCAACAATGTCATTGCAAATAGTTCCATCCATATCCAACTTCCTTATGCAGATACCGAGATTTTCCCCTTTCTTTAGTTTTTTTCCGTCAACTGGAAAAACAATCAAAAACACGCAAAACTATCAAGTCAAATAGAGAATTCGACGATGGTCATCTGCTGGCACCCTGAGATATCAACTCTTTTCCTAGTCAACTTTGCTTCTTTGTCCGCGATTATGTTGAGGTCTCTTTTGAAGTGAAAAACCTTCCATCTCGGAAACCTCTTAATCCAGCTTAGTGCTATATTAATAAATGGTCTGATCCTCCAATTTGAAACACTTCCTTTCGATATCCCCTTTCTTTAGTTGAAAGTGCATTTTACTCCCATGTATATGAAAACTCCTTACTTATTTTCATGTGGTTTTTGAAATCCCATTTATATGAAAACTCCTTATTCATTTTATTAGTACTAAAAATTAGCTAAAAAAGATAACTATAAAAATATAATTAGCTTTTATGATTTTTTAGAATATTCTCTTTTTAGGTTGATAATAAGTGTTTTCTTTATATAGTTATTTTTAAATCTCAGCGAATCCTAATACCAAAAAAAAAGAAAAAAAACTCGTCTTATTTTAAAAATTTATTTCAATTTATGTTTTTATTGATTTTTTTATCATTTATAAATAAAAAGCATACATCAAAACAAATAGTACACACGATTTTCTATCATTAACTTACTCATCTACGACTACATAAGTTGTTCAGGTACTTGAAACTTTTAAAGAGCGAAGTTAAATTTCATTCAGAGATATCAATATTTTGTCTCACACATTTAGGGAATGCATCAACAATACCACTAAAATTTCTTTTAATGTGTAATACTTTCCATTTCGAGAATCTTTCCTTTCATTTTTAGATTTCCTCAACAATTGGATAAGTCTTCCACTTAATTCTCGCCATTTTATTATGAATACCTTGAACAGGTTCAATACTGTCAGAGTATATCGAGATACTCTAACGGTACAGGATCAGCCGCTGACCTCATAGTCATAAGAATGGTCAATGCTTTGCCTTTAGTACATTATTGAGTCTACATCTTTTTAAAGCCTTATGAGTCATTTCTCCATCGCGGTTAACCGTTAGTGATGCAACACCCGCTACCTCACATTCTTTGGTAAATCATGTATCATTAAGCCAAAGAAAAATTGACTTATCTTGGAGAGTTGAATTATCATTTCTGCATTCTTCATCATGTATGCCCATCTCAACTTCCTTGTGCCTCGTCACATAAATCGAATCCCGGAAAAGATCATTGGTAAGTACATTAGTCTGATATTAATCTCTTTCACGTTCCACTTTTTATTCTCAAACAAACTTGCATCCCAGCTTTCCAGACGAACGAAATCGTGCTCAAGATGAAAGCGACAATAATTTTTCTGTCCCACCCGTTGTTAGGGTAACAACCGATTGTCTTGATTATCCAATCTTTAATTAATCATGTGTAAGATGTTAATCTGCATAACTGAAGAGTTCTAGACAACACAACTAAACGGGAATTTAAGAATACATGTTCAATTGACTCGTCACCCATTTGACACCACTCACACTTCCAATCCTTGACACATTTCCTTATCAGGAGGTTGGATTTTGTGGGTATCTCTCCATTGCAAACTTTCTAGATGAAAGTCTGAATTTAGCTGGTAGGTTAGTATGCCAGACCATCTTCCAGATCTTGTTATTATTATCTTCACCCATATAAGACGAGTGTCATTCTTTAAAAATCTCATTCTTGACTAGACAGTGGTAATCTGACTTAGTAGTTAGGGGTGTGCATCGGGTTAGAAAACCCGCATAACCCGACCAACCCGATTACACTAACCCGAAATAATACGGGTTAGTTTTCTATTGGGTGGGTTGCGGTTTACATTTTAGAAAAAGTATACACTTTTTGCGGGTTGCGGATTTTAAACTTGAAACCCGTAAACCCGCATACCCGATTACCATGTAGTATAAATTATTAGAAAAAATTGTATTGCTCATTTTATTCAAATAAATTTATATGGTCATGTGATTCTCACTCTATATTTCTTTTTTTATTCCTTCCCTTTTAATTTTTTCAAATCCGTAGTATTTCAAATATTTATTTTCAAATGAATCTGTTTTCATTTCAGTTATGATATTATCTTAATCTTTTGTTTAATTTATAAATTTATTTTTCTAAAATCTCATTTTATATTTTTTAAAATCAGAGATGATTTAAAATATATATGAGTATCATAAACTATATTTGTGTTGCAACATGCATTTGTAATGTATTCCTACCGAATGATTATGGATACAATTTCGCCTCTTTATTAAACTAAATCACCTGCAATGCACCCGCAACCCGAAACTCAATGGTTTATATAATGGATTGGGCGGGTGCGGGTCTCATTTTTCAAAACCCGCACAACAACGGGCGGTTTGTGGGTTGAGTATTTTTCATCCAAAACCGACCCGCGCACACCCCTATTAGTAGTGGACTTTCCATATTTAGTATGAGGCCAACTAATTTTATTGTCGTAGTCCATTTGCATGATCACTATTCTGGAAGTCTCATTGGCCACCAATTGTGGAAAAAACTAGTTGATGATATTCATGTTCTATCTGAGATATGATTATTAAACAACTATGTCGCTACAATGAGTTTACACCCATTAGGTCTTTATATCTTGACATTCTTACTCACCCATGAGTAGTCCAGATATTGTTCCTTTCAGCTATGCCATTTTGTTGGGGTGTATAGGGGGCAGTAAGTTCATGAATAATTCCATTACGTTCACAAAATTCTTTAAGTGTGTTATACCGCCACTATTGGACCTAAACCTTTTAATCATTCGATCTAGTTGATTTTCAACCTCAGCCTTATATTTTAAAAGGGTGGATTCTACTTTATTTTTAGACTTTCGAAGGTATACTTTGGTAAACCTAAAGTAGTCATCTACAAAGGTCATATAATAAAATTTCCCTTCTCTATTAGTGGTATTTTTAAAGTCAGCCAAATCAGTATGCACTAGTTCTAAGAGGTGAGTTTCTCTAGTGGTCACGTGTTTAAAGGGCTTTTTAGCATGTTTAGCCTCTATACATATTAGAAACTTAAATAAATCATCGTTATATCAAGAGGAAACATTTAAGTGTCATTTCTCTAGGTATTAGTTCATGAGTTTTAAGTCTTTTAATAGAGGAAACATTTGAGTGTCCTATCTAGCGTGCCACATATCAAGAGATTCAACAATATAAGCAGAAGTAGATGCATTCTCATTAAAAGCGAAAAAAACATTAAGTACAAATAGTCCACCATTAAGGTAACATTTTCCTACAAAGTCACCATTCCTAGAGATAACTATTTTTTCACCCTAAAAAACAAGTTTAAGTCCAGCTTTGTTTAGAAAAAACCCAAAAACTAAATTTCTATGATGTGTGGGGACATAAAAAACATCGTTAAGGGCTAAGGTCTTGCCAGAGGTAAGTTTAAGACACACCTTTCCCTTGCCACAGACACCCGCAGTTGTAATGTTTCCCATGTATGTGCATTATCTGTCAGCTACATCTTCAAACCCTTAGAATAACTCTTTGTTGGCGTAGAAATGTCTTGATGCTCCAGTATCGAGAATCCATTCGACCTTGTTTTCTACCAAATTAGTTTGGACCATTACTGAGGCAATTACCTCTTCTGTTTCAGTCAAGTTGGCGCGAGGTGGCTTATTTGGGTTGAACCTGTCCTTGCATTGGTATGCCTTGTGTCCTTCCTTTCCACAACAATAACAGGTATAACTAGTTGGTTTGAAGTTACATCCGGATTTGTTAAATTTACCCTTCGATTTGTTGTTCTTATTCTGAACATAAAATTTTCCTTTACCCTTGAAACTGTCTTTGTTACCATACCCGGAAGTCTCGACCAAGTTTTATTACAAAGAATAATGAGGCAGAGATTCAGATTTGTCTTTTGAGGCGATTTGCCTCTTCGGTTATCATGTGGCTGATAAGCTCTTGAATCGTCATGACTTTCTTTTTATGCTTGAGGTGGTTACGGTAGTCACTCCAGGATGGTGGGAATTTATCAAGTAATACATTAGCTTGTAAGATCTCACACATTTTCATTCCCTCGGATACGATTTCAGCACAAAGGGTCTCGTAAATGTGAACTTGTTCTATGATCGGTGATTGAGAATTTGAGCCAGTTTCCGACCACATATTTTTTTCTTACCAGAATCATTACCTCCATATTTAGTGTGTAAACGGTCCCAAATTATTTTTGAAATTTTTTTCGTTTACAAATAAATCAAACAAGGGGTTCGACATGTGGTTTAAAAGATGACTCCGAGTTAGTTTATTTTCTTTATCGTATTTTAAAATCTTAGCGGATATAGTAGCATCCGTATTATTAGTTGAAACAGGAGGGTCGTCAAGTATTAAAATTCGACCTCTAATTGTTCAAAAAATATAAGTAGTTTTTTAGACCAACGTTTAAAATTAGAACCATCTAAAGGTTCGAGTTTAGACATATCAGGTAAGGTTTTCAAAGTCATAGTTAAAGGCAAGACGACGCTATTACAAGTAGTTATTAAATTCGTTCTTATATTTTTATTTTAGAAAAAAAATACTATAATGGTATTCAAAATTTTAAGTGTCAAAATAAGTTTTAACTTTTATTACAAAAATAAAAGATAAAACCTAAGTATCAAAATGTAATAAATACGAATCACATTGCTGAAGATGTTAATTGAGTTGTAGTGTCGTGAAGAAGTCACTGGTATTAAAACTAATTTATTATAAATTTTTCCCTAGAACCTTTTTACCTAGGACTTGGGATCTGACAGGGTGGTGGTGGCATATTGATGTCTCCCTATTTGTTCTAATTATTAGCCCATTGGAGACATCCTTTTAGGTGAATAAATGACTTATTTGATAGACTTTTAGGCTTAATTGATCATATTTCACTTCCTCCCCTTGGAAATTTACTATTTACGTTTTCTGAGCTTTTGTGCGTAAATTTGACTATTTTTAGTGCAAAGTTAATAGGTTTTTGAATTTCATGAAAGGCCAATCCAAGGAGGAGAAGTGAGAATTAAAGTCGGTATTTTAGTGTGTTAGGAAGTATTTGTACTCGAGTTTCTATTTTTAGAGTGTGCTTTCCTATTTCTATTTCTTGAATTATTGATTTATTCTTTTTAAGCATATGCGGTTTAATTATTTATTTAATGTGAAGCTTTAAAAGATATATGGTAATTACTTAGAGACCAAGTCGAGATAAAGAAGTAAAGGAAAGAAGATTTACATGGAAATAAGAAGATTTAGGAAAGATATATGCAAAGAAGGAAAAGATAAAACTGCCTTATGAATCTGAAATTCCAGCCACGTTTCAAAGACGAGTCTATAACTTAAGATTAGCTAGGAATTTGGGCGAGTGGTCTGAACCAATGGAAAGCTCTTTCCGAGACAAGCGGTTTCATATATTGGAACTCCTCAAACGGATAAGTATTGAATGAGATATGACCATAACAAATCATCAGCAGAATCTTACCTTTCCTAGATTTTAGGGCTACGAATTTAAGAGTTCTTAACTTTTCTTCTACTCCAAGTAAATTCGACCTAGGACTTGCTAACACCTATAAATACACCCCTTAGCCTCCTCTTTTCACACACTTCAGATAATTACACAAGAGGCTTAAGGTTTTAAAGTCAGAGCAATAAGGCAAGGAGAAGCTAATGCTGGAGGAGTCCTGTTCTTCCATCATCAGTCATCTTACCCTTTAGGTTATCAATTTATCTTTTGTATTTGAACACGAATTCCTTTTATTTTAATTTAGTTTTCCATTCCGTTATGAACTAATTTCTTTAGTACTTGAGAATAACTATATGGGTTGAACTTAATCCATGCGTGCAGTGTTTCTGATATGTTATCTTTATCAAAATTGTACACGATATTAAAAACGATAGTATACAATAATTAAGCTAACACATGAGCAATTAAAATTATGTGCTAAAAGTACATCTTGAGTACAAAAAATAAATTATGTTTAATTATGACTGACAAGAATTTGCAGTTGCTGCAAATTTGAGGGACACTACTACAAGGACTGATTTGCCACAATAGGATAATTTAGGTCATTTGTGTATTGTATGTAAAGGAATAGGGGCTGGAGAATGAAGTTGATCGGCGTCGTTTGTTATTGGTACAAATAGTTTTGGGGACGCAAATTTGGGTGCTAAAACTTCAAGGGTTAAAGTTGCAAAACAAAATTATAGTGGAGTTGTAAGTGAGGGAAGGTGACTTAGATGTGGCTGCATAATTAATAAAAGGTTTAGTTGGTATAGTTTTGAGTATTTTAAGGACCAGAGATGCAGATTTGAAGAATAAGGGTTTAATGACTATTTTGGAAATTGCAGGGACCATTGGAGTAATTAAATACAATTTATGGACTGCATTTGCTACTTTAAAATCTATAGCTGATCTTATGCGAACTAACACTACAAATGAGGTTTCGTATGGAACCAAAAAACATGACCAGGAAGCCGAGGTTCAAGGGATATAACACATAGTCTAATGCCAAGTAAAAATAGTTTGATTTTAAATACTTTAATCGAGATAAATTGTTATTATTAATAAAAATATTAAGTTCGATAATTAAATGAATTAAAAAAAACAAATATTAATAATTTAAAAGGGAAAATGACCCAAAAAATCAAAATAATATTATTTTCAGCCCAATAACATCAATGACAAAATTTCTTCCCAATAACATCATTAACTAAATTTTGTCCTTGATGGGAATCGTCCTTGACGGGAATCGTCCTTGACGGGAATCGTCCTTGATGGGAATCGTCCTTGACGGGAATCGTCCTTGATGGGAATCGTCCTTGACGGGAATCGTGCTTGACGGGTAAACATATAATCTTATAATAGTAAGTTAATGGATGATTCTTTGGGGCAAGTATAATATTATTTTGATTTTTTGGGTCATTGACCCAATTTAAAATGTTACCACTAAAATTAATAAGTTAAAATAATTATTGTTATCATTCCGATCTATTGATCAAAGTAATTGGTTACTTTTTAATCTTCTCATTTGTCATATAAACCTTAAATGAATAAGCATGGCATTATATTTCGTATTTTTATCTTTGTAGTGACTAACGTTTCAAACAATCATATATCACTTTTATATTGGTTTATATCATGCGACAAGAATAACTAATCTCTTTACTCTCCTTATATATTTTCGTTGGCTGCATCTTTTCTTATTTACAAGAAATACAAACCTACTCACGAAAGTTATATTAGAGTAAATTTATATACAACTCATTTTAATCAGTAACATAAATACCATATTATTGGAAAAGAGAAGAAGGAACAAAAGCCAGTCTGCTAAATAACCTTGACCAATCTAGTCCAAAAAAATAAAATAACCTTGACCAACAATTTAATCAGGCGAGAATTTAAATAATATTTAATATGTTTATCTTTAACCTAATATTAAATTATTCAATAATATATTTAATTTGTTGATTTTGGACTCTACGTGTTATTACTTATTTGAATTATATTGTTCCGTTATTATTGGATTAATTGTATTATTTCATTATCATATGATTAATTGCATATTTGGGATAGCACGGCCTACTTCATCGTCTATCTAGTAATTGTTAAGTATTATCGTTGTTGAATCGATACACTTAGTCGTTTCATATTTGATATTTGATATATCTATCGATCAATCGATCGTTCGACATGATACAATCGTGTTGCATTGGGCGGCAACGGGCATGCCAGGGTTAACACGACTATCATGATCTATTCCCACCTAACGCATGTGAAGGAGTGTTCCTTGGCTAGTGGGTCGTAGGTTCGGTTTACCCGGGGTATTACCAGTATGAATGATAAGGGATCGAGTGTTGCGTCGAGAGTCATAAGGGCAAGACCGCAATATCCTTTGCGATGTGATTACTACTTGCTAGTGTATATAGCTTGCCGGGTAGTATTGGCTACATGGTTGGATATATACACTCATCTGATTTATTTTTTATTGTTTTATGAATGTTTAATTTATATATCCGACCTATACCAGTTTAATGACAACGTCTTAAAGATAATTATTGCCCCTAGGTTAAAGTCCACATATGACCATTATTTATTTTCTCACCGAGCTAGTGGAAGATCACCCCCTCATTCCCCCACCCTTTCAGGTTAAGATAACTTAAGGACTTGGGTAGTGGTCAGTAGCACATGACAAGTTGAAGAGGAAGAATAGATTTTTTTATTTATTAGCTTGTAATTATTTATTAAAATCATGTAATGTAATAAATGATTATTTATTGTAATAAAATGTACTTTTAATTAGTTTAAATTAGATAGAATAGTCGCATTTTTCGGGGCGTGACAAGTTGGTATCAAAGCTTAGAGTACTCTCGAAGCGTAAATAGGGATAGGATTCCCAGACTGTGGAAAATGGGTGGACGAAACATGTAAACCGATAAAAATTAAAAATCTGGTTATTGGTTGTCATTGAACCAACTCCAAGATAGCTCTTGAGGTTGATCCCTCGTCTAGTGCTAAATTCGATGGTATTTTCTTGAGTGTGGCCAGCTTGAGAGAGTTTCATTGTATTTGATTACTAGATTGACCTATATATGATCACTTAGGAATTTAATAGTAATTCATTTAAAAAGAAAGTATATTATGTTGGTTGACTATTTGAATTTTTTTTGTATTCGTATATGATCATTTGTGCTGGAAAAAAAATTATATTGTCGATTTACTTTTTTATCTTGTTAATTCCTATAACTTTGATTAGTTTAAAATGTACATCAGAAACTTGAATGAATAGACTAAAATTTAATAGGAAGGTGAATTTCGGGGACGAAATTCTTTTAAGGTGGGGTGTATGTAATACCCCGTAAAAAAGTTTGATTTTAAATACTTAAATCGAGACAAATTGTTATTATTAATAAAAATATTAAGTTTGATATTTAAATGAATTAAAAATAAAAATAAATTAGTAATTTAAAATGTTACTAGCAAAATTAATAAGTTAAAATAATTATTGTTATCATCCCTATCTATTGACCAAAGTAATTGGTTACTTTTCATCTTCTCATTTGTCATATGCATAATAAACCTTAAATGAATAAGCATGTCATTATATTCTTTTATCTTTATCTTTGTAGTGACTAACGTTTCAAACAATCATATATCACTTTTAGATTGGTTTATATCACGCGACAAGAATGACTAAGCATGTTTCCTTTCTTTTAATACTGACAGAAAACCTTATCAGTGACTAATCTCTTTTATTCTCCTTATATATTTTCGTTGGCTGCATCTTTTCTTATTTACAAGAAATACAAACCTACTCAACAAAGTTATATTAGAGTAAATTTACATACAACTCATTTTAATCAGTAGCATAAAACCATATTATTGGAAAAGAGAAGAATGAACAAAATCCAGTTTGCTATATAACCTTGACTACCAAATTAATCAAGGGGGTGGAGTTTAAATAATATTTAATATATTTATGTTTAACCCTATTTTAAATTATTTAATAATATATTTAATTTGTTGATTTTGGACTCTACGTGTTATTATTTATTTGAATTATATTGTTTCGTTATTATTGGATTAATTGAATTCATTATCATATGATTAATTGTATATTTGGGATAACACGACCTAATTCGTCGTCTATCTACTAATTGTTAATTGTTAATTGTTATCGTTGTTGAATCGACCTACTTAGTCGTTTCATATTTGATATTTGATATATCTATCGATCGATCGTTAAACATGATACGATCGTGTTGCACTGGGCGGCAGTGGACTTGCTAGGGTTAACACGACTATCACGATCTATTCCCACCTAGCGCATGTGACGAAGAGTACCTTGACCAGTATGTCGTAGGTTCGATTTACCCGGGTATTACCAGTGGGAGTGATAAGAGATCGAGTGTTGTGGCGGGAGTCATAAGGGAAAGACCAAAGTATCCTTTGCAACATGATTATTACTTGCTAGGGTATATAGCTTACTAGGTAGTATTGGCTGCCTGGTTGGATATATACACGTATCTGATTTATTTATTTATTGTTTTATGAATGTTTAATTTATATATTCGACCTATACCAGTTCAATGATAACGTTTTAAACATAATTACTGCTCCTAGGTTAAATTCCACATATGACCATTATTTATTTTCTCACTGAACTAGAGGAAGCTCATCCCCTTTCCCCCACCCTTTCAGGTTAAGATAACTTAAGGACTTGGGTAGTGGTCAGTAGCACATGACAAGTTGAAGAGGAAGAATAAATTTTTCTATTTATTAGCTTATAATTATTTATTAAAATCATGTAATGTAATAAATGATTATTTATTGTAATAAAATGTACTTTTCATTATTTTAAATTAGATAGAATAGTCGTATTTTTCAGGGCGTGACAAGTTGGTATCAGAGCTTAGAGTAGTCTCTAAGCGTAACTAGGCATGGAATTCTCAGACTGTGGAAAATGGGTAGAGAATGGGTAGACAAAACATGTGAACCGATAAAAATTAAAAATCTGGTTAGTGGTTGTCATTGAACCAATTCCAAGATAGCTCTTGAGGATGATACCTCGTATAGTGCTAAATTCGATGGTATTTTCTTGAGTGTGGCCAGCTCGAGAGAGTTTTATTGTATTTGATTACTAGATTGACCTATATATGATCACTTAGAAATTTAATAGTAATTCATTTGAAAAGAAAGTATATTATTTTGGTTGAATGTTCGATTTTTTTTTGTATTCATATATGATCATTTGTGCTGGTAAAAAAATTATATTGTCAATTTTTTTTATCTTGTTAATTCCTATAAATTTGATTAGTTTAAAATGTAAATCAGAAATTTGAATGAATAGACTAAAATTTAATAGGAAGGTGAATTTCGGGGGTGAAATTTTTCTAAAGTGGGGTGTATGTAATACCCCGTAAAAAGTTTGATTTTAAATATTTAAATTGAGATAAATTATTATTGTTAATAAAAATATTAAGTTTGATATTTAAATGAATTAAAAAAAATAAAAGAAAATATTAGTAATTTAAAATGTTACTAGCAAAATTAATAAGTTAAAATAATTATTGTTATCATCTCTATCTATTGATCAAAGTAATTGGTTACTTTTTCATCTTCTTATTTTTCATATAAATCTTAAATGAATAAGCATGCCATTATATTTTCTTATCTTTATCTTTGTAGTGACTAACGTTTCAAACAATCATATATCACTTTTAGATTGGTTTATATCATGTGACAAGAATGACTAAACATAATTTCCTTTCGTTTAAGACTGACACGAAACCTTATCAGTGACTAATCTCTTTTACTCTCCTTATAAATTTTCGTTGACTGCATCTTTTCTTATTTACAAGAAATACAAACCTACTCAACAAAGGTTTATTAAAGTAAATTTATATACAACTCAATTTAATCAGTAACATAAAAACCATATTATTGTAAAAGAGAAGAAGGAACAAAATCCAGTCTACTAAATAACATTGACCACCAATTTAATTAGGCAAGAATTTAAATAATATTTAATATGTTTATCTTTAACCTTATTTTAAATTATTCAATAATATATAATAATTTTTTGATTTTATACTCTACATTTTATTATTTATTTGAATTATATTGTTTCGTTATTATTGGATTAATTGTATTATTTCATTATCATTTGATTAGTTGCATATTTGGGATAGCACGGCCTACTTCGTCGTCTATCTACTAATTGTTAATTGTTATCGTTGTTGAATCGACCTACTTAGTCGTTTTATATTTGATATTTGATATTTGATATTTGATATATCTATCGACCGATCGTTCGACATTATACAACCGTGTTGCACTGGGCGACAACGGGCTTGCTAGTGTTAACACGACTATGATGATCTATTCCCACCTAGTGCATGTGACGGAGAGTTCCTTGGCCAGTGGGTCGTAGGTTCGGTTTACCCGGGGTATTACAAGTGGGAATGATAAGGGATCGAGTGTTGTGGTGGGAGTCATAAGGGCAAGACCACAGTATCCTTTGCAACGTGATTATTACTTGCTAGTGTATATAGCTTGCTAGGTAGTATCGGCTCCCTGGTTGGATATATGCACCTATTTGATTTATTTATATATTGTTTTATGAATGTTTAATTTATATATCTGACCTATACCAGTTCAATGACAGCGTCTTAAATATAATTACTGCCCCAAGGTTAAAGTCCACATATGACCATTATTTATTTTCTCACTGAGCTAGTGGAAGTTCACCCCCTCATTCCCCCACCCTTTCATGTTAAGATAACTTAAGGTTTTAGGTAGTGGTCAGTAGCACATGACAAGTTGAAAAGGAAGAATAGATTTTTCTATTTATTAGCTTGTAATTATTTATTAAAATCATGTAATGTAATAAATGATTATTTATTGTAATAAAATGTACTTTTAATTATTTTAAATTAGATAAAATAATCGCATTTTTCGGGGCGTGTCAAGTTGGTATCAGAGCTTAGAGTAGTCTCTAAGCGTAAATAAGGATATGATTCTCAGACTGTGGAAAATAGATAGAAAATGGGCGCACAAAACATGTAAACCAATAAAATTAGAAATCTGGTTAGTGGTTGTCATTGAACCAATCCAAAGATAGCTCTTGAGGTTGGTCCCTCGTCTAGTGCTAAATTCGATGGTATTTTCTTGAGTGTGGCCAGCTCGAGAGAGTTTCATTGTATTTGATTACTAGATTGACCTATATATGATCACTTAGGAATTTGATAGTAATTAATTTAAAAAGAAAGTATATTATTTTGGTTGACTGTTCAAATTTTTTTTGTATTCATATATGATCATTTGTGCTGGAAAAATAATTATATTGTCGATTTATTTTATTTAACTTGTTAATTCCTATAACTTTGATTAGTTTAAAATGTAAATCAAAAACTTGAATGAATAGACTAAAATTTAATAGGAAGGTGAATTTCGAGGCGAAATTCTTTTAAGGTGGGGTGTATTAAATCGAGATAAACTGTTATTATTAATAAAAATATTAAGTTTGATGTTTAAATAAATTAAAGAAAAAGAAAAAGAAAATAAAAGAAAATATTAGTAATTTAAAATGTTACCAGCAAAATTAATAAGTTGAAATAATTATTGTTATCATCTCTATCTATTGACCAAGGTAATTGGTTACTTTTTCATCTTCACATTTGTCATATGCATAATAAACCTTAAATGTATAAGCATGTCATTATATTTTCTTATCTTTATCTTTGTAGTGACTAACGCTTCAAACAATAATATATCACTTTTAGATTGGTTTATATCATGCGACAAGAATGACTAAGCATGTTTTCCTTTTTTTTGTCGACCGTTTTTCTTTCTTTTAATACTGACAAGAAACCTTATCAGTGACTAATCTCTTTTAGGAAAATTCTTCTGTACAACAATGTGGATATTATGGTTGAAGAGGTTGATTGGTAAGTCAACCAGATAAAGCCACGTGTCTATAGAGCCCACTTGATTTTTGCCAAGTGTAGAAGTTTCATTAATTGCTATTCAGTCCTTATTATTAATTGTCTTAAATGCCCTTCACCAACCATGGAGGGGTATGATTCCATAATGTTGACAAGTACCGGTATACGAGTGGCCGATCAATGAAGAAGAAACATAGTTGACTTAATTAGTTATAGATGGGGTATGAATCATAAAGACGACATGTGGATTTTTTTAATTGGTGCAAAAGTAATGGGGTATGAATCATAAATACAACACGTGTGATTATTTAATTGGTTCAAATTAATCTAGTAAATTTATTATTTTATGTATATCTAAGTTGATATTATTTATTTAAATTTAAAATGAAATTGATTTATATTTTATATACGTAATTTAAAAATTATGTTTGTATAGTAAATATATTTTTTAATACAAAATTTTTGTTCATATTAATTTTTGTAATACCTAACATTAATATACGTATACGTATTTTATTAATAATCATTGAAATATATATATTTCCATAATATACAATGTTTATATATTTATTTTTATTATATCTGATTTAAATTTTCAAAATATTAATATTTATTAATTAAATGGAATATAGTTGATGTGATGCTTGATGATAAATTAGTTGGTGAGTTTAAATGCAAAATTAAATATCAAACTAATTGCATTTTCAACCACTTAAATTTCATAAATTTGTCTATAAAGAAGGAGGTAGTTTGCAATATTGTTAAAGTCATTGGCGGAGGAATAGGAGCTCATCACGTTTCATATTGCATAAATTGTGGTTAGTATTGATTTATATTTTATTTATTCAACAATGTTAATATATCAAATAGGAAAGTTTTGTGGTGTATATTGATTGTGTACGTATTTTTAATCTAGTATAAATATGTCCAAATTATATATTATATGTAAGGTAATTTCCGTTGCTCCATAATATTATTTTTATATATGGTACTTTTATATAGTCCAAATTATATATTATTTAAATTAGAGTAAATGGGTAAGGATCCTCGACTCTCCAAAAGCTTCTACAAGTCTCTGTGAGTGTGACGTGGCATATTTTTAGCCCTCAAATTTACAACATTTTTTTGATTATTCGAGTTGTTAAATGCTTTTAGTTTTTTTTTATTCGTTCTTTTTTTGTTTTACAGATTGTTTCATTCTTTTTGGTTTACATCTTATTAAATTTTATTTTTTTACTAACTAAAAAATGAATTTTTTTTGTTTATTTCTCTTCTTCTTAATTTTTATTCTATTTTACAAAAATTAAATATACAATAATATATTTATATATTAACTATCAAATAATTTATATTTTTAATCAAGATTTTTCTTATACATCAGAGAGGCATTTTGGACTCGAATTTATTGACCCGGTCAAACATGTATCGCTCAAAAGGAGAACAAGGCTCTGGCCAATTGAGCTAATCCCAATTGGTTAAGATTTTTTTTCATGAATTTTATTCCTCCAATTTCACAAAATATTTTGATTAGTTATTCTGAAAAAATATTTTTAATTTAAAAAACTCAATATCTATCATAATTGCGTAAACGCAAATATTACTTTTAAAAAAATAAAATTACGATTACGAGATATCACAATACTAATAAAAAAACATTCGTGAAATATCTATGTGTATATATAACAAAATCAATATAAAAACTATTTTAATTTAGGCATTTTGTCTAGTTGGTCGGGATCTAATGTCACCTAGTCGCTAGGTCCCAGGTCAACTAGGTGACATTAAATCCCAACCGACTAGACAAAGCGATTAAGCGACCAAGTTAAAATAGTTTTTATATTGATTTTTTTATATATACATACAAACATTTCACGAATGATTTTTTGTTAGTATTGTGACACCTCTTAATCGTAATTTTATCTTTTTAAAAGAAATATTTGCATTTACGCAATTATGATAGATTTTGAGTATATTAAATTAAAAATATTTTTTCAGAATAATTAATCAATTGGGATTAACTCAGTTGGCCAGAGCCTTGTTCTCCTTTTGAGCATACATAATCGACCGAGTTAATAAATTCGAGTCCAAAATAACTCTCGGATGTATGAAAAAAATCTTGATTAAAAATATGTATTATTTGAAAGTTAATATATAAATACATTATTGTATATTTGAATTTTGAAAAATAAAAGAAATTTAGAAGAAGAGAAATAAAAGAAAATCTTGTTTTTTAGTTAATAAAAGAATTAGCAAAAAAATAAAATTTAATAAAATGCACAAAAAAATAAACAATCTGGAAAACAAAAAAAGAACGAATAAATAAAATAAAACTCTTGTCAACAAATTAAATTAAAAGCATTTAACAACTCAAGTGTTATTGTATAAAAATGTAAAAAATAATGTTGTAAAATTTGAGGCCAAAAATATGCCACGTCTCACTTATAGAGACTTGTAGAGGCTTTTGGGGAGCCGAGGATCCTTACCCAGAGTAAATGGTAAATTATTGATATTTTATATTTGGTAGAAAAAAGTATTAATTAATCTATGACCAAATTATATAATATATGTAAGGTAAATTATGTTGAAGAATAATATCCTTGTTATTTAAGATACTTTTATTTATTTTTTAAATTTAGAGTAGTGTAAATGCTAAGTTATTGCTATTTATTTAAGATTTAAAATGATTTATGGTTATTATTTTGTTTTTGTAAAACATAATTTATAGAAAATAAAAATGAAAATATTTTATATATGGTAGAATAAATTATTAATTAATTTATGGATAATTTATATATTTTTAATATTTAAAGTAGACGAAATCCTAAAGTGTTGGTATTTATCGAAATTTTAAAATAAATTAATAAAGGTACTTTTATTATATTATAGAAAAGGAAATATTTTATAATTGGTAGAATAATTATAAATTTTTTAATCGTAAATGTATATTTAAAGATATATGATGTGTTTTTAATACATAAGAGAGCCACTTTGGACTCGTAATAAATGACTCCAAAGAGATTCGATCCCAGGATCTCTGCGGAGTAACCTAACCACTAGACAAACTATCGATCTCAAAGATATATAATGTTAATTCGGTATATAAAATGATTAGTAATTTTTTTTATAATCAAAGTTAGATATCCACAAAGTTTAGCAAGTGGCGACAATAAAATCAAATATAGTTAGAAAAAAGGCCCAACAAAAATCCATAAACATAGGAAATAGCCCACTAATAAAGTCCACACCCAAAATCCATACAATATTGATAAAACCCACCAAGTAAGCCCACATATATATATATATATATATATATATATATATATATATATATATATATATATATATATATATCTTTGTTTTTATTATCGTTTATAATTTTGACATTATTGATTGATGAACGGGTTGCAATCTTAAACTACAAGAAAAAAAAATTAACAATCAAAATAAACCTTAAATATAAAATAATATTAAATACAAATAATAGTAACATTATCTTACGCTCTTTCTTTCTGTAACAAAATTTCAGTCCAGTATCTTTTAAGATCTTCTGCCGCCATCTTTTCATATGGTAACCGTTCAATGGGAGTGAGTAGCTTGTATTATATATTAATCTCATGGACCAATTCTCCCATGTCATTTCCAGTGTATTTTTTCTTTCTATCTTCATGTACTACTTTCCTACATTTAAACATCATAATTACCTGAGTAAATAACACTTTTGCCCCCTGTGTTTATACCCGATTGACAGGTTGCCCCCTAACTCTTAAAATGCGCCTAGATGCCCCCCAAGATTTGTTTTTGTGACCCGTTACCCCCTACTGCGTGTTCCGTCCATTTATCACCGTTAAAAGTGACGTGGCAATTCCACGTCACAATTTTTTTTTTTTTTTTAAATCCAGGTGTTAATTAAATATTTAATTATTTTAAACTAAGGGTAAAAATGAAATTTTATAAATAGGTTTTATATTATTAAATATAAATAATATAATAAACCCCCCCCCCCACCCCCACCCCCACCCCCTACCCCACCCCACCCCACCCCACCGCCCTCTCTCTTCCCCTCTTCTTCTTCCCCGTTCTTCTTCTTCTTCAACCTCTGGTTCTTCTTAAAAAAAAAAAAATCAAGCAAATCTCCATTAATCCCTTCTTCATCACCATAATCTCCATTAATCCCTTCTTCAATTTCCCCTAATAAATGTCCGTACCAAGTGGATTTGCCCCAAATTATCTTGTTAAACGAATCTTGAATATGAAGGGTCATCAGAAGAAGTACGTGCCCAAATTTAATACAGCAGTTGAGCATTTCTTCCCACATGTAGGTGGTAAACCAGTGTTAGATGAACCACAAAAAGTATTAGGATTCAGTGATGCTATAATGGAGGCTGCGAGAATGACATTGTATCGATTCGGTAACACTTCGAGTAGCTCAGTCTGGTATGAGGTGGCATATGCAGAAGCGAAGGGGAGGATTAAGAAAGGTGATCGTCTGTGGCAGATGGCATTTGGCTCTGGATTCAAATGTTGTAGTGTGGTATGGCGTGCAATGAGGAGTGTTTCAGATGAAGAAACTAATCCATGGAGTAAGAGATTGATGAATATCCTCTTAATTTGAACATCTCTGGAGCATGTCCATACGAGTTCAACACATCAAAATGATTTAGTACTTAGTACTCATCGAGCATGGAGTTCTTGATTTTTTTTTTTTTTTTTTAATACGAACCAGAGGTTGGGGACGAAGAAGAAGAACGGGGAAGAAGGGGTGGGGGGTAGGGGGTAGGGGGTGGGGGTGGGGGTGGGGGGGGGTTTATTATATTATTTATATTTAATAATATAAAACCTATTTATAAAATTTCATTTTTACCCTTAGTTTAAAATAATTAAATATTTAATTAACACCTGGATTTAAAAAAAAAAAAAAATTGTGACGTGGAATTGCCACGTCACTTTTAACGGTGATAAATGGACGGAACACGCAGTAGGGGGTAACGGGTCACAAAAACAAATCTTGGGGGGCATCTAGGCGCATTTTAAGAGTTAGGGGGCAACCTGTCAATCGGGTATAAACACAGGGGGCAAAAGTGTTATTTACTCTAATTACCTTGAATGTTATATTCTATTAATCATATACACAATGTAAACGATATTTCATTTGAACAGTTAACTTACAAGTAGCGCGCAAACCCGCAACGGGCTTTTTTAGGCTTTCAGTATAATACTCTGCACACCTTAAAAAAAACCATTTATTTAAGAATTAACTTGAGACACCGAAAAAACAATTTAAAAGTATCATAATTAATGAATAAATTTTTAGTGACAATACAAATAAAGTTTTTACATCAATATAACGCACACATAAAGCTTCAATGTATCTACAATTGAAAAGTCAGAGTATCAATCATTCACTATAAATCTAATACCTCTGTATAAAATAACTTGTGGTCCAAATATCCACTTTGTATTAGGGGGACCACGAAATTCCACAACTGCTTAATATTGGGGGACCAAACACACAATTTTTCTAACACATACAACAAAAAACATAAAGTAACAACACTAAAACACAATGCATAAACCATAACAGATAATAATTTCAAATAAAAAAACATACAAAAAACCCTAACACTAAATTTGCCCTTTCACTCTACATAAACCCTACTGAGAAGAACACCCAACCCCATTTAATAAAAAATAATCGACGGGACCAATACTTTTTAAAGGGTAGATAAGGTGAATAAAAATACCTTTTCTTAACACCAGACCGCCACATTGTCTTCTACAAAACCTCAGATTAGTGGGTTTATTACTTTAGTGTTTTTGCCAAGAACCCTTGACAACGTTCATCTTCAGAAGGCTTTATTAATATATTACTTTAATCGAAGGAACCCTTGCTTGCGAACACAGACTTCTTCTTCACGGCGCCTTAGTATTTTGCAGAGAAGATGGAAGCTGAAGAAGATAATGTCGCCGAGAGAGCCTTCGTCTTCAGAGGGTTTTAACTTTTTTTTTCAAAACAATAATGGCGTAGTGGTGAAGAAGAAGGAGAGTATTGTTTGGAGGAAAACACGTGTGATTATTAAAAGCAATAAAAAGACAAATGTCTTCATATATTAAAAGGTAAAAAACGTGAGTTATAAAGTTTATTATTTAAAGGTTTAATAAAAATTAAAAAACAATCAGAAAAAAGAAATTAAAATGACATCAGATATACGGTATAAATCTAACGTATTTGACATGTCACCAATTATGAATTATACCGCCCCAGAAAACTAATTCTTTTCACCCAATTATGAAAAGTTATGTGTCAATTGTAAAAAGTCATATAAACTTTATGGACCATACATAATTTTTATGAAAAGTTATCCCCCTAATTGCATTTTAGTCCCTAAAAAGGGTAAATAGGTAATTCAATAATTTTTTGAAAGGAGTACTAAAGATTCTCTCTCTCTTTTACTTTCTTTATATATTTTCGTTGGCTGGATAGTTTCTTATTTACAAGAAATACAAACCTACTCAACAAAGTTATATTAGAGTAAATTTATATGCAACTTATTTTAAGTAGTAACATAATAACCATATTATTGGAAAAGAAACAAAGGAACAAAATTCAGTTTGTTATATAACCTTTACCACTAATTTAATCAAGTGAGAGTTTAAATAATATTTAATATGTTTATGTTTAACCCTATTTTAAATAATTTAGTAATATATTTAATTTGAATTATATTGTTTCGTTATTATTGGATTAATTGTATTATTTCATTATCATAAGATTAATTACATATTTGGGATAACACGACCTACTTCGTCGTCTATCTACTAATTGTTAATTGTTATCGTTGTTGAATCGACCTACTTAGTCGTTTCATATTTGATATTTTATATATCTATCGATCGATCGTTCAACATGATACAATCGTGTTGCATTGGGCGGCATCGGACTTGTCAGGGTTAACACGACTATCAGGATCTATTTCTACCTGGAGCATGTGACAGAGAGTTACTTGGCCAGTTGGTCGTAGGTTTGGTTTACCCGGGGTATTACCAGTGGGAGTGATAAGAGATCGAGTGTTGCGGCGGGAGTCTTAAGGGAAAGACCACCGTATCCATTGCAACATGATTATTACTTTCTAGTGTATATAGCTTGTTGGGTAGTATTGGCTGCCTAGTTGGATATAGACACTTATCTGATTTATTTATTTATTGTTTTACGAATGTTTAATTCATATATCCGACCTATACTAGTTCAATGACAACGTCTTAAATATAATTATTGCCCCTAGGTTAAAGTCCACATATGCCCATCTTATTTTCTCACTGAGCTAGTGGAAGCTCACCCCCCTTTCCCCCACCCTTTCAGGTTAAGATAACTTAAGGATTTGGGTAGTGGTCAGTAGCACATGACAAGTTGAAAAGGAAGAATTTTTCCATTTATTAGCTTATAATTTTTTTTGACAATACTTGTAATTATTTATTAAAATCATGTAATGTAATAAATGATAATTTATTGTAATAAAAGTACTTGTTATTATTTTAAATTATAGTCACATTTTCCAGGGTGTGAAAGTTTGTATCAAAGCTTAGAGTAGTCTCTAAGCGTAACTAGGGATAGGATTCTCAGACTGTGGAAAATGGGTAGAAAATGGGTAGACAAAACATGTAACCGATAAAAATTAGAAATCTGGTTAGTGTTTGTCATTGAACCAACCCCAAGATAGCTCTTGAGGTTGGTCCCTCGTCTAGTGCTAAATTCGATGGTATTTTCTTGAGTATGGCCATCTCAGAGAGTTTCATTGTATTTGATTACTAGATTAACCTATATATGATCACTTAGGAATTTGATAGTAATTAATTTAAAAAGAAAGTATATTATTTTCGTTGACTATTCGAATTTTTTTTGCATTCGTATATGATCATTTGTGCTGGAAAAAAAATTATATTGTCGATTTTTTTTTTATCTTGATAATTCTTATAACCTTGATTAGTTTAAATGTAATTCAGAAACTTGAATGAATAGACTAAAATTTAATAGGAAGGTGAATTTCGGTGGCGAAATTCTTTTAAAGTGGGGTGTATGTAATACCCCATAAAAAGTTTGATTTTAAATACTAAAATCGAGATAAATTATTATTATTAACAAAAATATTAAGTTTGATATTTAAATGATTTAAAAAAACAAATATTAATAATTTAGCAAAATTAATAAGTTAAAATAATTATTGTTATCGTTCTTATCTATTGACCAAAGTAATTGGCTACTTTTTCATCTTCTCATTTGTCATATGCATAATAAACACCAAATGAATAAGCATGCCATTATATTTTCTTATCGTTATCTTTGTAGTGACTAACGTTTCAAACAATCATATATCACTTTTAAATTGGTTGATATCATGCGACAAGAATGACCAAGCATATTTTCCTTTCTTTTAATACTGACACGAAACCTTATCCGTGACTAATCTCTTTTACTCTCCTTATATATTTTCATAGGCCACATCTTTTCTTATTTACAAGAAATACAACCCTACTCAACAAAGTTATATTAGAGTAAATTTATATTCAATTCATTTTAATCAGTAACATAAAAACCATATTATTGAAAAAGAGAAGAAGGAACAAAATCCAGTTTGCTATATAACCTTGATCACCAATTTAATGATCAGGTGAGGGTTTAAAAAATATTTAATATGTTTATGTTTAACCCTATTTTAAATTATTCATTAATATATTTAATTTTTTAATTTTGGACTCTACGTGTTATTATTTATTTAAATTTTATTGTTTCTTTATTATTGAATTAATTGTATTATTTCATTATCATATGATTAATTGCATATTTGGGATAACACGGCCTACTTCGTCGTCTATCTACTAATGGTTAATTGTTATCGTTGTTGAATCGACCTACTTAGTCGTTTCATATTTGATATTTGATATATCTATCGATCGATCGTTCCACATGATACAATCGTGTTGCACCTGGCGGCAGCGGGCTTGCCAGGGTTCACACGACTATCATGATCTATTCCTACCTGGCGCATGTGACAGAGAGTTCCTTGGCTAGTAGGTCGTATGTTCGCTTTACCCGGGGTATTACCAAGGGACGTGATAAGAGATCGAGTTTTTCGGCGGGAGTCATAAGGGCAAGACCACAATATCCTTTGCAACGTGATTATTACTTGCTAGTGTATATAGCTTGCTGGGTAGTATAGACTGCCTGGTTGGATAAATACACTTATCTGATTTATTTATTTATTGCTTTATGAATGTTTAATTTATATATCCGACCAATGCCAGTTCAATGACAGCGTCTTAAATATAATTACTGCCTCATAGGTTAAAGTCTACATATGACCATTATTAATTTTCTCACTGAGCTAGTGGAAGCTCACCCCCTTTCCCTCACCCTTTCAGGTTAAGATAACTTAAGGACTTGGGTAGTGGTCAGTAGCACAGAACAAGTTGAAGAGGAAGAATTGATTTTTCTATTTATTAGCTTGTAATTATCTATTAAAATCATGTAATGTAATAAATTATTATTTATTGTAATTAAATGTACTTTTAATTATTTTAAATTAGATAGAATAGTAGCGTTTTTCGGGGCGTGACACATGGACTATATTGCAAAATTAGGGAAATTAGAGGGTTATGGATATAATTTCTAAGGCTACAAGTTTTTTTTATCAAGAACACAAAATTAGCTAATAAGGCAAAATTAAACAAAACCAAGCTTTTCTTACACAGTTTATTCATGAAATCAAATCAACTCACCTCCATTTAATTCCCTTCATTGTAGTAGATTTAGTTACCTTCCCACCTGTGGCATCCCTCTTATCAAAACTCTTGATAAAACCAACAACTATTGATGCATATCCATGATGCCATAACGACTGAGAGGTTGGTATCCCAAGGTGAGATAAAAATAAGTTAACAAATCCAAACACCTCGAAAGATTATATCCGGCAAATATACTAGTTGTTTGCAAGTAATGAAGTAAGTAATAATATCTTTCTCCATAGGGATTTAAGTCGTACTTTTAAGCTTGTGTTCTTAATTAGTGTAGATGATCAGATGTTATAACGAAAAAAATAGAAATAAATTAAGATGCAAGAATTAAACTAGATAATCAACTACTAAAGCAAATAAATAAACTACGAAGAATATAAATGAGAGTTTAGCTCGATGATGTTTCCCTATTTGTGATGAATTAATCTAGGTCGGAGACATCATTTTAGGAATATTTAGGAAGTAATTAATCAATTTTTATTAGTATTTTAGTATTTTCTTATTTCTTGTCTTGTCTTGATTTGATGAATTATTATTTTTAGAACATATTTGATTTAATTGTTTGTTAATTGTGAAGCTTTACAGATATATGGAAATTAATTAGATTCCAAATCAATTCCAAGAGATAAAGGAAAGAAGATAATGAGGGAAATTGGAGATAAAGGAAGGAAAAGATAAAATAGGAAAAGAAAAGTTGCCAAGTAAATATGAATTTCAGCAGCTAAGTCCACTAAAGTCATCATAACTCAAAAACGGCTCAGAATTTGGAAGAATGGAATGAGACAAAAGTGTAGAGCATTCTGATACGGTCGTTTTGATATAAAGTAGGCGAAAATCAGAGCAATATTGAATATGTTACAGCCAAAACAAAACAGCAGCAGTTTCTTACCTTTTCTACTCCCTTCGTTCCACTATATTTGTCCACTTAGCTTTTCACATATATTAAGAAACATAATAAATGCATTCACCATTAAAAAAATACCCCTAATAAAGTATCTTGATTCTTAAATGTGTATTGAAAATATAAATTTCAATATTTTAATAAGGGTAATAGTGGAAAAAGTAGGAAAAAAAGTGTCTTGAACTTCTAAATGGACAATATATTTGGAACATTATTTTTAGTAAGTGGACAATTTAAGTGAAACGGAGGGAGTATATTTTAGGCTACGAATTTGTTTTGGAAAAGAAGTCCAATTGTTTGCCTTCTACTCCAAGAATCCGAATTAGGGCTTCCTTAACACCTATAAATACACCCTCTTAATTAATTTAATCTATGTTTTGAATTTGGGATTGTTATGATTTAAATTGAATTGAGTCTTAGATATTGGATATTGGTCAAACATGTGAAGCTAACAAGAGCCAAGTCAATGAGAGTCAGCTTACCAAAAAAATCCTCCCTAGCCATTCATCCATTAATTTTTATTCCATCTTACTTTTTCCAGCCACACACCTCTTTTTAGCCTTTTTCCACTTTTTTGCTCTTTTCTTTTCCTGATTTAGTGTTTGACCTTGAGATTTTCTGGGATCTAACACTATCTCATGTTTTTTTGAACCTACTTTCCACCTCACTTCACTTCACCCATCATTACTCTCTCCGCCTTTTTTCATTTTCTTCCTTTTTTCTTTTAGTTGTTCTTCTCACGATGACTAAAATGTTAAACTCTGCTCGTGTCAATAAAGTTGTTAATGGATCTGAGAAAACCATCGCTAACCCAAAGACAAAGACCAGATATCGCGACATCACTAAAGAAATGCTTTCACCGAGTATGACTTTACTCAATACACCAGAGTCATACAAAGGTGAGGAACAGGTCAGCGAGACAAACATAACCCAAGATAAGCCAGTGACGAAGGTTACAGAGACAGTGAAAATGGTTACAGTTCATGGTGTACCAGAAGAAAACAATTGTGAATCCTCACATGCTTTTCATTGCAATATATTTTAGGTGGTTATCCCTTGTTTGTCTCCTCATCTTGTTCTATTTGGTCTTTGGATACATGTTCAGCTCAAGCTATAGTAAAGTTGAATTTGAGGTTATTTATCATGGATCTCTTATCTCTATATGTTTAATTTTTCTTCAACTCTTGTTTTTTTGGTTTTTTGTTAGAGATTGTTGTTCTTGTGTAGATGAAATTGTCAGATGGATAATAGTTTTAGGCAAGTACGATAGGGGTGATAAGGGTTACTTTAGGGATCATATCTCTTATGTAATATTGCTTTCCACATTCTTTATCATATCTTATGTAATCTTTGAATTACCAGTAGTGAAGTTTGGTTATTAAATCCTGATGCAGTTGATCCAAAATGAACACATGAGTGTAGATGGTGGGTCCTGGTGTGTTATAAAATTAAGTGCAAAATAAAGGAACCACTTAACCGCAAGTGTACGGTTGTCCCAAGTAATATATGATAATCAAGTTCGTTCTCAGGGACGGATTAGGTTCAACTCCAGTATTAATCAGATAGTAAGAATAATTGTTTAACAGAAAAGTAAAGAAGAGATTTTCATTTGGTTTTCTAAGATGAAAATAAATAAATACTAAAATAAAATAAATAAAAGCAAATAAAAGACTGACTTCAGATAAGAGAGATACTTGAGTCTCGCAAAGAATCCTCCTAACTAATATAATCTATGTTATGTTTAAGGGTAGAATTGGTATTAGTATATTAGTCGGGAATCTATAATCTCCTAGCCCCCGTCAGGGTGGACCTAGAAGCTATCCTACAGTATTACAAACCCCGTCAGGGTGAATATAAGCTACTTTCAGATGAATACTATTTTACCCAATTGGCTATAAGGTTAACTAAGTCCGTCAGGATCAATAATTTTTACCTTACGTTTATTATCTAGTTCAGTAATTAAACCCCCCGTCAAGGCGATCACTTCCCCACCAAAGTGAATAGCTTAATTACTATGGCCTATCTCCGATTAGCTAATTCATTGATAGTGAAATTAATATAAAATAAGAAACAATATGAAATACCTAATTCAAATTAAACTAGAAACTAATCCCAAATTCAAAACAAAGATTAAATTAATTAGGGTTCATCCCCTTTACGATTCTCAAGTATATAAAAGTTTAGCTCATGGAAATATAAAATACTGAAACTAAATAGAAAGACATCATATATAATTACAGAAAATAAATATATAACCTAAGGATTAGATGACTGTTGATGGAAGAACAGAATCCTCCAGCACTAGCTTCTCCTTTGCCTTCTTGCTCTTGAAGTCTCTGACTCTCTCTCTAAGGATGTATATATTGAATAAATTGTGAGAGGTTATTGTGACTCTCTCTCTAAGGATATTAAGAATTGAAAGATTAATGAGAGGTACTGAATTATGAGGTCTAAGGGGTGTATTTATAGGTGTTAGCAAGCCCTAGGTCGAATTACTTGGAGTGGAAGACAAGGCAAAGACTCTTAAATTCGTAGCTCTAAAAGATAAGATTCTGCTGATTTGATTTGGTCATATCTTTTTCAATACTTATCCGTTTGAGAAGTTCCAATATATGAAACTGCTTGTCTTGGAAAGCTCTTTCTATTGGTGCAGACCATTCGTCCAGAATCCATGCCAATCTTTTATTATGATTTAATTCCTAAAACGTGGCTGGATTTCAGATTTCAAAAGGCAGCTTTATCTTTTCCTCCTTTGAATAAATCTTTACCAAATCTTCTTATTTCCATATAAATCTTCTTTCCTTTCATCTTTATCTTGACTTGGCCTCTAAGTAATTACCATTTATCTCTTTAAAGCTTCACATTAAATAAATAATTAAACCGCATATGCTTAAAAAGAATAAATCAATAAATCAAGAAATCAAAATAGGAAAGTGTACTCTAAAAATAGAAACTCGACTAGAAATCATTTCCTAACACTCTAAAATACACTAAGACTTTATTCTCACTTCTTCTCCTTGGATTGGTCTTTCAAGAACCTATTAACTTTGCATTAAAAATAGTCAAATTTACGCACAAAAGCTCAGATTCTGCAAATAGTTAATTTCCAAGGGGAGAAAGTGCAATATGATCAAATAGGCCTAAAAGTCTAACAAACAAGTCATTTATTCACCTAAAAGGATGTCTCCAAAGGGCTAAGAATTAGAACAAATAGGGAGACATCAAGACCCCAAACTCAAACCTTTGTCGTCCCGACAAAGTAAAATAAAAACAAAGGATCTTTTAGGTGAATGCAGAAGGTAGAATCTAGAAAATAATCCCAAAGCACAACTTAAAACAAATTTCATATAGTCTAACCCTAGGAATTAATATACACCTACACTTACCATGCAAAATCAAATACAAAACAATATCAAATCAAAATTAATTTCACAATGCTAGAAGGTTACGCTTATTACTTATCTCAAGATGGTGGCTATAGGGTGTTCCTTGATCTTTACTTGTGTTGAATGTTCCACTTAGAGTAATCCCTATTAACTCACCGTGCATCTAGGAATCACGAGGACTTTACGGTTTTAGCATAGGCTGAAGGACGGTATGGTATGTATATTTGGTAAATTTGAAGTGAGCTTGTGGCTATCTCCTCACTTACCATCAACAACTGTCCAAGAGCTTGAGTTTACACTCGAATTACGTTCTCACTCAACCCAATTGACGCGCTTAATTAGCGTCCCCAAATTAACCCAATAAGCACTAAGGATGATTCACCTAAAATTTTCCACTTTGCCGGTCCAAATATATATTCTTTTCATATATATATATATTTTTTCTTTTGTATAGCTATGACTCTCTCTTTAATGTTGAGATATCATGCTATTTTTCTTCATGCCTATTCATGATTTTAGCTTTATAGCTTCTTTTCCATTCACTATTACCCCGGCAAAGGGTTACAATATGATAAACTTGTGAATCATCATCATATATAGCACAAAGCATCATTGATAAGCTCAAAACTCCCAATCCCAATGTAAATTCCCATATAGTGGACCCACCACCCCAAACTCAAGCTCAAGACAGGAAGTCTCAGGATCGTGATTCAAGTGCGGGTCATATGGTCATGCCTAAAAATCTAAAGGGAAATTGGCTTATAATGTGGCGACAAAAGAAAGGCTTAAAGGCTAAAAATTTGTCTAAGAAGGATAAAATTAATTCAGGGATAGAAGGCCAAAAAGGGTTCAAAGGGCTAACGAAGAACTGCCTCTATCATCTTCCTATTTACACAACTTGTCTCTAGTTCATACCTAAGTGGGTTCTCTACTCATTTAGATCTCACGTTCTACAAACCACCGATTATCCTTAAGCACAAGTTTACTTCTTTTGCATTGTTCATTAATTTTTCATATCAATCATCTCATACTTGCATGCAATCAAAGTGCGTTTTACACTAACTCCTAAAGTCAACTATTTTCTATCATAAATTTATAAAAAGCATGCTTGATGGGGGCATTTAAAACACTCTACATCTCTACAGTCAAAACATTCCTCAAACTAAAATTTAAAAAAAAACTGTAAAACACATAAAATTGGGATGAGGCAACGAACCCCACCCCAAACTCAAAAATGAGTCGTGTCCCCACGACTCGAAAAAGACTCAAGAAAGCAAATAAACAAATAAAACAAATAAGAAAGGGATAGGAAAACGTATCTGAACCAGCACGAAGCTGGTTTCCATTGTTGCGTGTAGGTTGAGCTCCTTGTGTTGCGTAGGTGGCATGTTGAACATTGCTTACTCCACGTAATATGATTTGCATAAGCTCCAACTCTTTTGTGATTTTCCTATTGGTTCAACACCTCTTCATGATTATCCTCCCAAAATTCTTCCAACTACATCTGTCAACACCCAAAAGTAATACAAGGTTCTTCAACTTCTTCTTCCTCTTCATGGTATTCTTGACCTTCCAATCTTCGTCATCTCAATGAACCCCAAACTCAAAACTTCAAATAATCAAGAACTAGAGAAGAGTTTTGAAATTTGATGTTTTGAGGATTTGTAATGAAGGATTTAGGTGTTATATGAGATGGGTAATCAATATTTAATAGCTTGAGGAAGGTTTAATGAATAGGATTGAAGCTTTGATGAAGAGGCTTAAGGTTGAAGGAGAAGATTTCTTGATTTTCTTGAAGGATTGTGGTGTTGGATGTGTGTTTGGAATGGATTAGGAGGAAGGATTTGATGTTCTTTGGTGTTGTAGTGGTCTTTGTGCAGGTATATAAGGGTTAGGATCTGGAAAATTCGTATTGGGGAGGCTAGGGTTTAGTCTTGACAAGGTAAGAAGCTTATAAGGTGAAGACTCTTCAAAACCGACATAGCGCGGTATACCGGGCATAACCCGCGGTATACCGCAGCTTCTGCTGCTGATTTTTTTCTCGCTCCTGTCTTGACCCCGTGCTAGCACCCCGTGGCACGGGTTTTTGCCCTGCGGTGTAGGGGTGCGGTGCATGGGGTAGTCCGCACCAACTCCGTCAAAAAACCCGCGGTACCTAACCCGTGGTACGGGTTTTTCCCTCCTGCGGTATACCGGACATCTCACGCGGTATACCGGACCGCGCATCAAAAAAAAATTTCTCCTTTCTGTATAAAACCCGTGGGGGCCACCCCGTGGTACGGGTTTTTCAGGCGCGGTATACCGGGGGTCTGGTGCGGTGCACCGGACCGACCTGCGAATTTTTCCAAGTGATTCCTTTTTTCAATTCCTGCACCAATAACACACTACCTTTCTCATTTCTTTTAAAAGTAGACACTAAAACTTGACAAAAACTTAAAGCAATTAAAACATGGGTTGTCTCCCAAGAAGCACTTTTGTTTATTACGTCTTTAAGTTCGACGCGTTACCTTCCTTGAAGATGGTATTGAGGCCCTTGCGGTTCTCCTCCGCTTGAATTCGCCTCTTCCTTGGCATGTAAGCTTTGAAACCTTCCCCCTTAAAATTTTATTCAATCGATCTCTGAAAGGGGGAGGGTAGTATCTTCGTTTCGCCTCCTTGCTCTCATGGCGAAACTCGTTCTTCACCACACGATAGTAGATAACCGTCCTCAACGGTATAAGCTCATTTGTATTTTCTTTAATCTCGTGTTCCTCTTTAAAGTGTGGTGGGTAGGTGCTCCTCCTTGCCGCTTTACTTTCGCGGTGTAGCACCTTTCTAGCGTAGCACCTATTGATCATTTGTAGTAATAGAGGTGATTCCAATATGTTATCTCTAATGATGAGTTGTGGTGGAGATAGTGATTGGTGAACTTTTTGTGGCGGAGGTTCAACTTCTATTGTATTGTGAACTTTGAATTCTTCGGTGGATACCTCAACCACTTCACATTCGTCTTCGCTTTCAACCCAATCTTCCACTATTACTTCATCATATTCTTGATGTGGAATCTGAATCTCGATCACCTCTTCTTCTTGTTTGCGTTCAGTATCTGGATCATGTGCACGCACCATAGGAATAGCAATCTCAGCTTCTAGGATTTTTGTTGCTACTCCTTCTTCCACCATGCTAATAGGATTGTCAACCACATGGTGGTCTTCATTTATAACCGGCATGATGGTCATATCACTATCAATAGTATCTTCCTTCAACACCTCCTCCTCAACTACTTCTTCCAGTTGATCTCGTCCATCCCTCGGGGGAGTGGAATCTTCACAAGACATACTACCCCATTCTTCTACCATCTGTTGCATGCGTGCTTGGATGGAGTTTGTTTCTTCTACTAAGTGCTGGAGTTCTTGCTGATAGTGATGAGGTGGAGGTTGTTGAATGTTTCCAACCCATTGGTTGTTCCATCCTTGCTCCTGGGGATAGTGATATGATGGTTGTTGTTGATTATTCCCGATCCATTGGTTGTTCCAATCCTGCTCTTGCGGGTATTTATAAGGTTGTTGGTAGAAGTTACTACCCCATTGTTGTTGTCCCGAAGAGTCTTCCCAATAGTCATATGGATCGGGATCTGGGTAATGTCCTCTATACATCTTTCAATCAAATCTTTTGAACATTACCTAAATAAAGAACCTGTAAAAACAAAACAAAAACAAAAACCAAGCGTAAAACTGAAAAATAAAAATAAATAAACAATTGAAACTACTTAAAGATTAAACACCGGGGTCACACGCTGCAATCCCCGGCAGCGGCGCCAAAAACTTGGTGGGTCCTGGTGTGTTATAAAATTAAGTGCAAAATAAAGGAACCACTTAACCGCAAGTGTACGGTTGTCCCAAGTAATATATGATAATCAAGTTCGTTCTCAGGGACGGATTAGGTTCAACTCCAGTATTAATCAGATAGTAAGAATAATTGTTTAACAGAAAAGTAAAGAAGAGATTTTCATTTGGTTTTCTAAGATGAAAATAAATAAATACTAAAATAAAATAAATAAAAGCAAATAAAAGACTGACTTCAGATAAGAGAGATACTTGAGTCTCGCAAAGAATCCTCCTAACTAATATAATCTATGTTATGTTTAAGGGTAGAATTGGTATTAGTATATTAGTCGGGAATCTATAATCTCCTAGCCCCCGTCAGGGTGGACCTAGAAGCTATCCTACAGTATTACAAACCCCGTCAGGGTGAATATAAGCTACTTTCAGATGAATACTATTTTACCCAATTGGCTATAAGGTTAACTAAGTCCGTCAGGATCAATAATTTTTACCTTACGTTTATTATCTAGTTCAGTAATTAAACCCCCCGTCAAGGCGATCACTTCCCCACCAAAGTGAATAGCTTAATTACTATGGCCTATCTCCGATTAGCTAATTCATTGATAGTGAAATTAATATAAAATAAGAAACAATATGAAATACCTAATTCAAATTAAACTAGAAACTAATCCCAAATTCAAAACAAAGATTAAATTAATTAGGGTTCATCCCCTTTACGATTCTCAAGTATATAAAAGTTTAGCTCATGGAAATATAAAATACTGAAACTAAATAGAAAGACATCATATATAATTACAGAAAATAAATATATAACCTAAGGATTAGATGACTGTTGATGGAAGAACAGAATCCTCCAGCACTAGCTTCTCCTTTGCCTTCTTGCTCTTGAAGTCTCTGACTCTCTCTCTAAGGATGTATATATTGAATAAATTGTGAGAGGTTATTGTGACTCTCTCTCTAAGGATATTAAGAATTGAAAGATTAATGAGAGGTACTGAATTATGAGGTCTAAGGGGTGTATTTATAGGTGTTAGCAAGCCCTAGGTCGAATTACTTGGAGTGGAAGACAAGGCAAAGACTCTTAAATTCGTAGCTCTAAAAGATAAGATTCTGCTGATTTGATTTGGTCATATCTTTTTCAATACTTATCCGTTTGAGAAGTTCCAATATATGAAACTGCTTGTCTTGGAAAGCTCTTTCTATTGGTGCAGACCATTCGTCCAGAATCCATGCCAATCTTTTATTATGATTTAATTCCTAAAACGTGGCTGGATTTCAGATTTCAAAAGGCAGCTTTATCTTTTCCTCCTTTGAATAAATCTTTACCAAATCTTCTTATTTCCATATAAATCTTCTTTCCTTTCATCTTTATCTTGACTTGGCCTCTAAGTAATTACCATTTATCTCTTTAAAGCTTCACATTAAATAAATAATTAAACCGCATATGCTTAAAAAGAATAAATCAATAAATCAAGAAATCAAAATAGGAAAGTGTACTCTAAAAATAGAAACTCGACTAGAAATCATTTCCTAACACTCTAAAATACACTAAGACTTTATTCTCACTTCTTCTCCTTGGATTGGTCTTTCAAGAACCTATTAACTTTGCATTAAAAATAGTCAAATTTACGCACAAAAGCTCAGATTCTGCAAATAGTTAATTTCCAAGGGGAGAAAGTGCAATATGATCAAATAGGCCTAAAAGTCTAACAAACAAGTCATTTATTCACCTAAAAGGATGTCTCCAAAGGGCTAAGAATTAGAACAAATAGGGAGACATCAGTAGATCATTGCACGATAATATTGGTTTTAAATTGTAACGAAGGAGCGAAGTTAGGAACACATTTTCCATCTAAAAGCATCCATGGGAAAAATTACCAGAATATCTGTGGCACATTTGACAACTCAATCACACACTTGATTTAAGTTTCTAATTCAACGACACTCAAAGTTCAAGTATTTAGAAAAAGACTGACGTGTAATCAACGTATTCCATCGCAACAATGCCTATGCAAATGGTTTCATCCATATCCAACTTCCTTTCATTATGCAGATGATCCAAAGGAGGACGGCTAATCGAATTTGCTCGCTTAAGACTAAGGAAGGTGAATGGACCGATGATCCAAAGCTTATTAATAGTACTTCCTCCGTTTCAAAATTTTTGTCTACATACTAAAAATGTAGTTTCAAAATGTTTGTCCACTTAGAATATCAAGACATTTTTTCTTTCTTTTTCCTACTATTACCCCCATTAAAAAAAATTAAAATTTATGTTTCAAATACACATTTAAGATATCAAGACACTTTATGAAGGGTACTTTTGTAATAGAGAGTGTAATAATTATATTTCTTAATTTGTGTGAAAAGTAAAGTGGACAAACATTTTGAAACAGAGGGAGTACCATTCTGGATTATTACAGTAATCTTTTTAGTGAAAACCCTACTTTATATATCGAAGAGATTATTAAACATACTAAGATTACGACTTTGATGAATGAGAGCCCGTTTGGGATTGATTATTTTAGAGGTAAAAGCGCTTTTTGATTAAAATTAAAATACTTATAAAAATTATTTAAAAATATCTTTACATCTAAAATCACTTTAAGTGATTATTTCAATAATCATTTATCTAGTGCTTTTCCTAAAAGTGATTTTTGGAGTCTAAATTTTTTTTATGAATCTAAAATCACTTCAAGTGATTATTTTAAAAAGCAATCCCAAACGGGCACTGAGATTCTTAGAAAATCTCTAGATTTGGATGAAGTTAAGAAACCTTTTTTTGATATGGCAGGATCTAAAGCCCCGGGTTCCGATGGTCCACTGAGGAACTCTTTTCAAGAACTTTGGAATATTCTCAAAAAATAAATGGTATCTAATTTCTTTAATTACAATGTTCCTTTGGGGAAAATTAATTGTACTAATCACTCTTGTTCCTAAAAATTTAAATTAAATAAACAATTAAAGATTATCATCCGACTGCGTGCGTCAACTTCTGCTATACGATCATTGCTAAGATTTTCGCTTAAAGATTGCAACATTTTATGGATGAAATTATCTCTCCTACTCTCCTACTCAATCGACTTTCATCTAAGGAAGGAGTATACAAGATAGTATTTTAATTGCGCTAAGGAAGTTGTCTTTTTTCTAGAACACTAAAAGAAAATCAAGGAAAAATTACACCATTGTTGAAATTGATATGGAATAATAATTTTTTATGGAAACACTGCAAACTTTGGGATTTTGTGAAAAATGGTTAAATTGGATGTACAACTGTATATCCACTGTATTCTTTCAAATCAAAGTTAATGGTTAGAGACTCAAGAAATTTCATCCTAAACAAGGTCTAAGACAAGGCGATCCTCTATCATCCCTTATTTTCTCATTACTTACGGAAAGTCTTATCGGTCTTATCCACTATCAATGCCGAGAAATGTTTAATCAAAAGCATTTCCATCACAAGACAATGTCCTAAACTTACCCATCTTTTCTTTGCAGATGACTCATTATTCTTCATCAATGTTAATAAGATTGAAACAAGGACCTTCAAAATAACAATGAAAGATTATTGCTCTGCCTCCGGTTAAAGAATTAACTTTCAAAAGTCTCCCATTTTTTGGCAAGAACACTCCAGATAATATTTGCAACGAAGTTTCTTAGTCTCTTAATATTGGAATCACTAAGTCTTTGGGTGAATACTTGGGAATTCCCTTTTTTGGGACTTCAAAAGGTGCCTAAGGCACCAAACTAGGAAAGACAACCGAAAAAGAAACAAACGAAACATAGAGACGTGAAGTAAAAAACCTAACCGATCCCTGATCTACCAAAATTATCAGCAAATTCGAACAATGCAACTGATAATCCAAAAACAACATTGTCCTTGTGCCTAACTCCTTTCGCGAGCTTATCCGCTTGGCTGTTGAAATTCCTGTTGGTACAAAGGAGAATTCGAGAATTAAATTAATATTAAAGACCGACTGTTATTTAAGTCGGCTAGTTGGACTGCTTGCCTCCTCTCAGACGGCGACGTAGAAGTTCTTATCAAAGCAGTCTTGCAAGCTATCCCAAATTATGCTATGTCAATCTTCAAATTTTGTAAGGATCTCTGTATGAAATTGTCTAGTATTATTTCCAATTTTTGGTGTAATCCACATAGAGCTAAAATTGTTGGGGGAATTGGTTTTAGAGATTTTCAAAAAATGAATATTGCACTTTTGGCTAAACAAGCATGGAGAATTATTAATAAATTGTATTCTCTCGTCTCAAAAGTTCTTAAAGACATATACTCTCCTAACAAAAAAATTTGGGATGCAAATCTTCCAAAAAAAAGAAGACAGTGGAGTTGCGAAAGCATTTTCAAGGGCCTCCAACTGTTGAAAAAATTCTCCATTGGGCAGATAAGGAATGGACTCTTGCAAATTATTTAACGAGAATATGTCTGGATGGAATCCTGATCTCATTAATTCAATATTTCCTCCAAATGTTACTTGTGAGATCAAAAAGAATCTCATTAACAGATGACAAGATTATTTGACCATTTTGTAAAGTGGTATTTATACAACCAAATCAGGCTACCATGCACTTGTTAACGAGGAAATTATGCAGGAAGCCCAGTCTTATGCCACGTGTCAATTTAACAATGTGAACTTTGGAAAAGTATTTGGCACTCACACGTACCGTAAAAAATTAAGAACTTTTTCTAAAAAGTTTGTAATGGGACTCTTCCGACTAAAAGTAACCTTAAGTAGATAAATTGTGCTAATAATGACATCTGTGATTGGTGTGAACTAGGAAAAGAAAAACATTAAGCATCTTCTTCTCAAATGTCCATTCAGTATTGAAGTTTGAGTTGTGTCTCCTAATGCAAATCAAATTTGACAAAGATTCAAATGTCAAGTTTGTTGATTGGCTGTAATCTACTATCATGAGTTATACACGAATGGGTGGGATAAAAAACTTATTACTGCTTACCTCTTAACAACAGCTTGGAACATTTTAAAGGAAAAAATGAAAGGCTTCTTTGAGAATAAAATATGGGTTGTTAACGATATAGTCCCTCCGTCCCAAAAATAATGTCCACTTTTCTTTTCACACAAATTAAGAAACACAATTATTATCTTCCACATTACTAAAACACCCCTAATAAAGTGTCTTGATATTTTAAATAATCATTGGAAACATAAATTTAAATATTATAATAAGGGTAATAGTGGAAAAAGGTGGAATAAAGTGTCTTGAAATTCTAAGTGGACATTATTTTTTTGAGACACCATTTTTAGTAAGGTGGACATTATTTTTGGGACGGAGGGAGTATCCCAGAACACTAATTCGCTCATTTCTAGTCTATTTGGCCCCTAGCCCAGGGTTATAAAGATTGGAACCAATGTATTAATATTGAGGTTAACATTCCAGAAAACCCAGTATTAAATAATGATGTGGATATGGTTTGGCTTTGTGATACCTCTTTTTTTAAAGAATGAGAACTAGCAGCGGTCGTCTCAATCGGGGTCAATGTTAATGGTAATATTTGTCAAAAGGTGAATAGAAGATGCGTTGTCGTAAATGTTAACGAAGTGGAAGCTTATGCACTTCTCCTGGCTATGAGATCTGCGACTAATCTCAATCTTCAAAGTTTCTCTTTCTACTCTGACAACTTTGAACTCGTTCAAGGTATTCTTAATAAACCTGCCTTCACCGGAGTTTCAAACCACTTCAAGTCGAACTTAAAAATTGGTTAGGTCGTTTTCCTCTTTGGAAAATTGTTCACATTAATTGTAAATTTAATGGTAATGCGGATGCACTAGCTAAATGCACCGGGAGGAACATTGATCTATCTGGTTGAAACGATTTTGCATTGATTGGTTCTCTAGATTTCCTTTCAAATTGTTGTAACCGCAATCGTTTATAAGACTCTTACTTTGAACAAAAAAAAAAGAGATAGAGACAATTTAAAACTAAAATGAAAAGTAAAATTAAAATTTATAATTTGTTTAATATAATATAAGAGCATGACGAATTCAGGGGTGCTCGCCACAATGATACCGAGAATTTGTCCGACTTTTTTTTTGGAAAAAATGTTTGTAAAAGTTACATATACCTCGAATGTAAATATTAGACCTCAAGTCTAAATATAAGATTTCTAGTCACATCCAAACTAGAAATTAATCATGTATTTTTTCGACCGATGCCTCGAGACCTACTAAATGATTAAACTTTTAGCTCATATCTGTAAAGAAATTTAGAAAATATGCCCATGTATAAGAGTCATATACATATATATAGTTGTAAATGTACATGGCATAAATGTTTTATATTTTCATGTATTAATTCAAATTTCAGATTGGGTTAATGCCTTCTTAAATCAAAATGACAAACCAACTTTCTATTTAGATTACACAATAATTTAGATGAAAAGATTACTATAATACCCTTATTATAGTTGTTGTCTTTGACCATATATTTATTCCCATTTAAATCAAATATTATCATAGATGTGAAAATCCACCTAAAACTAATTCTAAATAATCAAAAAAATAAAAAAATTGCATTTTAAGATGATACAAATTAATATTTACGTCTATGATTTTTTTTGAATTTTTTATTTTATTTGAATTTTTAAATTTTTTTGATTTTGATTTTTTTGATTTTTTTGAATGGGATTTTGTCTCATCTGTAATTTTAAGATTGGGATGAATTTGTCTCATCTCCTATACTGAGATGGGATTTGTCCCATCTCTATTGTAAAACTAATTAAAAATGTATAATGTGTTGGAGATGATGATGTGTTGTTTCGCGAGGTAAAAAGCCTTGACCGGGTGGGGTTATGTATGTTTGTCGGGGGATTAATATGATTGTTCCATCCAGTTTTACTATTCCTACTCTGATTTTGTTTGCTGATCCTTCGAAACCCAAGACTATTAGCTGCTTATTATTCTAATTCATTCCCTACAATTTACATTTATATAAGAAATAACTTATTTACTTTGAATATTGATGACTTGAGAAGCAATAATTAGTTGAAATGAAGAAAATTACTGTTTCTAGGTCATTATATAACATTCAAAATCAAATTGTACGAGTCATCAACATTATTAAACACTAAAACAAAAAAGAACCAATTTAATACTGAGATGAGATTTGTCCCATCTCTATTGTAAAAATAAGATGGATCTATCCCATTTTCGGTTAAAACCTTCCACCACCACCACGACCCCCCAACACCACCATCACCCTACCACCACCACCTTTACCTACTACTAATTTCATTACACACGCGCGTGTCCGTGAATTTTTTTAAAAATCGTCATAACTAATTCTAAGAAAATCAGAAAACTAAAAAATTCGCATTTTTTAATAAAGCAAATTAATATTTATGTCTATGATTTTTTGGATTTATTGGATTTTTTGAAAAAAAAATTCGCTGTGAATTTCATGTTTGAGAAAAGAAAATTCATTGTTTCTAACGGTGAATTTCATGTTTAAAATAGTGAATTCCGTGTCTGCGAAAAAATCAAAAATATATAATAAAAAGATAGCATATACGTAAATATTAATTAACTTTATCCAAAAATACAAATTTTTTATTTTTCTGATTTTTTTGGAATTAGTTATGACGATTATAAAAAAATTCACGGACGCGCACGCGTGTAATGAAATCAGTATTAGGTGGTGGTTGAGGTGGTGGTGGTTGTGGTAGCTGTAATGGTGGTTAAATGCATAGTGGTGGTGGTACCCTATTATTTGTTTAATATTTAAAAATAAATATTGTATTGAAAATAATATATTTAATAACAAGGGTAGTAAAGGTATAAAAAATATAAAGGGGATATTTTATATAAATAATTATTTTATTAGGCATTTTTTATAAAATAAATTATTAAAGACTTAATTTAACAATTATGTAATTTTATTAGGTTTTTTTAAGAAATAACTCTATTTTTAATTAATAACAATAAAAAGGGTAACAAAGTAAAATGGTAATAGATTTTTTATTTAAATAAGAAACTGGATAATTTAATTGGGAAGAAATAATAACTTGTCAACTTTTTGGCATACACTTTTCTAATCATGATTTAAATGGATATTTTCTCTTTCAGATTATTGTCTAAATTTTAATATTAACCGATTATTCATGAAATACTTTTTATAGGAAAAAAAACTCATAAATAATCCTACTAATGAATATTTTATAGGATATAATTTTTATCGATTAATAATTAATTATTATAATTTATAGAGTAAATGAAATTAAAATTAATGGGGTAAGGGTTTTGTATGAGCCCGTTTGGGATTGCTTTTTATAATAATCATTTGAAATGATTTTAGATTCGTAATAATATTTTATACTTTAAAAATATTTTTAGAGAAAACACTAGATATGATTTTGGATGTAAAAAAAAAAAAAAAAAAAAAATGTCAAAATATTTTTTAATATTTTTTATAAATATTAAAATTTTAATTGAAAAATATTATTTATTCTAAAATAATCAATCCAAATGGGCACTATATAGTAGTGTAAGGAACATTTAGTTATTTCCACCTAAAATAATGGATTAGGAAAGTGTCCATATTAAATGATAGTAAAGAGTATTTAAATATTACTAAATAATTTTTCCGTTAAGATTATATGAAAAAGGTGTAATGCCACCAAATCATACGATTTATTCACGGTTATGTCTAGACAGATTGCCTATAATATATAGGTTTTCTTGAAACATGATAATTAACTGAAATTGTGAATTTTAAAAAGAAATATGCCTGAACATCTACTCTTAAATCGTTCATTCTCTAGCAGAATTAGGAGGAGAGTAGACTAATGGTTGATCGAAGTTGTAACGGGAAAGCAAGATCGATTTACATCGTGATGTTTAATTTGATGAACAATTATAAAAATGATTACATTTATATCTCCTTTTCATTCTTATTTTTGTACATAATGTTTAATGCAAAAACAAAATTTACAAAATGTTATGCCCACGGATCTAATTAACGCCTATGTCCATAGGTGCAACTTCAGAAAACAGACAGATAAGATAAAAGCCGAGTCGAAGATCATTTCCAGCAGATAAAAGTGATACCTTCAACAAAGGGCCGGGACAGAATTAATCAAGTGTGCTCAAAGTTTTTCAACTCAGGAAGAACTTGCTTCAATACGGCTTTAGCGAGGTACTTGTAAGTTGCTTGACTTGGATGAACGCTATCAAAAAATAGATATTGTGAAGAATTTGGACATAGTGGTGACAGCTTATTGCATAATGGCGCTGTTTCCACTATCCCTGTTCCACAACACCCTCTTTTCGTTTCCACAAATCCTATCAGACATGAAACAGCCACCATTCTTAGCATATATAGAAGATCGGATTCACAATAGCGAGAAATCCCAAGAAATATTTACCATATTTTCCTGGATTAGTCATCATATCGTATAAGGGATTGTATATATCTCCATAGAAAATTTTACTCCCTTTAAGCCTTTTCTGCATTATCTGAAGCAGCTTCACTAGTTTTACATTATATGATCGTGAATCAGAGTTCTCCTCTTCTAAACACTCTCTTTGAATTGGAGACTTTGCAGTGAGTTGTAATGGCACACATCCAATAGGTGGAAGACCCGCCACACCCACTACTCGAACCCCTATACGGTACAATTCCTGCAAATTATACCTCAACAAATGAAAATGTAATTATAGGAGAGATGACCGATCTGAGTAATAATTATAACCTCAACAAATGTTTGCAACTTGTTAAGCACAAAATCTTGGTATTCGCCGATATTCATAGAAATTTGTCTTATGGGTACATCGTAGAAGTTAAATACAAAGTCATTAGTTCCGGCACTAATAATAACTAATGCACCGCTAATTATCCTTTTCGCCTCTTCATCTCCAACTAATTTCTTAAGTTTCTCTATATACTCTTTGAAATGCTCTAATTGCTTAAGGACTGGGATAGCGCCAGTATAAGCAACAGTTAGCTCATCAAAGCCTGATGTAGATGATGCAAAACATACACCTGTACGTAGATCTTCGTCCGATAAATTAGGGTTGAGGTAAGGGGGAATAGTTTCTTTCATTCCTAACATGGAGGCTATGAAATCAGGAAAAAGTTTTCCATCTGAAAACCTTCCATTGCTAATATAGTCTGGCAATTGCAAATTTATTCCGTACGGAAAATGATCAGCTTTTGCTATAGTGATGATATAATTGTTATTGCCTGTATCGACGGTTGAATCACCAAAGAGAAAAACTGCTGTGAAAATCGTTGATGAATTATTGGCGTTACGTGCAATGGACGTAGTGGTGAATAATTGTAGAAAAAGAATGAAAGAACAGGCTGAGGGTGCCATTTTTTTATATTGCCAAGAGAGTATGTTTGGACCATTTATAGATAGTATTGGATGGTCTAACTTCTTTATTTTGATTAATATACGTGACTAAGAAAACAGTCTGACACTAGATTATCCAATAAAAAGAAAAACAAATACTTGAAAATCTTTATAACGGTGCACATATTACTCCACAGAGGAATAGTATAAGTTTCAGTTAACGAAAGTTTTCATTAAAGGATTCCATATCTGAAAAGTTTATTATAAGCATTGAATCCTTATTTATACTCCGATGTTAGTTATACATGGCTATATACAGTAAATGATGTTTATATTATTATAAAAATTTATCTCATAAACTGAAAAATGAAATTTTCTTTTTCTATTTTAGCAACTGCATTGATTTCCAATAAACTTTCACTTTTTGTCCGACCAAGCCTAGAACTAACAGGTTACGTATTCAAAATTTAATCAGACCACTCTCCTTTGATCCTCGATTCTAATCCCAAAACTTATAGACATACTAGATTGTTTAAATTTAAATCTTTTTTGATGGAAGGCCCATAGTGTTGTGATACCATTGACACGACTTGGGGGGGAGTTCGATGAATGACGCATATGTGGAGAATTATGAAAGGAAAACAAGAAAAACAACAACGGATCTTGAAAGATGGAGTATGACAACTTTGAACATAATACGAGGAAAATTGAAAGGTTGCAGAAACAACTTATTCCAATACATAATGGTCTCGTCAATTAGATCACAAATCAATCAGGGGAAGTGGTATTAATGGGGCTTCAAGATACTTAGGACAAAGAAGATAAGTAATAGGCAAATAGGGCTTGCCAACTTACAAATGGGATCGAAACACAAAGTTCTTTCATGTGGCAACAAAACAACAAAGAAATATTAACAGGATTGTTAGAGTCAAAGATAGTGTCGGGGAGTGGCAAGAGGACCTTAAGGTGGTACAAGATATGTTTGCCAATTTTTATAAAAGTCATTTTTAAAACAAAACTCAGTTGAGTTTCAAGAAGCAGCGCAGTTTATTACCAAAAAATTACCCCATAAATGAATGAAGGACTTATAGAGGATCCTATGATGTAGGAAGTAAAAGACGCAAAGTTTAGTCTAGAAGCAACTAAGGCACCAGCTCCTGATGATTTTAATGTTAAATTTTAACATAAATATTAGGATTTGTGAAAACAGGTGTATTTAAACTCGTACAAGAATTTGTTGAAAATAATATTTCACTTAAAGGACCGAATGATATGTTGATTATGCTTATTCCGAATGCAGTGTATCAGGAAGAAGTCGAGGACTACAAACCCATTATGTGCATTAACTTAATTTATAGTAATCTCAAAAAAAATTGACAAAAATATTACAAAAAGTCATGAATGATATTTATTCATCAACACAATCAGCGCTTTTCAAGACCAGTACATACATGACTATATTCTGATAGCACAAAAAAATTCTTTCTTCTTACGAGAGAAAAGGAAGAGCAATGAACACTATACGCCCGTCAAAGTTGATATAACAAATGTTAACGATCAAGTGCGATGTGATGTCTTACGACAATTGTGATTTATTGAGAAATGGATCCATACTTCTATTTACAATATTACGTTTTCAATCAAGTTTAAGGCGACCCTTTACCTCAATTATCTTCGTCAATAGGAATTCGTTAAGGGGGTCCTTTATCACCTGTTATGTCTAGTCTTTTGACGGAGGCATTCATTAGCCTTATCTAGCTAAGATGTATGAGAAAAAATTCAAAAAAGAGGAGGGGTGAGAAATATGAGACCTCGTAAAATAAGCGAATTGACAGAATTAAAATTACAAGAAAGTGTCCTGCTCTTACTCATCTTCTTTTTGGAAATGACTCTTTATTCTTTATATCTCTACAGGATCAGGAAGTTGAAGCTTTTAAAGAAGTGTTGACCATGAATTGTACGTGTTCGAGTCAGAGTATTAATTTTAATAAATCTTCAACTTGTTTTAGCAGGGAACACCTGAGAACATAGTTCCTAAAACTACATTCACTCTGTATGTTCAACAACAGTCAAACTTAAGAAACTACAATGGAATCCCTCTATGTCATCAACGATCAAAGGTTGAAATTCTAAGATGGATTGGGGAACGCGTGTTCACAAAAACACAAGGATGGAAACATCAGTTGTTGTCATAATAAGCAAAAGAAGTACTTGTAAAATTAGTATTACAGATCATTTCGTCCTATGTTATGTCTATATTTAAATTTCCTAGAAAATTTTGTAATGAACTAACTAGTATGATTATAAACTTTTTGTAAGGAACCGGAAGCAAGAATAGGATACACTGGGTTGCCAGGGAGAAAATGAAAGTTAGTAAACCTATTAGTGGTCTTGGCTTCTGAGATTTTGAGAATATGAATTCAACCTTTTTGGCAGTACTAGCATGGAGAATATGGAATGATCCGACATCGCTAGTCGTACAAGTTCTAAAAGTAGTGTATCACCCAAAGAAAAATTTCACGGAAGCAAATATCAGGAAGTCAAGATCATGGTCAAGGGCAAGTGTTATACGTGGCATGGACGTATTTCAGTAACATGGGATGTTTCTTGTAGGCTCGGAAGACTATAAATATATGGAAGGAGAAATGGTTAACGTCAAATTTTCAGTTACAAAAATCACCAAGATGCGGTATTACAAAAGTAACTCAACTGAAGAATGAGGAAGGCGATGCCTGAGACCAGGAGGTTTTGGATGATATATTTTTGGAACCAACCAAGTCATAAATAAACAAGATTCAGCTACTACTATCTCATCAGAAAGATGATTTTATCTGGACATCGAAGAGAGATGGTAACTAAACTACAAAATTGAGACATATATATCATTAGTTGGACAAAGTGTTGATCTTGGAATATGGATATTTATTTGAATTAATAACATCCCAACAAAGATTAGGAACTTTATGTACAAAGAATATAATAACACCATCTTAACAGCTAAAAATTTGTCACAAAGGAAATACTCTAAAACAACATATTGCTCACTGTGCGGTCACACAAAACAAATGGTTGAGCGTATGGTGTTAAATTGTCATGAAAGTCATCTGGTCTGGGTAGAAACAACGCCACAGATTTTGATCGACGAATTGCCAGAATTTGAATTGACAGATAAACCAAATATAAATAAGGAATTGATGGAGAAATATTTGACAGAAAAATTCAAAACAAATATATTAACGGATAACTCACATATTACATTTCACACGAAAAGTATGGAAACATGCATTAGTGGGCCACGATAGGTCAACCTAGCAGAGTAGATGCTAAAAATTGTTCATTCATGGGACAAATCAGGTTGGGGAAAGAAAATTATGGCATCATATATCATGTTCACAATGTGAAATATTAGGAAGGAAAAATTGGCACGACTACATGAAGGAAGGAGGTTCAACATAAATTAGATTGTTAGAACAGTAAGGAATCACATGCTAGAATTATTTGGGTGTAATTGGGAGAATCAGAGACGACAATGGGACATTAGTGGGATGTCGGATGATGCAAAAAACAACCATTTCCCAATACAGATGTGGGAGTAGAGATTTAGTTTTCTATGATACGTCTTTCGTTAACCTTTACAAATCGAAAGGAATAACTATTATTTTATTAACAAGTATATTATTACTTCAAATGACACTTACACAACAAGACCAAGTTTGACTTTTTTACTAAAAAAGTCAATATGGGCAACAAAACAGGCCATATACAATGATTACTAAAAATAGTAACCTATACACCTACTAACATAGCAACATAACAACATAACAATCTAACCAATGTAAAAGAAAGAAAAGAGAAAATAAACCTATACGAGGACATGCTTCTCTACTTGCTCGCCACAAGTCCTCTTCTAAGTCAGCTCCACCAACTCTACTTAAACAACCAATTCTCAATCCGCTCAACATCAAATAATTTCCACCTTCCAAATTTGTTGAATGGTTTTTCTAATACTCATCGATCTTCAACGAGTTTTCCTCTAACTTCCTTCAAAACTATCGATGAAAATGGTTATGGGCTAACTTCTTGTGGTGAAGACTCAAACCTTATTCTCTCTTGAGCCTTCAGTTCTTCAATCGATTTCTCAACCACTTTGTCTTTTTCTTTGTCATCAATCAATCTTATACAATCACACCATCCAAATCTGGTGTAGGAAGTTGTTTACCTTAGTAACTATTTGCTTTAAATCAGTATCCCTCTCTTTCTTATATAAACTCCATGTGGAGAGAATTTAATTCTTCACCGTTTTATATAAGTTCACATACCCATTTATACAACATGCTAGCAACAGTCGCACCCACATATTGATATTCAACCATATTCGACAAACTCTTCAAATCACCTATGCAAGTGTCTTTTATCGTAAAATCTTCCTCACTTAATTCTTTGTTTGATCTATTTTATATATCAATTGTGGAGGACTGTCATTTTTTGAAAGAGTTGAATCATGAGAAGGCGTTCCACAAATCTTGGCGATGCTATAAGCTTGTCTTTTGGGCATTAAAAGAGTTTAAAGATTGCATCAATTGTGTCAAAACTTGTTGTCATTGTATTATTTCCATTGTGGCCTCCAATTTGGATTTTCTCGCCCCGTATCGTTCTTTCGATCGTGTTCACATCCGTATGAATTATGCAAGAGATTCTTTCAGCACATTCCTCCGGTTGTAGGTATGGTAAGCCAGTGGCTTATATGAACCTTTCTAATGTTTATTCTAATTAGGAAGCTCAAGATCTCCTCGGAGGTTGTTGAATATTCATGACCCATTGATTGCTCTATCTTTGCTCTTGCGGGTATTGATAAGGTGTTTGGTAGTAGTTACTTCCCCATTTTTGATATCCCGAGAAGTTTTCCACATAGTTGAATGGATTAGAAATTGAATAATATCCTCCATACATATTCAAACAAATATGATACCTTGATCCACCACTCTTGTTGTCTTATTCCTAAAGAGAATTAAGAACATATTCAAGAACGGGCGTAGAATCTAGACAACAAAAATATAATAAAAAACAAAAACTACAATTAACTACTTATTTTCTGGAAACTGCACTAAATTCTTGTTTCCGTGACGTGTAATATAAATAAATTCTCGGAGTATGCTAACTCACAACTATACGAGCGTCCCAAGTAATAAAAGATGTAACTAAAATTTGTTCTCTACGGGAATAAGAAGTTAAACGCGTAATATTAGCTTTATTTTAGATAATCATTGACGTAAAAACTAAAACTAAAAGAAAATAATTATTTATTTGGTATTTGATATAATTAACTACTGAAAATATATAGTAAATGACTAAAAAGTAAATACAAGATACGATGTAGAGATATTTAGCTTAAGATTGTGTATTCACTACTAGCATGACAATGGAATATTCTTAATATAAGGGTAAATTGGGAAATTCACTTGCTAACATGGATGTTCTTTTGGGTAAGTGGATAGTCCGGGCTAGCTTGCGCGCACCACGACTAATCCCACGGGAATATGCAAGCCTTTTCATGCATATTTCCAGGTACATCAGCTTGAGGTTAACCATGTTCAAGGAGGGGTTCAAACCTTGTACCTCTTACTTTTGAACTATGTACCTCTCCTTTAAGTGTCGAAGAAATAGCAAGGCCTTACCCAGTTGAGCTAATCCGACTAGTTAACAGGGATGTTAAAGACACACTAAATTCCTCTTGGATAAGTAGGGGTTGTTATCTAATCCTTGGATCCTCTTCCATGCGAATCCTATAGAAGTATCTGCACCTAAAGTTATAATTGGTTATCTAACTAGTTTAGATATTCTAATTCTCAAACTCAAATAAAAACAATTATAATTCTATTCTCCACTACCAAATCCCTAAAAATTCAATTAAAGTAATACTACATCTAATCTATTACAATACATTGAAATTACAAAACTTACACATAAATTCGAGAAAGAAACTAGATATGATTACACAGCGTAAAATTGTGTTAAATGATAATCAGGTGGTGTCGGTATCTCTAACAAAGTGTCACTCTAGTCTACCTCAAGAACGATTTATGAATACAAGAGAGAAGAGAGTAGAGTATTCTTTCTGAATTCTTAATTTTGTAAAAAGAAAATGGATTAAGACTCTATATATAGGAGAGGAGGAGGCCTTCCAGAATCGTCACAATAAATGGCGTTTAAAATGCCATTATTGTAGACGTTTTGCTAGTTACATCTTTTCAAATTACTTCATAAACCTGGAAAACCTCCACAATTCTGGTTCATGCGCGAACTTGGTCATGTTTGAACAACTCTTATAACATTTGTAACCGCTGAGCCTTCATGGTGGAATATTCTGTGTTAATGAGCCTTCAATTCGTGGACGTTTTGTCTTCTAACTTGAAATGATGTGAAGTACCAACGACTAGTATAAGTACTGGACACTCAATACTAGCCTCCATTTAAAATTTGATTCTATTTTTTTACTCCCCCACGACCCCACGCACACTTGCACACCCACGTCGTCTTTGGCATTGCCAATGCCGGTGCCGGATGGGGCGGGGCGGGCGAGTGGGGGTGGTGGTGCACGTGTGTGGGGCCTTATCTATTCTCTTTTAGCCTTTATAGTTTTAAATATTTTGTAATGGGTAGAGAGGTAAACACCTAAATACTTATTTATTTTCTTCTCCATTTCCGATGTGAGACTTTTTAACTCATAAAAAGTTTTTCAACTTCTCCTAAAAGGAGGAGAAAAATAATAAGAGAAACCTATTTTAATTTAAGCAATTCTAGTGATTTTCTTCTCAACTTCTAATGTGGTATATTTAAAACATGAAAATATGAATAGTATGTTTCACTTCTCCCTAAGAGCATGAAGGAATTATTATAATAATGCAAAATTACTTTCATAATTCCAATAATAAATATATAAAAATTTACGTTAATCAAATTTAGGTAGATATTATAGTCATACGATTAAGAATTTGGTGTACAATGATTTAAAATTTAATATTAAATTTAATATTTCAAAACATAAAGGAAAAAATATTAATCAATTAATTATTTAGAATAATATTATACTAAAATTATCAATTAAAATACCTAATAATTTACTAATACTATATGGAGCCTAATAAGCATGATCTTTCATTGCCAGTACAAGCATTATACACACACATTTCTTCCATAAAAGAATGATACCCCGACACTACCAATCTTGTAGTGGAGTTTGACAACTTCAAAAAAAAATTAAACTTAAGACATCTAGACATTCTACTTGCCTCTCTATTACTAATACACGATTCAAATCAATGACCACCAAAGAGACATAATTTACAAATAACGGATTTTAAGTTTTTCTTGGTCGACGGTTCTCGCAGTCTCTGACAATCCACAAGATGCATCCATTGTAATAAAAAAATTGGATTGATCACAATCCCTCCAAACATTTCTTGTTATGTGATATAAATTTCCCGTTGTTTCCTATCTACCATTTTCCGGTCCTTGCACAACCTAGAAATATCTCTTATCCAGAGAGACTTCATGAACAACCTTAAAGTACTCATCGTCATCTTGATCCTCTTCGTTTATCTCACTGTCGTAGTCCAGTTAGCCATCATCACCACCAGACCAATGTTTACGTGAACAACATGAAACATCTCACATCTTATTATAGTTTCTTCTAAGCCCTATTATGCGTATTTGTTCTACATCAAATCCTCACGGATTCTAGGAATTTTATTAGAAAATAAACCCAAAATAATTTGGCTAAGCTTGCTAGCCTCCACATAATCTAGACTGAATCCCAATTTGCCACGAATACATGTTGTTTGTTTGACTTTCACCTTAGGTTCAATTACTTACATAACATCATCAATCATGACAACATGGAGAGGAGTACATTTCAAAGTATGATTTGAGATGTCCCATGTAATCACTCGCAGTCTGAACACCTTCCCGTTATCATTTGTACCGCCGTGAGAATCATTTAAAGCAAGATTCAAATTATTCTATATACCTAGAATATCATTTATTCCCCATGTACCATGTAAGGTAACCACCTTAGGATATTTTGGTTGACAAGTGTTATTTTACTTATCTCGAACCAGAATATTGTGATCCTTCTAGAAAATTTCTTCAAAAGACAATCCCTATATCCTCGAATAGGTATTTTGTTAACCCTGGGTAGACCTGGAAAACCACAAAATTCCATTTTCACTTTGTTATACTTTGTTTCTTTTGACTAGGTACAATACCCGATTGTTACTCTTTCCTCTAATAATTAGTGGAGCATTGAGGTCTCCCAAGTATTCAAAATGAAATACGTGCTGCCGAGTACACACATGCCTTCTCTCATGGTAATTTTCTTCTTTATTCTCAGTTTTCTTACCCTTATCTTCTACATACTAATTATCATTCATGTTTAGACTCCCTTCTTCATTCCCAACAACTCCATCATTTTCATTCACATCATCATTTTCATCATCAAAGGCATACACCCCCCATCAATCCAAAGTCATGGCGTTTATGTACAAACTTCTGAAAATCAAGGTTAGGGATAAACATGAATTTGTTCCAATTAAAAAAAAATTATTTCTCTTCTAGGAGTTGCCTCACCATTGACACCTCACAACTTGATCTATAGTACCCTAAATAACCATACTTGAAGCACACTAGTCCAATAACTTCATAGAGGAACTTCACCCATGCATCATCTTCCATGTGTTTAATAAAAACAATAGTTTTATCTTTTATTTCACTTGTATTTTAACTTGAGATCGTAGGTCCTTAACTTTAGCACTCAAGTTGAAAGGGTAGTCCATTTTTTCCAGCTTGTTTGCATGAGATGTCAATTGTACGCAGCCTATTTTGTTTGAATACTAGTCTCCACACTTGAACTACACGAACATAACATGCACCCCAAGGTTGTTCAGTGGTGTGAAGTCATCACATAGATTCATTACAACATTCATTGCGTAAGCAACCCCAATTTGGAAAAATAAAATACGTTCACAATCACTATCCTATAAGAACTCAATTTTAAAATTGTTCTACCTGATTTCATCAATTTTGATCTCACTTTTCATTTTCCATTACCTCAACACACACTTCATAAAGTATGCCAATTACATTCTCTTACCAACAACTCTATCCAACATGAAAGGATTGAATATATCACTCATCTTACCAAAATCCTTTGACCTAATAGAAAACACTTTTAACAATTTGTTCTTCATGTAGTTTAACTAAAGGAAATTTATGGTATGGTAGGAAACCATTATGTGAGATGGGGAGAGAAATGAAGAAAAAGTAGAATTGAAAACTCTCATTCCTGAGATCCCTTTAGATAGTTTCTAACAAATCATAACCTTTTCAACTTCTAGTTTCTGAACTTATGGTAATTAAGCCATGTACACACATATAATCCATATGTGCCTTATCAAAAGTTTGTCTACCCTCATACTCAACCAATAAAGGACCTCCATTACAATCTGAGTTACAACTGTAGAACACGAAAGGAAGGGAATTTAATATAATCATGATTAATGATATATTATCTCCATAATTGGTGACATCTAAAGGCTCAACAAGCATACAAAATTTGATACCATGTCTGATAATTGTAACGGTAGTATACCCATAAATATAAATATGTACTATAAATGTAATAATATTGTTAGTTCTCTCATACATTTCTTATAAATTATCCTTGCATGCTATGTAAATCCAGAGATTTGCATGCTATGCAAATCCAGAGATTTGCATAAAAATAAAATACAAAAAAAATATCTTACTCTATTTGACTAATTTATTCTTTAAAAATTGAATTTTATGTTCTAAATTAATTAAAGTTTGAGTATATATAATTTTTTTTTTATCATTATATCATTTTTATGAAATGTTTTAGAAAAAACAGTTATACTATTTTTTCCTTTTCTAATTAATTTTTATATTTTATTATTTAATGTCATATGAGCATTGTTATATATTATATTTTTTTCACTTTTATATTATTGTTTGTGTGTTACTCTATGTGATTTTGAATAAAAAGGAAAAAAAACTAATATGAAAAGATAAAGATATTATGATTAGTATTTACAACTTTCAATGACAAGGAAAGAAAATAGAAAGGTTATGTCATATAAAATTACATATAAGAAGGGATGATGCAAGGTAAAGTAATATATGATTATATATAAGGGTGAATGCCCAATAAACACCTGCCACCTTAGCCACTTGCCCATAAAAGGCACTTAAGGTAAATATACTTTAATGCCCTTACTGCTGTCTACTGCTGCTGCCAAGGGCGAGTAATGGGAATGTTTCCCAACACTCGTGCAAGTACACTTTTGTAAAGGTTGAGTAATGGGAATGTTTCCAGCACTCGTGCAAGTACATTTTTGTACTTGTGGGCTAATGTTGAGTAATGGGAAGGTTTCCCAGCACTCGTGCAAGTACATTTTTGTACTTGTGGGCTAATGTTGAGTAATGGGAATGTTTCCCAACACTCGTGCAAGTACACTTTTGTACTTGTGGGCTAATGTTGAGTAGTGAGAATGTTTCCCAACACTCGTGCACGCACACTTTTGTATTGTCTGCTGCTGGTAAGGGTGAGAGAGAGACAGAGGAGATATATATATATATATATATATATATATATATATATATATATATATATATAACTAACTCAATGTATACGAACTAACAACTAATAAACGGACGGCGGCTGGGGTGAGGGGGTAAAATAGGAAAGGAAAAAAAAGGAGTGCCTTTTATGGGCAAGAAGAAAGCGGCGGGGTGAGGGGGCATTAATTATAATTTGAGGTGTTTCTTGGGCAATAATCTTATATATAATATTGATTTTAATTGAGTAATAATATATACCATTTAAAATCATAACATCCAAATACCATTCAATGACATGACAGTGAATTAGCTGGTTACAAATCTTTAATTAGATCTAGAAAATAAATAGATTAAAGATTTGTAACCAACCAATTCACTCCACATCATTGGATGGTATTTGCGTGGTATGATTTTGGGTGGTATATATCATTACTCAATTAAGATCAATATTGTATATTATTAGATTGGGTAAGACTTCCATCTAATATTGGATGGTCCAATATTTTTATCGCAGATATTGATTATTATAACAAAACATATATTATAAGATTAATGAATTGGTTATTTTTGTAAGTTTAAAATATGGTATATGTGTATAAATATAATTAATATAGGAAGAAAAAATTTCATATGAGATATTCCTTTACCTTACATCATCCCTTCTTATGTCCAATTTTATGTGACATAACATTATGACATTTTTACTTTTTTTTTTTTTGAACAATAAAAGGGTGCTAATCACCTTATAGCAAGTTACAAATCGTATCCGATGCCTAATTTATCAAAAAGACCGACTAATTGGAAAGGGCTGAGAGCCCTAATCTGTCTTCCATTGCCCTGTGCCTAGCTTCCTTAGCGAATTTATCCGCCAACTTGTTGAGACTCCTCTTCACATGGTAAAATTTAGGTTCGTTCTCGTCACAGTTGTGAATAATCCTCCGAAGGATGGGTTGGATGGATTAACGTGCTGCTGACACTTGCTTAATACCTTGAATGACTTCAAGGTTATCCGATAGCACCGCTTTGCTACTGTTATGGTTGAGCTTTTCTAACTCGACGGCTTCCATAAGAATTAAACTTCAACCAATTAGACATACGTTGGTCTCGTTAATCCCAAATATCATATCCATAATAATCAACATTAACCGATTCAATTAACTCTATCAAAAAAGCAAGACAAGCCTTAGATGTAGTCATGTAGATAACCTCCAAGATTGTCACAATGTGCATACAACACCAATATACCAACAAAACCATCAGTTATCACCAGATTAGCTTAAAGAAATCCCACAAGAACAAGTTACCAGTATGACATGCTTCTAAGCAAAGAGCAAGGAAAACCCTTAAAATGTTTAATTACCAATTAATGAGTGAGATAGTACACACAATTTATTCCTTGGACCAAGAACTTGACCAAACAAAGTGCCCAAATTGGATGCTCATGGCATATGCACATTGTGATGTTTAATTTTATGAACAACTGAGAAAAGTTATTACATTTTTTATCTTCTTTCCATTCGTATATTTGTACATTATACTAAACATTGTAACTATAAAAATATGTTAAGCAACGGATGGAGTAGGACTCAGCTATGCCCCAAACTGCAACTACTTCTGACGTCCAGCATGAAAATAGAAAGCTGAGTCGAAGATAATTTCAAGCATATAAAAGTAATACCTACAACAAAGGGCAGATCAAGTGCAACCAAAGTCTTTAAAGAAAGGAAGAATTTGCTTAAATACGGCCTCAGTGAGGTACTTGTTAGTTGCTTGACTCGGATGAACGCTATCGAAAAACATGAACTGTGAAGTATTTGAACATAATGGTGACCGCTTATTGCAATAAGGTCCTATTTCCACTGCCCCTGTTCCACAACACCCTATTTTTGTTTCCACAAAATCTATCGGACATTGAAACAACTAGCATGCTTAGTATATATGGATTTTTAACCGCAATTCAAGAAATCCCACAAAATATCTTACCATATTTTCCTGGATTAGTCATCATATCGTATAAGGGGTTGTATATGTCTCCATAGAAAATTATACTGCTTTGAAGACTTTTCTGCATTTTCTGAAGCAGCTTCACTAGTTTGACATTATATGTTCGTGAATCGGAGTTCTGCTCTTCTACACAAATTCTTTTAATCGGAGACCTTATAGTGAGTTGTATTGGCACGCATCCAATAGGAGGAAGCCCTGCCACACCCATTACTCGAACCCCGGTATTATACAATTCCTGCAGATTATACAAATACAACCCAACATGAAAATGTAATTTTATTAAAAGAGAGAGATTGGTGATTAATAATTGTAACCTTAACAACTGTTTGCAGCTTGTTAAGCACAAAAACTTGGTATGCGCTCATGGTCATATTAATATTTCTCATAGGTATGCCGTAGAAATTAAATGCAAAGTCGTTAGTTCCTGCACTAATAATAATTAATGCACCGCTAATTATCCTTTTTGCCTCTTTATTTCCCACAATTTTCTTTAGCTTTTCTATATACTGTTTAAAATAATATAATTGCTTAATCACTGAGATCCCGCCACTAAAAGCACCAGTCAGTTCATCAAATCCTGCTGCAGATGATGCAAAACATACACCTGTAAGTAGATCATGGTTCGTTAGATTAGGGTTGAAATAAGCAGGTATAGTTTTCTTAACTCCTAACATGGAGGCCATGAAGTCAGGAAAAAGTTTTCCATCTGAAAACCTCCCATTGAGAATATGGTTTGGCAATTTCAAATTTATTCCGTATGGATAATGATTAGCTTTCACCAACGTTTTGATATAATTGTTATTGCCTGAATCGACAGTTGAATCACCAAAGACAGACACTGCTGTAAAATTCGGCAAGTGATTTCCGTTGCACGCATTGGATGTAATGACCAAAAATTGTAGAAAAAGAAGGAATATACAGATTAATAGTGTCATTTTCAATATTGCCAAGATTGTTCAACAAGAATTAAGCTGAGAATTTTCTAATAATGAAAGTGCAGTGAAAAGATAATTTATTTACGGTTATGCTCTGCTTTATTATAAGGCTTACAAGACTTATTTACTTTATTACAAGCTTAAAAATAGCCAACAACCAAATTGACCAGATCAAGTAGAATCTAACCATTATTTAAACAACTAATTTTAACTGATACTATTATTTAACTATGATGCTGTAACTTTAACATTCTCTCTCGACACAAGCTCTCTTCCTTTTCACCATGCCAAATTGACGACAAAACTTCTCAAACTTGCTAACATTTAAACTTTTTATGAATAAATCTGCAACTTAATTCTTTGTTATAATATGCTTTAATGAGATTTCACCTTGAAAAACCTTTTCCTTAATCAAATGATAGTGCATTTTCACATGCTTTATTCTTGCATGAACACCATGCTCTTTGCAAGACGTATTGCTAATTGATTACCGTGGAAGTATTTATGTTGTAATGTGCATGCTCTCTATTTTCCAAATTCTCTTCAGTCTAAAAATCCTTGTTCCTCGAATTATAAGTTTCTTATTTTACTTAGAAAATTTGTAGTGCTTTACTCTTTAGTATTTGTATTAGAGTAATGATATATATCACCCAAATTCATACCATTCAATGACGTGGCGTGAATTGGTTGATTACAAATTGTTAATGTATTTATTTTCTTGATTTGATTAAAGATTTGTAACCAATCAATTCACGTCACGTCATTGGGTGGTATTTGGATGGTATGAATTTGAATAGTATATATCATTACTCTTTGTATTATCATATTTTTTGTAACTATGGCTACACGTGATCGACATGCCCTCACTTTAGCATCCTTGTAAAAACAACAAAATCCTGAGACTTGAAATGCTTAACACTTAGGTGAAGGCAAGATCTGTAGAGAAACCAATGCAAAATTTTAATTTCATGGTTCATGTTGTGGGTGTAAGTCAAGGTGGCTAACGGTCCAATCCAACCGGTCCTACGGACCGGCCAATGCGAGAACCGGACCGGACCGAAAGTCAACGCAGGCATGGAACCGGACCGGACCGGTCCACAAGCTACCGGACCGGTTCTTCACTTTTTTAAAAATATTGGGGACAGGAGAGAACCGGAACCGGCCCGATAAGTTTTTTTTTAATATTTCATTGTTTAATTTAGTTCTTTAGGCTTTTAGTCCACTTTATTTTAGCCCATTAGCCCACCCCTTACCATTTCATCCCAACCCATCCCACCAATTAAACCCACCCCAATTAAACATAACACCCTTAACCCATTAAACCCAACCCAAAACACTTTTTTTTTAAAAACCCATAGAACCGCTAAGAACCGGACCGGACCGTATCCGGTTCCGGTTCAGGCGGTCCTCTTATTGGTCCGGCTCTCGCCTCCATGAATTTAGTAACGGACCGGACCGGAACCGGTAACGTGGGACCGGTAAGCCGGACCGGACCGATAAGGTCCAGGTCCGCTAGGAACCAGTCCGGAACCACCCGTTAGCCACCTTGAGGTGTAAGACGTGTTGACGTGGATGGTTTCAAGAAATATATCATGGAAAAATGGCAGATCGACGTCAAGGTTAAATGCTACGAGATGACGAAGAACGTGTTCAACCTCGAGATGGATAAGGAGGCAGAGGTTCAAAGAGCTAAATTATAATTGATCGTCAGTTTGGGGACAAGTAACGGGCTTAGCCCACATGCAAAATAATATCAATACGATTGAGTAACTTCCTTCTAAATTAGGAAAATGATTTTCTTTTTTAACCCATAGATAACATTATTACTCTTGCCTTAGGGTCAGGTTTCGCGGGAGAAAAACTTGCCCATCTTCTTGTCGAAAACCTAAGGGTTAGATTACCCACCCTGGGCAATCTTTCAGTACGAGAATATGATCATATTTTGTTTTGACGGTGGAATGTTCGGACACATGTGAGACAACTGCGAAAAAACAATAATCAAACCTATCAACGATGAAGAAGTTCTTAGGTTTTGAGAAGGGGTAATGTCGTTTGCATCCCACATATTGTTCATATATATGTGTAAGATCAAAAGGAAAATTTGAAGTTGCTATTCGACACTGATTACTCATTATACACGATGTCGTGACAAGGGCGGATTTCTCTCACCTAACTACACAAAAAAGTTATTATATCGTAATACAAAACTCACACGCGCGACCTAATGACTCAGTCAATATCAAGAATATAGAATCAGATATTCAGAATTGTCCGTCGAAGAGGAAGAGGAGTTTGACTACGAATTTACACGGTAAAATGGGATAACAATAGTTTCATTTGCTCTCGACTCCCGTAGAGGATCTTTATCTTTGTTCCCGAGTCTCTGACTTCTTTCCCGAATCTTCCTTAAACCAGACACTATGTAAGGTCCAGAGGGAGGTGCGCTCCCGATATCACTTTGACGTTCAATATTAACATTTTTTTATTGGAGATTACTTAACCAAGGAGTTGGGAGATTTACCCCAACTATATTATGCTGAGAGAGAGAGAGAGAGAGAGAGAGAGAGAGAGAGAGAGAGAGAGAGAGAGAGAGAGAGAGAGAGAGAGAGAGAGTGTGTGTGTGGTTGGAGGATACCGAATTATGTTGTGGAATGGGTGATTTATTATTTTTATGAAAAAACAATAGTATCACGACATCTTTTTGGGGGATTAGTGGATCTAAGAGAGATATTATTCCTAAGTATGTGATGTTTCTTACTTTCTTGTCTCACTTTGGGGATATTACTATTTTTAGACTCTTTTGTGCTTTCATCGTGTGTTAGGTGTGTAGCCTTTAGGTACATGGTTGACATGAGACCCCAAGATGACATGAAGAATTCAAAAATTCAAATCCAACCCCAAGAAAAGGCATAAAAGAGAGCAAAAAGTTACTTTGGAAGAACTTGAGTGTTTACTGGCAAAGTCTTGAAGTAACTTGTTTCAATCACCACGAAAAATTGGTTAGATATTTTGACCGGATTTTTTTTAATTTGGAAAGAGTTTGAAGTAAGTGACACATAAGAGGTGACGCAAGTCAATAATAAGTTAAGACAAAAAGGTTATGGCGATTCTCCCACGGTGACAGAAAGCTGACCAACATAGAGTAAAAACGGGTTGGGCCTTTCAGGCCCCCAAAGGTGGACCATATGGACCTAAATCGATTTTGGACTAATATAAATACCTTTTATTCGCTGCAAAACACATACAACTCATTATTTCAAGAGCTAAACACTCTTTGATCTAAGGAAGAGAAGAAGGAAGGGATTTCAACAGCAACTCCACCATTCTTCATCATTCGTAGTCCGTTTCAGCTAGTTCTTTAAAGTAATTTTATTTTGTTTTTACATTTAATAATGATTTTCATATTTTTAATTATTAATTTCCTGTATCTTAATATGAGTTAAAACCTTTTGTGCTTGAGAATTGCGTGGTGTATGAATCTAAGATGATTAATTAGGTATTTTTACATTTGGTATATTTATATTTAACTAAATTGAACTCGTTTGCGTTGATTAGGGGTGAGCATGGTTCGATTCGTTTTGGTTTTTGGCCGAAACCGGAATCGAACCGAGTATTTTGGTTTTTTATAATTTAAAAACCAAATTAGACGGTTTGTATTTGGTTTCACACTCGGTTTTTGTTCTGGATTGGTTCGATGCGGATCGGTTTTGGTTCGCAACGAATTTGGATGCTTGACCAATAATCGTTGTCATACCATTTCTTGAAATACATGATCCAATATCACCTAATATTCTAATACAATTATGTTACTGTTCCAATAACAATTATCTTAATTCACAATACTAAATAAGTTTATAAAATTAAGACTATTACTTCTGAATTCATACAATTACAATTAATAAAACCAATCAAGTGGACACTTACTAATATAATCTTAAGTGATATAAAAAAATCTCACTAATAACACCGCCAAATATTATAACAAAAGATTTCACGTAGATGATAAATTCTCAATTAAGTTTTCTACCACATAATTCTTATAAGAAAATTCTCACAGTCTCTATTTTTATTCCTTAGCCGGTTCAGTTTTATTCGGTTTTGTTGGTTAGGTTTTTTCATTGTAAACCTAACCGAACCAAAAAAAATCGGATATTGAAAATTGAAAACTGAACATTGTGGTTTTTTTGGTTCGGTTTTTTTTGTTCGATTTGGTTTTTGATTCTCATTTGTTCACCCCTAGCGTTGATTATATCTTTATTCTTATAGGTATTCATACCTTGATCAAGTATAGGTTAGAAATAGTAGTTAGCCTACTGTCCAGGACGGGGATTTAGTTACGGACTTAGGATATAAGCGCTTGGTATACGTTAGTGAGTCGGAAGGTCTTGACTAGCCGAGTAGTCAATAGGGTGTGAACCAATTAACGTCTGAATATAGTGTAGGGTCACTGAGGAGGGGTCTCTAATATCGTAGTATAGCGTCTTATTCACCCGAGAGTGGTTAGAAAGAGAACCGAATCCCTGCTAACATAGAATGGCCAATTTATCCGTACGTTTAGAAACATCCATTTATCCAACTTAGAGGATTACCAGCAATAATCAAGCATTACTCTCTCATATTCACATCTCTTCTTAGTTAATTTTCATTTAATTTTGGTTTATTATTTCATTAATTCTTATTCATTTACTTTTGTCTTTTAATTATTTGCATTTAGTTTAATTTTAGGAAAACCAAACAAACATTTATCTTTCATTTATTTGTACTCGCAACTAAGCCACAATATTCATAAACACAACTACATTAACTTTAATAATCCCTGAGAACAAAATCCCTTTTACTTACTCATTTCATTACTAGTCAACGAACCCCAAACACTTGTGGATGGTAAAAGTCTTCTTTATTTAAGTGATTATATATCACTCACAGGACCTACAAGCTTTTGGCGCTGTTGTCGGGGATTATAAAGTTATATATTTGTGTTTTAGTTTATTGGTGTTTAGTTTTTTTACTGTATTTTATGCGTGGTCTTGTTTTTGTTTCTCTACAAATAATAGGTCTAGTACATGCTCTCAGATCCCGAGAAATTGATTGAGATCAAAGGGGGAGAGAGAGAGAGAGAGAGAGAGAGAGAGAGAGGGGGAGAAAGAGAAGCACAAGAAAAAATGGTCGTCTTGAATGTTAATGCTCAATTTAATTTCAATGAAGATGGGAACCCAAGAGAATAACCACAAGGGGTTGTTCCACCGGAAGACAAAGTTAATAATCGAGTTCAAGATCCTCCAAAAGAACAACCATAATTCAACAATAATCAAAGTGCACAAGTCCTACCTGGGATCGTGCCTTGGTTCATGCAACCTCATGAGAGACAACCCTCCCGCTTGCCATCGCTTAGGATTCACCCACCCGCTATCCATGTCGCAATATTCAAGCCCGACGCAGGTATGATCAACCGATTTTCAAATTTACGACCATTATAGTGGGGCCGCTCGTGAAGATCCTCGATGTATCCATATTTTTTATACATTAATCTAGGTTTGAGACATCATTTTAGGTGAATTTGACTAATTGTTAAGGTATTTTCCCCGTTATTAAATAATTTCTTAATTCATGTCTTGATTTGATGATCTACTACTTTTAGAGCATATTTGGTATAATTGTGTGTTAATGTGAAGCTCTTAAGGTTTATGGAATATAATAAGATTCCAAATCAATTCTAAGGAGTTAAGGAAGGAAGATCCAGGATCAATCAGGAGATAAAAGGAAACAACGTTGAATTAGGAAAGGAAAAGTTGTCAAATAAAGTTTTCAAATCTGTAGTGACATCCACTAAAGTGAATATAACTACAAACCAACTACGATTTTGGAAGTTCCTTTAAAGGGTTAGATATATATTTTCTCTGCTGTCGTTTTGATATAAAGTACGTAAAATTTGGCCCAGTAACGAAGAAGATATGATCAAAATAGTGAGGAGTGTATATCCTGTCCTATATTTTAGGAAACAAATTTGAATTGGACTTGGACTCCAATTACTCGCCTTCCACTCCAATATCTCTACCTAGGGTTATAAAACACCTATAAATACACCCTCTTATCATTGTAAACATGTTCTTGCTTAATTATTAGTCCTAAGAATCAAGTAGCAACATCAGGAGAAGCAAGTTGACAATATGTATCTTTATTTTAGTTTATTTCTTATTAGCATGAACTAAATTTCCAATAGCTTGGGTTTTGGATATGTATAATCTTTGATATCTATTTTCTTCTATATAAGTTTGTTTGAGAAAAACCTTTTTAAATCGATTGAGCTTCTTAACCTTTTATATTTGTTTTATGTGCTTTAATGTATTATCTGTAGTTCTTACTAGTACACGAGTATAGACTACCCCATTAATAGAAGGAGTATGGTTACCTGAAAGGGGTGTCTAATTGTTGAAACACCACATAAACGTCTATGTGCGGTAGTGATCCTGACGGGCTTGCCTAACTAGATAGTCACTAGGGTTTGAGATTAACCATCGACCCTTGCGAAGGGTCCCGTACCCAAGTCCCTTGGTAATTTTTAGGTCGCCACCTAAGTCCACCCGAAGGGGGTTATGAGGAAATAGAATCCTGGCTACTTACTCTAACAACTTTAATCACCCTTATATGACTAGAAGAGGAAATAGAAGGATAAGTGCATACACGCGAACCTGGGCTATCAATCTCTCATCTCATTCTTACGTATTTACTTTATTTTAATTAGTTCTTAGTTTAATTATTCTCTCCATAATTACTCATATTTATTTTACTATTTTTGTATTCCACAAAACTATTCTTTACTACGCTTTCTTCGAATTCACAATTCTAACACACTAAGTCCCTGAGAACGGATCTTACTTTCTAATTAATCTTGCATGCGATATGTGATACTTGTAGTGAGTAACATGATTGGTTAGGGTGATAGTTCACACCCTATCAGCCACCAATCCTGTTCGAGCAGGGCACAAGTTTACGCCACCCAAGGAGTTATTCAGGAACAAATGTATTTTGTTATGTTCCCATTATTCCTTAGCCGAGGAGAAAGTGAGTGGTACGATCAACAACCAAACGAATTAATAAACACGTGGGACCAATTGCAAACTGCGTTCTTCGATAGGTACTATCCTCAGAGTGTAAGATTGAGTGGAAAACTTGTTTTGGATGGATTCTTTCAAGAACATGGAGAGACATTGGGAGCCTATTGGACTCGTTTGCAATCATTGTTGAATAAATGTCCATTACATGGGTATACACCAGAGTTTTAGTTGAGGATGTTCTATAGGAGTTTAGATGTAACCTCCAAGGAGAAGACCGATACTATATGTGGATGAGGTTTCATGATGGTAAGTGTGAATCACGCATTTGGTATAATGGATAGGATCGTGAAGAACGAGATGAGTTGGAAACCATCGAGAGTAGCGGTTCAAGTTTTCAATAGAGGTACATTGAATTTAGACACCTACGAAACTGCTTTAAATGCTAATGTACATTTAATACGTTGACAAATAAGACTTTCAAGATCAACTATAAAAACATTATCGGATCTTTTAGCAATAAAAATAGTATTTAACTCATTATTTTTAAACACAATACATCTAGATGCTTCAAATCTAACAAAATAACCAACATCACATAGTTGACTAATACTAAGCAAGTTAAAAGAAAGACCCTCAACAAGCAAAACATTTGAGATAAGTAAAGAATCCATATTACCGATATTACCTTTACCCAAAACACGTTTTTTAGTATTGTCGGCAAAAGTAACTTTATCACCTTTTGTTTTATAGAGATGTGTAAATAATGAAGAGTTCCCGGTCATACGTCTAGAGCATCCACTATCAAGAATCCATATAGTTTGCTTCTTGATGCTCAATCCCTACAAACAAAAAAGATTAAGCTTTAGGTACCCAATTCGGTTTGGGATCCATGAGGGTTAGTGGGTTTTCTTTTTATAGCCCATATAGGCTTTTTCCAAGATGGTACAAGAGACCCCAAATCCAATAATTTACGAAAGTAACAATGAGATGCATCATGACCAAGTTTTTCACAATATGTGCAAGTGATTGAAGATTTCGAAGAAGAAGGAATATGATGTGAAATGGTTGATTTAACAAAAGCATTTTTCAAGAATTTTTGTTTGGTTGAAGGATCATAGTCAATACCACTTTTTTCAAAAGCCATTTTTTGAGAACCTAAAATCAAATCCAAATTTTCTTGTCCCTTGGTGAATTTTAAAATAACAGCATTTAAATCTTCAACCTTTTTCTCTAACAAAACTTTTTCTTCCAAAAGTTTTTTCTTAATAAGATGAAGTTTTTCATTTTCATCTATACATTCATCACTAAGATTTTGACAATCCTCCAAAGCTTTTAAAATCTCTTTACTTCTATTCCTTTCAATTTCTAAATCTTTTGTTAAAACTTTGTTTGTTTCAATAGAGTTCAAAAAATCATTGTAAAGAGAATCAAATGCATCATGAATATCTTCCTCACTAGCATCATCATTTGATAAAGAAAGATTAGATTTAGGAGTTACCTCATCATGGTTAGCCATGAATGTAAAGTGAGTTGAACCGTCATCTCTTAACTCTTGGATTGAGTGACTATCATCCCAAATAGCATCTTCATCATTTGAAAGATTTCCCATGAAAGCAACAAGGTTAACATTATCATTTTCACTATCTTCTTCATCCAAATTTTGAGTATCCCAAGTAATGTTTGCATGCATAGCTCTCTTAGGTTTTTCTTTTTGAAGAAGAGGACTATAGGTTTTGATGTGACCTATTTTCTTGCAATGATAGCAAGTGGGTTCGTCTTGTTTGATAGCTCTAACATTCTTTTTGTAGGGTGTGGAAGAGCTTCCTTTCTTGGCAAAATGTTTGTATCTCAAAATATGTTTCATAGCTACTCCTTCATCTTCACTAGTTTCTTTTTCATGTGAATTTTCTTCTTCTTCACTTTCCTTCTTTTCCTTTCTTTCTTTTATCTTACTACTTAAGGCATGAAAATCAATGGATTTCTTAATTTTCTTCTCCTCATCATCTCTTATTTTTTCTTCTTCAAGCACTAGTTCCTCCGTCATGAGGTTACAAATGAGTTCATGAACCGTCATTTTTGAAAGATCTTTCGTATCTCGTATGGAGTTGATTTTTGTTTTGTATTTCTTTGGAAGGGCAAATAAGATTTTTCGGCATTGTTCTTTGTTGGTGTAGACTTGACCAAGGGTCTTCAAGGTGTTGACAATGTTGGAGAATCTTTGATGCATAGCATTTAAGGCTTCATCGGGATCCATTCGGAATAACTCATATTTTGTAATAAAGAGACCAATCTTAGTTTCTTGGACATCCTCCGTACCTTGATATGATAGCTCCAAAAGTTGCCATATTTCATGAGCCGAGTTGCACTCACTAACTCTAGCATATTCCGTGATACTCAACCCATTTATGAGTATATTCATTGCTTTGTTATTTTTGGTGAGTTTGGCTAAATATTGAGCATTATAATCATCTTCATTTTTCTCTTTAGTGTTAGTATCATCCACATAAGGAATATAAGGACCCTTCTTAATAACAAGCCATAAAAAGTAATCAATTCCTTTGACATGAATCTCCATTTTCTTTTTCCATCCAAAGTAGTCTTTTCCTGTAAAAAGTGGAGGTCTAGTAGAACATGAACCTTTCGGTTGATTAGAGTCCATATTGTTTTAACTCTAGAAACGGTTAAGTACAAATTAGAGCTAGGCTCTGATACCAATTGATATTCTATATGCGTCCTAGAAGGGGGGTTGAATAGGACTATGGAAATTAATCGGCTAACTTTATTCCAAGTAAATAAAATTAAAGGCTAATTTAAATCCTATTGCTTTAGTCAACTAAATAGTTATAAACTAGATAATACTAAGAGACAATATAAGTTAACTATTCATGTAAGCATTTTATCAAGCATATAGAGTGCGGAAAATAAATAGTGTAGGGATAGAAAGATACACACGATATATAGTGGTTCGGTTTCCCTACATCCACTACTTGAGGAGTCCCCCTTAGGATTTGCAAGATTCTCAATATAATCTTCGTATCTCTTTAACCCGGGTGAGATTACAAACCCTTTACAACCACTTCACAACCTTGAAGCAAAGCACTTGTGTTATCACAAACACAAGGAACCAAGTATACTACCTATACTCACAATACTATCTTAATCTAATACAAGGTAAGAATTAAGAGGAAGAAATAGTGTTTGAGTGGTGATATAATGTTTGTAGCTAAACTCCTATATGAGTAGATATAACTATGAAGCTTGAATGTGTAGATATGACGTGAATGCTCTGTGAAAACCTTCTTGAATGATAACAATAATAGCTCTTAAGATTGGTAGATGGAAGGTGTAAGTTGTGCCTTCAATGAGCTCTTATTTGTAGCTGAAATAAGCCTTCAACGGTCAAAAGCCATGTGTCTAACGGATATATTTAACACCCAACGGTTATATGCCTTTTGTCCTCATTTGGTTGCAGAAAAACCTTAACTGCGGTGCACCGTGGGTCTTGTGCGGTGTACCGCACTTCTCAACGTTTTGATTTCCTTGGTTCTGACGGGCTAGCCATGTACCGTGCCCCTGGTTCGTTGCTTCTGACGGGCTAGCCATGCACCGTGCCCCTGGTCCGCACCAAACACCTTTGATAGAGATAACTTTTTCTATGATGCTCGGATCAGTAACTCTTATTCACGAAAGTTGTAGATAACATCATTCTAATAAACTTTGAAATTGATCATAAAGACTATATCTCAATGTATATAAAGATATGAATAAAAGTATATGTAAAGAGATATAATTAGAATGAAATGTAAAGTGTTTTTGATGAACAATAGTGCAAGATAGGATGTATATAACAAGAGTAATTAGCACACTAAACACAAGAGGATTTGTCACATTAAAACAACCTATTAAGGGAGGCTATATGCCAACATAAAGGACTTCAATGGTCGAATCCTCAAATGGAAGTCAATCAAGGAAATTATCAACCGGGGCCTCAAGGAAACAATTACCAATCAAGTCCTCAAAACCATCATCAAAGAGATCCAAGCCATGGATCCCAAGCTCGTCAGAATTTTGGATATAACGCTTATGCAGAGAGTTTTGGTCAGAAGGCACTCACTTCCCATGCGCAAGAAGGTGTGATTACTGCGGATGAATTGGTTGCTACATCGAATAAATTTATAATGAAATCAGTTGAGAAGTCACTTAAGACCAAGGTGACGCTAATTTCTCAATCGGCCTTATTAAAAATTCTTGAAAATTAAGTGTCTCAAATGGCCAACACTTTGAGTGTTCGAGGTCAAGGTCAACTCTGAAAATCTGGGGAGTAATGAAGCATGTAAGGCGAGTACACTAAGGAGTGGGAAGATGTTAGGCATAAATTGTGGCAGCGGAAGAAGGTACTATACTCTAGGCAAAATTAGATTCTTATTAACAATTGGGAGCTGGTGGTTAGTTTGAATGAATGAGTGTGACCATGAGTTTTGGTGGAAACCGTGTTGAATGTATGGGACCTGAGTTATAATATGTGGGTTGTATGTATGCTTTGAGAGTATACGAGTAATGTCTCCATTTATATGAAAGAATAATCTAGTCACAAAACATCATTTTAGGGGTATTTTGTACTTAATTTTTGGGATTTCCCCCATTTATTCACAAATTACACTTTCTTGTCTAGTTTTAGGTGTTTTGTTATTTTGTGAGCTTTTACGTGTAATTTGTGTGTTATTTGTGTAGCACTTTGGTATTTGGGAGCTATTGCACCTATGGAGGCTGATAAGAAGTGAAGAAAATCAAAGAAACTCCTTAGTCATAATGAAAAAAGGAAAGTTTTTTTTTTTGATCATTAAATCAATTTTATTCATTTAAGCTCAACTACAAATATCTTTGTGGTACATTTCTACTACATTCTTTTGTTTTTCGGCCCAAACATGACCCAAAAAAACCAAAAGAATTTTACACCTTCCTAACAAACACTTAACAATACACTTTCTTTAAAAGGCCTACACTATTACATGAAAACAGCCCATTTGTTATAGCCCATTACTCTTTCTTTATCTTCTCTATCAGCCTTCTTGCTTTTTTGTTTTTAAACTTCTTTCTTTCGCACTTCACATGACTTAGGCTTATGATCTTCTTCCACAATTTCTCTTCATTCAATCCAGCTGCTCCGTGCTCTCTTTCATTTCTTTCACTCCATAAGCAGTATATAAACGTTGTGAGGAGTATCCCCTGTACATTTATCATCTCCTCGCATCCACTTTGAATCATTTGTTCAATTAATTCATCAAGGTCATTCGGATAGGTTCTTATTTCACACAGCTCTAACATTTTGTTAACTATTCTTTTTGAGACAGAGCAGTTAATAAGTAAATGATCAATATCCTCCGAGCAAGCTTTACAGAAATTGCACAGTGAATTTACCTGAATACCCCAGCTCACCATCCTCAACTTTGTAGGAAGCCTATCTTGAACAGCAAGCCATGCTATAAAAGAGCATCTAGGAATGCACTGTTTTGCCCATATTAGCTTGTACCATTTAACATCAGGATTGTGACTAGTTATATGATCAAGAGTTTTTTTGAATGAGAATTTATTCTTACAGCTCTGTATCCACACTTTCTGATCATCTCCTTGTGTTAGATGTATGTTTTTTAAGTAAGGCAGTAGCTTACCAATTTTTGGAGGTAATCTTCATCTTTGCCTTCCAAAACAAGATTCAACTGTTTTGTCATTGTTTAAGCTTTGCCTTTCTATATCACAATCTAAAACTTCCTGGACATTTTTCCCATCTAACCATCTGTCCCACATGATGAAAGTACTCTTACCATCCTTTACTTTGTGATAGATGAGGTTATATGCTGTGCTTCTAACTTTCATCAACTGTTTCCATATCCATGAATGAGCACTTTTTATATCTAAGCTCCAAACACACTTCCCTCTGACAATGTTATGATTTACCCACATACTCCATAAGTTGTTTGATTGGGAGTACATTCTCCAAAATGTGAAAAGCAGACATACTTTGTTTAAGTTTTCAATGTTAGGAATACCTAGACCACCTTGTGCCTTTGAAACAGTTATATTTTGCCAAGAAACTCTTGCACCTAAGGCTCCTTCTGCATTTCCTTTCCATAAAAAACTGCTGATCTTTTGGTTAAGCTTATATATTACTTGTTTTGGTAATAGATAAACTCTACACCAAAAAAGTATCTTACTGATTAGCACTGTCTTGATTAGTTCTACTCTTCCTGCATATGAAAGAAGTTTTGAGGACCATACATTAATACAGCTGCAAATCTTCTCCACTAGTTTGTTGCCTTCAGATACATTTAATTTTTTTGAGTTTAGAGGAACTCCAAGATACCTTACAGGTAACATTCCTGTCTTTATGTTAAGGATTGAAGATATACTTTGTATTACATTATTCTCAGCCCCTCCAAAGTACAATTCGCTTTTTCCATAGTTTATTCTAAGTCCAGACAGTCTAGTGAAAAGGTCTAGAGCTTCTTTAATTATCTTTGCTGAGCTGATGTTTGCCTTCATGAAGATAAGTAGATCATCAGCAAAAATCATATGATTGAGCTTTAAGTCTCTACATTTATGATGATAGTAGAATTGATTCTTTTTAGCCATATGATCAAATAATCCTGTGAATACTTCCATGCTAATAGCAAATAGATAAGGTGAGAGAGGGTCTCCTTGTCTGAGCCCTCTCTTACCTTTAAAATACCCACACAGCTGTCCATTTATACTCACAGAGTAATGAGGAGTACATACACACATTATAATCCAGGAGATGAATATTTCTGGAAAATTAAAAGCTTTGAGTGTGTTTAGTAGGAATTTCCAGTTTACACTGTCATATGCCTTTTGAAGGTCTAGATTAATAGTACACTTTGGCTCAGCTTTCCTTTTTCCATAATCTGAGACTATATCTTGTGCTACAAGTATGTTGTCACTTATATATCTTCCTCCTACATAGGCAGCTTGATTGACTGAGATAATAGAGTTTAGGACCTTCTTCATTCTATTAGCTATTATTCTTGAGATTGTCTTGTATGTAGTGTTGACACAAGAAATAGGTCTAAACTTTTTGAGATTTGAGGCATTTTTCTCTTTAGGAATTAGTACTAGTTTAGTAGCATTAACTTGAGAGAGCAGCTGACTTGTTTCAAAGCATTGTTTAACAGCTTTTGTGAAATCTTCACCAATAATGCTCCATGATGATTTGTAGAAGCTTGAGTTTAGACCATCAGGTCCAGAGCTCTTGTTCTCATTTATTGAGAATAGAGCATCTTTAACTTCATTGTCAGTTATAGGAGCAGTTAATTGTTGAATTTGCTCTTCATTCACTCTAGCTTTGATAATGTGTTCAATGGTTGAAATTGAACAAACTTCCTCCTCACTATCTTCTGAGCCAAGTAGGTCTTTATAAAAGCTAATAAATTCTTGTTTAATCAGTTCAGGCTCAGTTATTTCTTCACCTTTGTCATTTATAAGTAAAGTTATGTTGTTCTTAGCTAATCTTCCCTTTATAATCTTGTAAAAGTACTTTGAATTACAATCCATACCAATGGTAAAGTTAGCTCTTGCTTTCTGCTTGAGAATATTGTGTTGATTAATCATGGCTTCCTCAAGTTCTTTCTCTATTATTTTTTCTTCTGTAAGAATCTGAGACTCCATCTTGCCTTGCATAATGCTTTGTTGAAGTTTAGTAAGTTGATTCCTCAAAGCCTCAATATTATCAACATTCTTCTTAAAGTATAGATTATTAAATTTCTTCAGAGCTTCTTTTGTGTTTCTTTGTTTCATACATAATTTGAACATCCAATTTCCATCCAAATTTGTTTGCCAGGCCTTCCTCACTGTCTCTATGTACTTTTCATGATTAGTCCAAGCATTATAGAACTTGAAAGAGCTAGGATTGAACTTCTTGTCTTCACCAATATTCACTACTAGTGCACAATGGTCAGAGGTAGAAGGTGGGATTACTCTAACATTTGATATTTTCTTATCCATCATTTTTGAGTTAATAAAAACTCTGTCAATTTTACTAGCTCTAATACTGTCTTCAGAGCCTTTGTTTGTCCAAGTATAATATTGACCACTATAGCTATGTTCAAACAGGTTTGCATCATCAATACAATCTGCAAATTCTATAGCTCCTCTCTCAAGAGAATCACAATTTAGCCTATCTTGTATTGTGAGTATTTCATTGAAGTCACCTAGTATACAAACTTTTTCATGTTTGTTGTTCTCACTCCATTGAATAATATCTTTCCACAGGATTTTCCTCATATCATCATCATTATATGCGTATACAAATCCAATAAAATACACCTCATTATTATTAATATTCTTCACTTCAATGAACATGGCTTGGGCTGATTCCTTAATGAGTTTAACCTCAACATATTTCATGTTCCATAATATCCAAATTCTGCCTGAGTCATCTGAATTGTAGTTGTTAAGTGTTTTAAGGTTGGAGAATTGAGCTTTGATTATACCTTCATAGTTTTGGCTTTTCACTTTAGTTTCCAAAAGACCAACTAAGTTAACTTTATTACTATCTAAGAAGTTCTTTATATCGAGTTGACGCAGAACATTATTCAAACCCCTAACATTCCAGGCTGCAAAATTCATATATTGGGAGGTCTTGTTATTTCTTCCCCTCCATTATGTTTAATAAACTGCAGGATGTCTTTATCAATATTGTTCTCATCTTCCTGTAGGTTACTAAACATATTTATAGAAGACACCAAACTTTCATTTGTGTTTTGCCCCTTACTCGATTCTCCCTGATAGTACTTAGTATTTTTGTTCTTGACTACACTCCAACTTTCAACTGCCTCCTTTTGTTTATCTTTATCTTGGTTTTCAGTTGCATTTTGTTTTGGTCTCCAAACTTTTTGTATATTGTTGCATTTTTCTTCAACATGTCCAAACTTTTTGCATTTTAGGCAAATTGTTGGTTTCCAATCATAAATAACTTTTACTTCATGAAGTTCCTCTGCTCCAATATCCACATACACAATTTCAGGAAGCTTTTCTTCAGTATTAACTTCAACACAGACACGAGCATATCCAAGCCTGGTCTTAGATTCCGTCACTGAGTCCATTTGAATTGGAATACCAATCCCACTCGCTACATACCCTAAGCCTCGTTTTGTCCATAGATTCATCGGTACATTTACGAGTTTTGCCCATATTGGAATTTTTGTGACATCAATTGTTTCAAATTGAACCTCTGCACTCCAAGGTCTAAGGAGAAGGGGTTTGCCATTTATATGCCAGATCTGCTCCATAGCTTTGATACTCTATTGTTGGTTTTCGAATTTAAAGACATACATACCCTTTCCACTTGACTTCACTTCAATTTTGCCTAAGGTTTTCCATTGAAAGTTGACAAAATTTGTGATAGCATAGAAATTCGGTGGACTATCTAGAAATTGACCGATTAAACAGTGGTCCCATAACTTGTCTCCTTCTTCAAACACGTCTGCAGGTGGTCGAACGATTTTCCTTTCTCCATCCTTGTTCGGTGAATGAAAGTCAAGTTTATATACTTCATCGACCTTCTTTTTGAACAACGTTGACCATATTACAGGTCCATTATTCTTACCTTCTTCCGATTTGTCTCAAAATAGGGAAGGTCAAATGAGAGTCAAAGCAGCAAAACCCTCTCTAGCCATTCATATAAACTAATTTTTATTCCATAAGAATCTCTCGATTTCACCACTTTTCTCTTTCTTTCCCAACTTTTTGCTTTTCCTTTTATCTGATTCGGTGTTTATCCCAATAATCTGGGATCTATCACCAAATCAAAATAAAAAATTCTTCCATTCCTTTAAACCTTCAACCGACCACCACCTACAAAAATCAACCCAACCCTCATTCCGCCTACCTCCTGCTGTACTAAAACTCTCAAATGACAAAAATGTTAAAATCAACCAAAGTAAATCAATCGGGGAACTCGAATCCAAAGACGAAAACGAAATACACAAATATTACAAAGTTAATGTTCTCTCCTTCCAGTTCTGAACCTGGTGGAGAGAGTGAAACAGCTCAACAGTCGGGTAAAATTGTTGAATCACCGAAAGAAGCCATAAACCAAACGCTGACAATCACTCCGATTCAAACTCCAAAAAAAAGGAAAGTTTGGATAGATTTGGAAAGTAAAAGTGAGTTGTCCAACTAGAAAACCGAGTAGTATTCTTGATGCTGCGGAAAATAGGCTAGGAATTTGAAGGAGTCCTTTGATATTCAGATATGACTTTAAATTGGGGTCGTTTTGATGGGTGGATTAGTTGGTTTTGCCCAGTAACGAAGTAGTTAGAATTGTTTTAATCTACAAAGATTATCTTGTCCTACAATGTAGCAAAACGAGTTTTAAAAGGATTTGGACTCTGTAACTTGGCCCAAACTCCAAATTTTGACCTAGCATATATATATATATATATATATCCGCTTTTACCTTAGAAAAATCATCCTTGGTTAGTACCTAATTATTAAAAGATCAAGAGGAAGCCGACATTAAGAGAGAAGAATATAAGAAGGAGCTTGCATACTGTGCATGCCATTCCAACTCTTTCCGTCTGTAATTGTTTTTTCTTTCTTTCCCTAGTATGAACTAATTATATTTAGCTTGAGAATAGCATATGGGTATGAACCCTAGACTTGTTTTATATGTTATTTGAATTTGAGATGTCCTTTTACATTTAATTTAAATTAGTAGTGATAGCTCTGTGTTATGTGCTTTGATTTAATGCTTGTAGTTCTTGCGGTGTACAACATATAGGATTACCCCCGTTAGTAGTTGGATTGTCACCCTAACGGGAGATTCAATTATAGAAACACCACATAAGCGTCTAGTGTGCGTAGTGATCCTGGTGGGCTTGTCTAACTAGACAATCACTAAGGTTTGATTTAGCAATCGATCATTGCGCAGGGCCCTCTTACCCAAGTCCCCTGGTAATTGTTAGGTTGACACCTAAGTCCACCCTGACGGGAGTTAGGAGGATTATAAAATACTGGCTATTGCAAATGTATCACACAGTTCTCCCTTAGATAATACCCATATTACAAGGCTAGTGGGGAATACTTGCTAGTTTTCGAGCTAAACTCTCATACATCTTCTCTTCTATATTTATTTTCTTGTCCTTACTTTTATTACTTTACTTAGTTAATTGTTTAAAGTCATAAAACCAAACCGTTATTTTAGCGTTCTTCGCGTATTATTTATCAACTTTTTATATTGCACTTCGTAATTGCATTAGTCATAACTTACATTCGTGGTCCATGGGATCGATAACTGTTTTACTTACACATTATTGCAAACGATATGTTCACTTGCAGAGAGCTTATCGTGGCAGTAGTAGGTGTATGTGCTTATTTATTTTCATTATTTTGTCACACTTTTGTCACCACCAAAGAGTTAGTAGATATAGTGGACGTTTGATTAAATAGTGTTCATTGTTCCTTATATTGTTCACATTTAAATAGATTGTAGTTTCTATTTGTAATATAATTCTTAGGGAAAGTTTTAGTTTTGACCATTTTAGTTAAAAACTTCTCCTTCCTATCTTTTACCTTGTATATCTTTACAATGAGTTTAAAGAAAAAAAAACTTTTTGAGCTTAAAAAGAAAAGTGTAAACATAAATTTAAATTTTTATATTTCATAATATATTCATAAACTATTAAAAGATTAATACCCAATAAACACCTCGTTGGAATTAATTTTCTTCACCAACCATCATTTTTTTACCAATATAAAGCCACATACATTTTGCTTTTTCCTTTTCTTTTTCATAAAAAAAATCGTTTAAGTTATAAAAAGTTTTCCAAAACTCAAATTTTGAGTTATGGAGAATTTTTCAATACTTAAATTTTGAATTTTAGAAAGTTTCATATAACTTACCGTTTTTAAAAAAAACACAAGTATCTTTTATAGACAAGAGTATAAGGTGACAATTTTTTTTTTTTTTGGTTCTAAACGCTTATATTAAAAAACATTACAATGTTTTGTTAGCCTACCCCCACGGGGGGCAAATCAAGGCTTAACAATAAAGCTAGTTTGGAGGGGAATGGACTTGCGCAAAAGTCATAAGACTCACCAATAGGCAAATTTTTGCAAGTCCAATCCGCTATCAAATTTCCATCTCTTTTCGTAAAAGAAAAGGTTGGATTACAAAATTCGGCAATAAAATAAATACTCCTAATTACATTAGCTAAACATGGAGAATTAAATTGAAAATTGCTGACAAATGCCTATTAGGCATTAACCTTTAATTTTTTGATAGAAATTTTTAAGGGTCAATGACCCAAAAAATCAAAATAATATTATACTTGCCCCAAAAAATCATCCATTAACTTACTATTATAAGATTACATGTTTACCCTTACACCATAAGAACTATTCCCATCACGGACGATTCCCGTCAAGGACGATTCCCGTCACGGACGATTCCCGTCAAGGACGATTCCCGTCACGGACGATTCCCGTCAAGGACGATTCCCGTCACGGACGATTCCCGTCAAGGACGATTCCCGTCACGGACGATTCCCGTCAAGGACGATTCCCGTCAAGGACGATTCCCGTCACGGACGATTCCCGTCAAGGACGATTTCCGTCACGGACGATTCCCGTCACCTCGAAGAATCCCGTCACCTCGAAGAATCCCGTCACCTCGAAGAATCCCGTCACCTCGAAGAATCCCGTCACCGCGACGAATCCCGTCATTCGGTGAATCCCGTCACGTAACGAATTCCTTCACAACGATAAATCCCGTCACGCGACGATGATGAGAATTGTCCCATTAACTAGTTGATGGGAAGTATGATACCTGTAGTTGTATTGAATATAAATCTCATCACGTGTATAAATCTCATCACTAGTTGATTGAATTCCACCAATATTTTGACAAAAAAAAAAAAGAATTCCGCCAATACAAAAAATAATCTTCCCATCAGTTGTTTCGACTAAAAAAAAAAATCTTCCCATCAGTTGAAGAAGAAGTGATGGGGTTCAATGATGAGATTCGTATAAAGCCATAAGTCCACTTTGTCCAACAGGTGCAAATTATATCCTCTTCCAAATGCAAGTAATGATTGTTCCGCAATCAATAGTTTCGCTAAATCTTCCATTTCCTTGTCAAGTTTCAACGCCTCTTTCACTTCATCTCCAAATACACATACAACTCATCACAACATATTTCTAATTTACAATATATAAATACACGCACATACTTGGCAAAATCAATAAGTCCACTGTTAAAACAAAAATTATATTAAATCCCATCACAATCAGAAATGGAAAATAATAGAAAACAATGTATGAAAAAGCTCTTTGAATGATAAGTCAATGCATCAAAGTATTATACTCGTCTCATCTAAGATCTTTACAAGAAAAGCGGAGGGACCTTATTTTTTATATCGTGCTTTGACTGCAAAAAGCATTATTTTTATAAGGGACCTATAATGCAATTGACTAAAAATTGGGAGTAACAATTTTACCTTATAAGAGAATCGATAGCAAATACTTTCCGATCAAATAGTAGTATTTATCTTCAAAGCAAAACTACATAATTGATCAATTAAATTTGTACAGCTAGTATAAAAATTCAACGTATCCAACTCTATTAATTATTACCATCCTATATTTTGAGAAAACATACGGACACCCGATACTTATTTCTATGTACTATATTATTATATTTTTAGTGATTAATGTCATAACTTTATGGCGGCAAAAAGCAAATATTTTGAGCAGCAAATGAGAAGGTGGTGAGTCAGATATGGATGTATTCAAAATATTAGTCTTATCTTGTCATAATACACTATAGGATTATTTCATATAGCTTATCCAAGTGCACCTGATGGAATAAAAACAGAATTAAGATCAGTTTATATTCAATTATGTCAAGATGATATGCCTATGGTAAGAAGAGTTGCTTCTACTAATATAAATTGCACAAGGACCAAAAAACAAAAATTGCACAGGGACCAAAAATTGCAATTAACCCAGAATCGAACAAAAAAAATTGCAAAAATTGGCCCTTTGAGATGGATGTTGGCTCCACCACTGTCATGGTGCAATCAACTACAAAAGAAATGGACTTAAGTGAGCTATAGGTTAATGATACATGACTGTTTTTGCAAGAAGATCCATGACCATGTAAGGTTCGTTAGATACAGTCTGTCTAGCGATCAAAACACGATTCTACACCCCTTCTATAAAGGTTTTCTCCAACTCAACGACATGTTTAATACAAGGATCCTCCAAAGCACTGAGTTGAAGCAAGTCTAAGCAATCCCGTTCTGTACGATGAGTCAAAGAAGATTGAGCCCTAAGATAGTTTTCTTATATATATGAGCTTGTCATTTAAGTTATAGTCATATATATGTATATACAGAACAATAAACTCACAAAAATACATTAAAAACAATGAATTAATCGAAAATACACACCTGTGTAGCTAAAGAAGAAGAAGAACAGCAGCTCCGCAAGCTATCACATCGTATAAATCCCATCAGATATATTTGGGGCTTTTGAACAGCAGCTCCGCAAAGGAGGTACGGAGTTGATGGGAGTGATGATTTGGGGCTTTTGAACGAGAATAGAACTTACGTTTTCTTCAATTGCACCTTAAGAAACTTGTTCGGTGCAGTGTAAGAAGCTAATTTACGAGCGATTTCATTATCCATAGCATCAACATTCTCCAAAGCAAGCTCCTGCTTTCCTTCTTCACCATCAGCTATCAAACCAGACAAAATCTTCTTGAGCCTCCCGCTTTGATGAGACGATGAAGCAGACCCCATTGCTGAGCTAGGTAACCGATCTATATCACCCATTTCCTTAACTGGCGGTGAAAAGAGAGAGAGATGAGAGAGAAAGTCTGATGGGAGAGAGAGTAAAAAAATGAAAATGAATCGTTTAATAATTATGAGATATATATATTAAAAAATTTGTAATATAGAAAATAAGTAGGGATATTTTTGTCCAACAATGTATAAAATAATTCAGTTGATGATTTTATTGGGCAGAAATATTGTGTTTGATGTTATTGGGCTGAAAATAATATTAATTTGATTTTTTGGGACATTTTCCCAATTTTTAACAGTTGATGGAAATTTTTTTTAATCCAAAAATGAAATGACGAAGATGCATTTCCCCTATACAAAATCAGAGCTTCTTATCCAAAGTCACACGCGCTCCTTTTCTTCCTTTCATTTTCCCTCCCTTCAACAAAGCCATGAGCCTGACTTGCAAGAATCACTTCCTTAACGTATCGTCCCCTTTCATTCATCAACCCATCAAATTCTCAAAACCATTCATCAACAAACCATTCAAATTCTTCACAACACCAATTCAATGTAATCAAACAAACACCAATTCCAACAATAATATCAAAAAACCACCCATGAATAAGAAAAACACAAACCCAAAAAGAAGATCTGGCTACGGAACCTCAAGGAGGTCAATACTCAAGAAAAGCTTCACTCAAGAGCAAGTTGTGTTCTCAACTCCTCTTTCAGATGACCCCGTTGTTGGAATTATTGGTGGTGGCATGGCTGGTCTTGTATGCGCACTTTATTTAGATAAAAGAGGCATTAAGTCCACTGTTTTTGACACGGTTAGTTTCATTATCTATTTATTGCTCTATTCTTGATATTCCCTTTCTGTAAGTAACATTTATATGTTAATTTCTTCCTTTTGTGTCAAAACTTTACCTGTCTCGATAAAGAAGGTGAAATATGAAGTGATGTTTTTCTCATTATGTTTAGTTACTATAGGGTATTCATGGGTTAGGAGGAAGATTAGGAACGAGAATTATCGATCCTCAGCCTCTTACATTTGATCATGCGGCTCAGTTCTTCACCATTTCTGACCCTAAGTTTGGTGAGTTAGTTAACATATGGTTAGAGAAAGGTCTAGTTCGTGAGTGGCAAGGTACAGTTGGTGAGCTTGAACAAGGTGGTCAATTTGTACCCTTCTCTCCTACTCCTCCAAAATATATAGGTGTTAATGGAATGAAATCCTTAGCAGATTCAATTTTATCTGAGGTGCGTATTATTATTAATGTCCTTGCTTACTCTATGCTGACATCATAAGGTCACATTTTCTATAGACTTCTAAGGTTAATGTAATAAGACCTTGCTGGGTAAGTAATCTCGAACCTTACAATGGGATGTGGCACTTGAGTGAAAAGGGTAAACCTTGTGGACAATTTGATGCAGTTGTCATAGCACATAATGGTGAGTTTTTTTGAAATATATTTCTTTTTTTTTTTTTTAATTTTGTAACTTTGTAAAATATCAGGAAAATGTGCAAATAGATTACTTGCAGCATCAGGTTTACCATTAGTAGCGAAACAAATGAAGGTGATTAGCCAATAAAATAAAATTATTTGACGATATTTAATAATTCTTTACATGTTTATTGTGTTTACAGACTCTTGGGCTTAGTTCAATATGGGCTTTACTAGCTGCATTTGAGGATCCACTTCCTTTACCAGCTAATGGGGTTTCTTTTGAAGGAGCATTTATTAAAGGGATTGATTCTGTGTCATGGATGGCTAATAATACTAAGAAATTATTTGGATCATCTAGTAATAGCCCTCACTGTTGGACAATCTTTAGTACTGAATCATTCGGAAAACAATATAAAGTGCCACAGGTATATAAGTGGATCTATTTAATACAAAAGTAGAAACTCTTATATGTATGTATATGTGTAGGAAAGTATTCCGAATGTCACAGCAGAGAAAGTGAAGGAAGCGATGTTAAACGGTGTTGAAGATGCGTTAGGAATATCTATAGGCTCACTTAAACCCTTCTATACTCGATTACAGTTATGGTATGATATAATATTTTAAATTTATATTATTTTTTTAAGTTTGAATTATTGAGTTTTGATGAGTTGTAGGGGAGCTGCTCTTCCGACAAATACTCCTGGGGTTCCGTGTATATTTGATCCTAAAGGAAGAGCTGGAATATGTGGTGATTGGCTTTTGGGGTCAAATGTTGAAGATGCAGCTTTAAGTGGTATGGCTCTTGCTAATCATGTAAGGCTATTGATCCTATTGCTCATTAATCATGTTTATGTATGTATGAAAGATCGTACTTATTAAGATTATATGGTTCTTTGCTTCGTCAGATTGCTGATTTTTTTGAGAGTGGAGGAGCAAATCCGGATGATTTTGCTATTGGTTTAGAAACTAAATTTCAACCACTTATAGGACATGATATAGGGCAATTTCCAGGCCTTGAGTCTGAAAAACAAATTAATGAATCTCGGGCTTTACAAACTACCATATCATAGCATAGCGCTCTCTCGTAGGCCTGTTTTAGTGACTTTTAACTTTAATTGTATACCGAAATGTTTCATTTTACGATTGTTAGGCCTTGGAATGTAGTTTATACGTAAGGACGGTTAAGCTACAATATCATGTGGTGATTGCATGGGTAAACATGATTCAATTTTGTGAGCATTGGGCTTTTGCTAAAAGGTATGGTTTTGAATTGTAATTGCTTTGATATATCAATTTTTCAAGTATCGACCTTTTTTGTAGATTGCAAAAGGTGCATTGCCCGAGGCGCTTCTGTTGTGCAACAATGTGCTCTGCTGAATTTTTTCTTATCAATCGTTCCTTGATAAAGTGGCATGGAGTGATTAGAGAAAATTTTCATGAGTTCTCTTGTTTGTTATAAATTTCAAGAGCTTCATCATAACAGTGATTATCAAGTGTAACAGTCAATGTTAGCGTAGTCGAGGACAAATTATTTTGCATATGGACATGATGAAATTTCTGTTTGTTTATGTTTTTTGACTTAGTTGAATCAATATCTGCTTTGGTTTGGTTATGTATATGAGTAATTAAATGTTTTGAGTATGTGAAATTGCTTTTTTTTTAATACATGAGAGAGCCACTTTGGACTCGGAGTAAATGACTCCAATGAGATTGGATCCCAGGACCTCTTGGTCTTTGCAGAGTAACCTAACCACTAGGCCAACTATCGATCTCAAGTAGACATCAAAAGCAAATTACGAACAAGTAGTATAGCCAACATTACATTTTCTAGTGGTATTAGCAATTTATTGTACTGACTATTATCCAAGATTTACATTATTAAACTTTGAAAATAACTAAATCAATGGCTAACCGTCTGAATTTACTAGGAGAATAACTTTTTGTTGTTTCAAAAGCGAACATATATAAAATGAAAAAGAGATTGATGCAACAATTTACTGATTCTTGCTTTAGCAATCTCCCTCTAAGAAAACTGGTCAGATTAGAAAAGGGAATAAGAGATTAGCTCTCCGATGGGTATTTAATTAGAAGATTGGTCACTTCCTTTCTACACTGAGAAGCATGATGAAGGTTGAGTTTTCTTTTAATAATGCCTTTAATTCATGACAAGTTGAGTAGTCAATCTAGCACATGTTGGGTTGAGTTTAGTTTTCTTCTAATAATGCCTTTAAGTTTCATGACAAGTTGAATAGTCCATCTATCATATCTTGGGAATTGAAAACTTTAAACAAACAAGGTAATCAGTAATAATTGTGATGTTCTTATTAGAATGATTTTAATTATTTGACATGTAGATAGAATCGCAAGTGTCTCACCTACAACAGTAGAGTTGTCCACTGAATTCTCTTACATTAAAATAAAAAGATTATTATCATGATTGAAACCAACCATTGCCATCCAACCGGATCGTGATTAGATTTAAAAGATGCAGTTTAGACGAGGTTGATGGAGTTATGATTTCCAAAATTTGTATCGAGTCGAGTGTTTGAATAATCGAAGGGTGGTTACTCTAAAAAAGTTCAAGTTAAGAATATCCAAAGATGTTCTTAGTGTCGGAATAATCGAAGGATGGTTACTCCAAAAAAGTTCTAAGTTAAGAATACCCAAGGATGTTATCCATATAATTGTGGGTAATAACCCTAAATTTTATTTTGTTTATTCAAAAGACATTTTGTACGGACGATCCAAATATTCTAAAGAGAATTAAAGATATACGAAATGAGGACTTTTTACATTAATTCTGCCTCTCGAAAAATCATGAATAATGCTAATAATCCAAAGCTGAAGTAAACAATACATATCTAGATCCATCATAGTTTGAACAGTCGAATTCGCTTAGACAAAACTTCTAAAAGGGCAAGAAGAAAGATGTGTTCAAAAGATTCACGATATAGTAGTTTTGTATCCATATCCATATCCACTATTAGTAGAGTAGTTCCATCCCTCAAAATTGGAAAAATAAGTTTGTCATATTTTACGATAACGAAGTTATTAACACTCCTCATTATTTAATTATCTACATTAAGTTATTCTCATCTTCTGCCTATACATATACATCTCCATTATTGCGTTCTGGTTTTTTAATACCTTCGGACCAAGTGTTATTTTGAGGGTAATTATGACATAATTTTCATGCTCTATTACCAGTGAGTTGGGGTTTTGAATAATTCTCCAAGGGGATGAAGCAAGGAGAGCTAGATTCATATTTTTGAAATCCCAAGAACAAAGACCCCTAACATGTGGTGCATCAATTTTTTTTTTTCAAGCCACCAAGTGGATACGATTTCTATAACTAGATTTACACCAGAACAACCATTCGAGATAGATAGATTTGAAGACCGTTTTCAAAGTTGTAGAATATACATAGTATAACTGAAAAGTTCTTTGAAGATGGATTTTGCCTCCATTAGAGAGTGGGAGTTTGATGTCACTTTTTTTAGGATATATTTATAGACTTAAGAGACATCATTTGGGTAGGCTTTGAGGTATAATTGTGGGATTTATCCAAATATTTGGTGTTATATAGTGTTAGCGAGTTTTGACTCACACAACTTGTGTCAAACATTTTCTAAAATCTATAGAAAGTGGTTTCTAGCATCAAAACAAGTCACTTATCATTATTTAAACAAGTCACTTATCATTATTTAAGGGAATAAGCAATTAGGAGCAATGGCAAGAAACAGTGAATTTATTAACAACACTTAATTTCTTAATTATTGTAATTCTTCCTTTAATTATATACTTTCTTTATTTTGTTTTATTTTCTTTCATTATGACTTAAACTTTTTCGTAACTTGAGATGTCTGGGTAGACCCTAACCATTAATTATGACTTATTGTTATGAATTTCAGATTTTTTATTTAAATCAATTGTGAACTGTTGTTGTAATTACCTTATGCTCATCTTTAATTAATTGTATGATGTACATATATTTAGAGTTATTAGTTATTAAATTATGCTCAAGAAGGGAATTCGTTAGTATAACTAGGTTAATTACGATTTTTGGAGTTGAAGATTTGGAAAAATTAGACTATCTAGCCAATGAAGAAGCAATTGGCCCAAAATCAAAAAAATTGGAACCTTAGTTTTATCTCTTTGATTTAAAGCATCATTCTTTTAGTGGAGGTAATTTTTTTTATTTTTTATTTAAAAAGAAGCGTGACATACTCTACTGCAATGCAATTTTTTAATTGGCTGCAAGAAAAAGGTAATGGGGACCCAATTCTCATATCATTCGCATTATGTATAAGAAAGACTCCAATCTCTTCTTCTTCTCCATCTCTATTCAACCTCCTCTGTTTCACTTTCATTTCCAATTCCAATTATGGTAAAAAAATTCACACCAATCTCTCTTTCTTCATCTTCATCTTCACCATCAAATTCATTAACTTCATCAACAGATTCATCAACTTCATCTTCTCCATTTCCATCAACTCCAACAACTCGTTGTCGCGGTTTGAATCTACTTGTAAAGGCGATTCACCAAGTTACAGCAGGATCTGTAATTGGTGTGCCTTACATTCAGAAAAGAGTTATTAGAAGAAGAAGCCGAAGAAGAAGAATCTTAAGTTTTGATACCAGTAGTATGCTTATATTAACTCAATTCTTCAACAAAGATACATCGAATGATTCGTTGCTGAAAAGACAGAGTAGTAGAAGATTGATGGCATTTCCATCAAAGTACCAAGACTCTGTTTTGCAGTCTTGGAAGCCCAAAACTAGATATCAAAACAATCCATCAACTTTGCTCATCAAATGAGATTCAACATTCCAGATTCATATTTTACTTTTGGATCTCGCTGGATTTAAGGTTATTATATTGTTTATTTTGAATTTTGATCATGGAAGTTTAGTTGAAAATTTTAGATTTTTATGAAATCCGGTATACTTCTTTTTACATTTTTATATTGGATCTGTTAGATTCTGTAGATGGATGGTGAACTTGAACTTTTGTTTCAATGGATGATTACTAGTTTTTAGGAGCTAGGACCAATCCGAGGATAAGTATTTGCTAGAGCTAATGGTTGATAAATTATTACCCTGTTACAGTTTTATCATTCGACAAGTTCTGACTTTTGTTGTTTGGTCAATATTTTTCTTTTTTGCATCTAGCTTGATCACTGAGTTTGCTATAACAAGTTATTAAACTTCATCCTATAAGCCATAGCTATTCTAATTTTTAAGTTTATATGTCAATTGCATTCTTTGAAAAAGAAAAAGATAAAAAAAGGCTAAAATAAAACAAATAATTATAAAGGCTAAATCTAGGACTCACTGGGGATGTTGTATGTTTTTGCTTAGATTCGACACCCCCACCCCCCCGAAAAAAGTGGGCAAATGTATTCGCGGGTCTATGCCCCCCCTCAATCTATCAGTACTCGGTGCTCATCATGCTAGTTTTTGCATAGAAATAAAAAATTCATCACACTTTCCCTAATTCTTTGACGGTAACAAGTTGTAAGGGACAAACAAAGGGAGCTTTCATTGCTAGCCAATAAGCTTTGGTAATATTATGTGACATCTGCCTTTTTTTTTCATGTTGGAGCATTCAAATTTTGCTTCTTCCTACTCATATTGTCCTGACCATCATATCAAGAATCTAAGCAACTGAGATATTCGTTCATGAAATTGATATTAATCCTCTCTTAAAGATTTGAGAAGACCAGAAAGATAAACTCCTAGAGAATGGCTGAACAGAAGCAACCTGTTTTAGACAAGGATGTGGTGAGTGGTGACTCCTCGAGCCCCATCACATCTTCTCGGTACATATTGGGGGAAATTATAGATATGATTACAAACTTGCCTATAGAGATCGGGTATTATGAAGAGGCCTGAAATTTACACCTTATGTTTTCAATCCAGGCAAGGATTACCAATTAGTGTTAGTAAACGTCAAATTCATAACTATTAATATTATGTCCTGTTCACATAAAATCACTCTATATGATACAAGATACTTAGAGTTTACTCGAGTAATTAACATGTAATTTTTTTTTTACAAAAATACACCACATAATTATGTTATGTTGTTCTATACTAGCTCCTATTAGTCCTATACATATAATATTAATAGACAATTAGAGCTTTCTTCAAATCGACGAAGCTACTCCACTCCTTTCGTTTCAACTACTTCGCCTGGAAAGCCACTTCCACCGGTTATGCCGGCGGCTACCCAACCATAGTCTCACATCACTACTCAACCTTTTAGCATACAATTTAGATTTAGATCTTACCAACTTTTCCTACAAAACCAATTTCTTTGTTTTTTCCTGCACAAAATCTCCCTATCAAGAGAGAAACTGAAGTTTTGTCTTGACTTCACTTCACAGAGGGAACATATTTCTCTATCTCACTCTTCAATGAGATTGCATTACGGAACATGCAACCGCTTGAGCCCAATGCCTCAACTTTGTCTTCACTTGTTTTGGATCATCACCTACACATTAACAATATTAGCCACAATATTAGGGAGATGGATTCAAGAAAAAAGTCTTAACTCACCTGGACTACAGATTCTCCATGAGTCAGAGTCACTTTTGGGGCTACTAAAGGATGAGGATCTGTCCCCAAGAGATGTAGAAGATGATGAGCCTCGACTATCTGGTGTGGAGACAGGACTTGTTGAATATTGGCGATTAACAGCAAAATAAAGGTCTAATGCAGGTATTGTTGGGCAAAGCTTTTGTCCTTGTTTTTCAATGAACCCAAACCCAAGCTCTATGCAACCTTTGAGTTCATTTAGATCTTCATCTGTCAAATAATCTCTATCTCTATCTGGAACTTCATTTCGTCTTCTCTCTTGGCGAACAATTTGATGTCGTCGTTTCTCCCATGCACGATCTCGAGGTGTCCTTGACTCAGACATAGATTTTTGTTTAGACAACCTTTTACCTTTTGAATTACTCAAGAATGGAGGTGCATGCTCTAGACGTTGCAATTCCTCAGATTCAGACTCGTAAAAACAAGAAGATGGTAATGAGATTTTCATTTTCTCTTGTTGTTGCGAGGAAAGCTTCTCGTACTGGCGGCAATGATAGAGAGTCGGCCGTACGTAGCCGCGGCTGTGCCGTGGCGGAAGAGCAGCAAATTAAAACCGCCTCGGCCAGCTTTGATGTAAAGGATTGGACGTACGATGGTAGTTCAACGTACGGCAGCAACCCGACGAGTTTATGCGATTAAGGTTTCGCAAAGGCTTTTATGTGAAGCGATGTAGAGGACACCCATCTATCTCGGACCTTCTTTTTTCTCATTCGCCCATTCATGTCTAACAAATTTGTAATACACATTTTCATCCTTTTTCTTATAACGGTTAGACTTTTTATTTCATTTTAAGAATTACTCACTAAGATTTTTGGAATTATTTGAGTTTTTACACTTATTGAGAAACACTCTATTTCATCCTCCAATTCAGGCACGTTATAATTTTTTTAAGTTGATTTATATACAAAAATATCTACAAAAATTTAGACTAATTAAAAACGGAGCCAATTGTTGATTGATGCCTATTAAAAAACTTATTTAGAAAAAGGTGTCTAGAAAAAAATATTTATTGAAAACAGCCCCCTTATAATTAACAATTAAAAAATAAGAAAAAAACTAATAAACACGCGCGCGTCCGTGAAATTTTTTTAAAATCGTCATAACTAATTCAAAAAAAATCAAAAAAATCAAAAAAAATTATATTTGGATAAATCAAATTAATATTTACGTCTATGATTTTTTTCGGAATTTTCTGAATTTTTTGATTTTTTTTGATTTTTTTGATTTTTTTTTTCGCAGACACGAAATTCCATGTTTAAAACATGGAATTTCATGTTTAAAACATGGAATTTCATGTTTATTTCACGGTTTAAAACATGGAATTCCGTGTCTGCGAAAAAAAAATTAAAAAAATTCGAAAAAATCAAAAAAATTCAAAAAAAAAACAAAAAAATTCAAAAAAAATCAAAAAAATTCATAGACGTAAATATTAATTAGATTTATTCAAAAATATTTTTTTTTTAATTTTCTGATTTTTTTTTTAATTTTCTGATTTTTTTTTTAATTTTCTGATTTTTTTTGAACTAGTTATGACGATTTTAAAAAAATTTCACGGACACGCGCATGTGATGGAATTAATAAAGGTATAGAAAATATAAAGGAGATGTTTTCTATAAATAATTATTTCATTAGGCATTTTTTTATAAATAAGATTATTGAAGGCATAAAAAAACAATTAGAGAGTTTAAGGAGGATGTTTTCAACAATAACCCCTTAAAAACGTCTATGATACCTAAGAGGAAAAAGGAAAATGAAATCTTTTATAGTTTAATATAAATAAATATATTCTAACAAAACAAATCCTATATAAATAATTTTAAAATTAATGAAATTAAATTTATTAAAATATATTGAGATAAATTATTGTATTGAATTGCATATCAACATTTACATGCTCAGTATCTCTATCAATATATATCTTTAATAATATTTTTCATATTTCGATACTTCGATTCTTTGAGTTTAAAAATAAATTTGTGAAGAACGTTTTTTTGAATATTAATAAATGTGGAATATATATGCTATATTTATATTCTTGTGAAGTGTTACAAAGTTGTGCCAAGTTATTTGACAAATTTGGACCCCGAGGCGACATGACACGTTTTCATCCCTTGATGGTTTACTTCATCAACGCTCCATATTTTCTCTCATGTTTGTCTCATATAAATAACCTCTTTTGACCGAGGATGACTAATTCATTCTTCTCTTTCGTCCTTTGAAGTCTTCACGCTCTCTCTCTCTCTCTCTCTCTCTCTCTCTCTCTCTCTCTCTCTATATATATATATATATATATATATATATATATATATATATATCGTCTCTCAAACCCTAATTCATCAGAAACCTTTGGTTTCTGGTTTTAGCATTAGATCTGTGGTAGATTTAGCCTCTATATTGTCATATCTCTTGTAATTAGTGAGAATCATTTTGATTCATCACCAGGTAGCCTTTAGCTTAGTTGGTAGGTTAGAGATTTCTAGGTAGAGGTGTATTCATTCGGTTAATATGGTGTAATCTTTGAGATTGGAACTGAAACTTGTAACCTCGAGGTGTTATAGTGACAGAGCTACCCTCATTGGAGTTCAACATGGATGAAGGTCAAGTTTTGGCATGTTCTATTTTTCGCACTTTATTTCTGTATTTGTTCTTGAATCAAACTTCTTATAAGCCAAAAGGTTTAAAGGTTTTTACAACAGTGTTATCAGAGCTTTTATAAAATCTATTTTGTATCTTTATTGAAATTGTTCTAGGGTTTCAATTCTAATATTTAATAGCTCTGTGAAAGATCTTGAGGGTTTTGGTTTTTGCAAAATTGTTTGATTTATTTCAAAATTAGGGTTTTCTAGAGACTTAGGGTTTCCGAAATCTTGATTGAGGATTTTCAATAAACTTGTGTTTTTAAAAGCTAAAATGCTTTGAAGTTCTTTACCACCATTAGTATTTGTCTAATTTCTTTGGATTTCTTGATTGTATTAACTCGAATGGCGACTACTCGAATAGAGATGTCTGTCTAGGATTTTTTAGTAGAAAAAGATGAAGGTTCTTTTATTTCACCATAAGGTAGGCTTAGCATTAGTCAAGTATATCAAAGAATGGCCCAAGGAAATGTTGGAAAAACAGTATCAAATCTATGAATAAGCATATAATATCTTATTTCTTAACTTATCTGACTCGGTTATAAGGCAAGTTGATGGAGCTGAAACTGCACTTGACCTATGGGGTAACTCGAACCTTTATATGCTACTAGGATTGCCTCTAATCTTGCTTTCTTAAAAGGGTCTTTGTTTAATTATAAGATGGTTGTGTCTAAATCTATAGATGATAACTTAGATGAATGTACTAAGATGAGTCTTATGCTTAAGGGCACTGATATAGCCTTAGATGAGACTAGTAAATGAATGATCTTGTTAAATTCTATACCTGATGCATATCAAGTTGTGAAAGTTGTCTTCCAATATACTACCTCCGTGCCTAGTTATGATCAAGTTAACACTGATTTAAAAACTAGAGAAAATGAGATAAGGTTCCTTAAAAGAACAGGTGCTAATATGTTTGTTAAACCCTGAACAGATTTTACACTTAGTAATGACTTAAAACTAAGAAAGGTAAGAAAACCACTAGTTCAAAAGGTAAAGAAACTAGGAAGGGTTTTCACTGTGGGAAAGCTGGCAATTTGAAAAAGAATTGTTTTAAACTGAAAAAAAGAATGCTAGTGCTAATGAGTTAATGTTGCCTGTATGCCTAGAAATTGTGAAGATTGATATGAGGTACTAAATGTCACTAATGTGTCTGGACATGCTAGCTGGATACTTGATTCTGGTTGTACTTTTCACATGTGCCCCAAACTTGAACAATTTTATGATGTTACTGTAGTTAACAATGAGTTTGTATATATGGGAAATGATCATACATGTGAGGTAAAAGGTATAGGGAATGTGAAATTGAGAATGAATTATGGTAAACTTGTTGTGCTTACTAATGTGAGATATATTCCCGATTTGAAAGAAACTTGATTTCTTTGGGGCATTAGATGATCTTGGTTGTGTTTCTAAGGTGTCTAATGGTGTTATGCATGTGTATAAGGATTCTAAACTGATGTTGATTGGTACTAAACATGTTGGCCTTTATGTGTTAGATGGTAGTCACTTATATGGTTTTGTGAACAATGTTACTAACTATGTATCTCAGGCAACCACTGAAAAGTGGCACCTAAGGTTTGTGCATATGAACCAACAAGGACACACTTTGCTAAGAAAACAAGACATGTTGGGTAAAGATGCTATATGTAACCTTCCATTCTGTGAAACTTGTATTTTGGGTGAACAACACAGGTTAAGCTTTAAGCCTGGGACTCATAAGCCCAAGGCATGCCTTGAATATGTCCATGCTAATCTGTGGGGGCCTAAAAGGTATGATGCTCATGTAAACTTTATGTACTTTCTTTCTCTTGTTGATAGTTTTAGTAGGAGAGCTTGGACATTTTTACTTAAATCAAAAGATGGAATTTTTTCTAAAATTAGAGAGTGGAATGCCTTAGAGGAAAAACAAACTGGTTTAACCTTAAAAGTTTTGAGAACTGATAATGGGTTAGAGTTTTTTAATCGTGAGTTTGATTCATACTGTTAGAAATAAAACTATAAGGCACTAGTGGCTAAGGGCGTGATAAAATAATGATAAATAAAGATGCAACTATCACCCTAACTAAACACATTACCCACTGCAAGTATCTGATGTCTCCCTATTTGTTCTAATTATTAGCCCATTGGAGACATCCTTTTAGGTGAATAAATTACTTATTTGATAGACTTTTATGCGTATTTGATCATATTGCACTTTCTCCCCTTGGAAATTGACTATTTGCTTTTTATGAGCTTTTGTGCGTAAATTTGATTGTTTTTAGTGCAAAGTTAATAGGTTCTTGAATTTCATGAAAGACCAATCCAAGGAGGAGAAGTGAGAATTAAAGTCTTAGGGTATTTTAGTGTGTTAGGAAGTACTTTTACTCGACTTTCTATTTTTAGAGTGCACTTTCCTATTTCTATTTCTTGAATTATTGATTTATTCTTTTTAAAACATATGCAGTTTAATTATGTATTTATTGTGAAGCTTTAAAAGATATATGGTAATTACCTAGAGACCAAGTCGAGTTAAAGAAGTAAAGGAAAGAAGATTTACATAGAAATAAGAAGATTAAGGAAAGATATATGCAAAGAAGGAAAAGATAAAGCTGCCTTATGAATCTGAAATTCCACCCACGTTTCAAAGACGAGTCCATAACTTAATATTGGCTAGGAATTTGGGCGAGTGGTCTACACCAATGGGAAGCTCTTTCCGAGACAAGCGGTTTCATATATTGGAACGCCTCAAACGGATAAGTATTGAAGGAGATATGACCAAAACAAATCAGCAGCACAATGTTACCTTTCCTAGATTTTAGGGCTACGAATTTAAGAGTTCTTGCCTTATCTTCCACTCCAAATAATTCGACCTAGGGCTTTCTAACACCTATAAATACACCCCTTAGTCCTCATTATTCAGTACGTCTCAATTATTCTTCAATATATACATCTTTAGAGAGAGAGTCAGAACCACTTCTCACATATTATTCAATTTACAACATCCTTATAGAGAGAGTCAAAGACTTCAAGAGAAAGAAGGCAGAGGAGAAGTTAGAGCTGGAGGAATTCTATTCTTCCAACAAAAGTCATCCAAACCTTAGGTTATATATTTCTTTTCTGTAATTGAATATGATGTCTTTCTATTTAATTTCAGTCTTTAAGTTTATCATGAGCTAAACTTTCATATACTTGAGAATCGCAATAAAGGGATGAACCCTAGTTAATTTAATTTATGTTTTGAATTTGGGATTGTTATGATTTAAACTGAATTGAGTCTTAGATATTGGATATTACTTTGTTCTTAATCACTATTTCTTTTCCGTACAACTAGAAATAGGTTTTAGTATTTGGGCTATTTACTTTAGTGGCGAAGTGATTATCTGACAGGGGGGTTTGAATATATACTTAGGTAATACCCGTGTAATGGACGAAAGTCATATTAATTACATAGCCAAAGAGGTAAAATATTATTCATCTGAAAGTAGCTTATATTCACCCTGACGGGGTTTATAATACTATAGGATAGCTCTTAGGTCCACCTTGACGGGGGCTAGGAGATATTAGATTCCCAACTACTATACTAATACCAATTCTACCCTTAAACAAAGCATAGGTTATATTAATTAGGTGGATTCCTTGCGAGACTCAAGTATCTCTCAAATCTGAAGTCGTCTTTTACTTGCATTATTTCTTTTCAGCTATTTAATTTAAGTCTTTATTTATTTGCATCTTAGTTATTAAGAAAACTAAACAAAAATATATTATTTTACTTTTTCTGTTAAACAATTATTCCTGCTATCTGATTAATACTGGAGTTGAACCTAATCCGTCTCTGAGAACGAAACCCGATTTATCGGAGTATCACTTGGACAACCGTACACTTGCGGTAATTGTGGTTCCTTTATTTTACTTCTTAAATTTATAACACATCAGGACCCACCAAGTTTTTGGCGCCGCTGCCGGGGACGGTAGCGTGTGACCCCGGTATTAATCTTTAGTAGTTTTAATTGTTTATTTATTTTTTCAGTTTTACGCTTGGTTTTTGTTTTTGTTTTTGTTGTACTTTTTATATTCAGGTAATGATCAAGAGGTTTTATTGAAGATGTATAGAGGACATTACCCGAATCCTGATCCATACGACTATTGGGAAGACTCTTCGAGACAACAACAATGGGGTAGTAACTTCTACCAACAACCTTATCAATACCCGCAAGAGCAAGAATGGAACAATCAATGGATCGGGAATAATCAACAACAACCGCCGTATGACTATCAAACAGAACAAGGATGGAACAACCAATGGGTTGGAAACGTTCAACAACCTCCAGTTTCACCACAAAGTTTTAAAATAAATAAAGCACTTAAAGAACTCATGCGCTTACATGAACAAACGTCTAAGGCAGTAGAGGAAAAGGATTCAGAGCAATGGGTTGAAAGCACTCAACACTCTCCACCTCATCACTATGAGCAAGAAATCAACAATGAGATAAGTTCTAAACTCAAGCGCCTAGTAGAGGAAACCAACGCCACCCATGCACGCATACAACAGATGGTAGAAGAATGGGGTAGTATGTCTTATGAAGATTCCACTCCCCCGAGGGATGAAAGAGATCAACTGGAAGAAGTAGTTGAGGAGGAGGTGTTGAAGGAAGATACTATTTATAGTGATATGACCACCATGCCGGCTACAATTGAAGACCACCATGTGGCTGATAATCTTCTTAGCATGGTGGAAGAAGGAGTAGCAACGAAAATCCTAGAAATTGAAACTGAGATTGCTATTATTATGGTGCATGCACATGATCAAGATACAAAACGCAAACAAGAAGAAGAGGTGATCGAGATTAGTAAGATTCCACATCAAGAATATGATGAGGTAATAGTGGAAGATTGGGTTGAAAGCGAAGACGAATGTGAAGTGCTTGAGGAATCCATCGAAGAATTCAAAGTTCACAATAAAAGAGAAGTTGAATCTCCGCCACAAAATTTTTACCAATCACCATCTCCACCACAAATCATCATTACAGCTGAAAAATCAGAATCACCTCTATTACTAAAAAAGATCAACAGGTGCTACGCAAGAAATGTGCTACACCGCGAGAATAAAGCAGCAAGGAGGAGCACCTACCCACCGCATTTTAAAGAGGAACGCAAGATTAAAGAGAATAAAAATGAGCTTATACCGTTGAGGACGGTTATCTACTATCATGTGGTGAAGAATAAGTTTCGTCGTGAAAGTAAGAAGGCGAAACGAAGATACTACCCTCCCCCTTTTAGAGATCGATTGAATAAAATTTTAAGGGGGAAGGTTCTAAAGCTTACATGCCAAGGACAAGGCGAATTTAAGAGGAGGAGAACCGCAAGGGCCTCAATACCATCTTCATGGAAGGTAACACGTCGAACTTAAAGACGTAATAAACAAAAGTGCTTTTTGGGAGATGATGTCTCCTCATTTGTGATAAGTAAATAAACTTCAGAGACATCATTTTAGGCGTATTTATTAGTTTATAGGTCGATCTTAGCTTAATTTAGTGCACTTTCCTATTTCGAGTCTTGATTTAGTAACATAATATTTTTAGAGCATATTGGGTTTAATTGTTTATTTAGTGTGAAGCTTTAAAGATAATTATGGAGATTAATTAGAGTACAAGTCAAAGACTACAAGATATGGAAAGAGATATGCATGGTAATTGGAGATAGAAGGAAACAGAGTTCAATTAGGAAAAGGAAAAGCTGCCTAAATCTGAATTTCTGCAGCACACGCCTAAAGAAGTGGTGATAACTCCAAGAAAGAAGCCGATTTTGGTAAATTCCTTTTATAGGGATGTAGATATTTCGCTGAGGATTCTTTTGGTATATTATGGAGCAAAAACCGACCAATAACGAAGAAGATATGCTCAAAACAGTTCAGCAGTAATTATCTTTATTTTCCTACGAATTAGAGTTGGGCTTGGAGTCCACCACTTACTTCTCCTTCAAGAAAACGAATTAGGTCAACCTATACACTATAAATACAGCCTCTTAACATTAGAAAATCATCCTTGGCCAGACCCTAAGGCCAAGAGGAAGCTACAACACAAGAAGAGAAGTCTGGAAGGAGTTGTGCAGCAATCATGTCTCCTTCAACCTTTAATTCTGTAATTCTTTTCTTTTCTCTTCTTAGTATGAATTAATTCTTTTTAGCTTGAGTTTTAGCATATATGTATGAACCCTAGTTTTGATTGACATCTATCTAATTTGGGAATTGTATGTTTTAAATTGAATTATAGTTTTTATTCTCTGTTTATGTGTTTGGATTTATATTCGGTGTTCTTGTGGAACCGCGGCCATATAGAATTACCATCTAGTAGTTAGGTCACCATTGACAACGGTATTTAATTACATGTTTAGCACATAACGTCTAGTATTCGGTTTAGATCTGACAAATCAACCTAACTAGATAATCACCATGGTTTAGTACATGTTACTATTTACCAATTACAGGAACAGTTTGCTTAGGAAGCCTTATTGACACAGGTAAATCCTATTTAAAACTACCTAGCGTAATTGGAACCGATTATTGAAATACTACATAATTCATCCTTACATGTTTAGAACGGCAAAACTAGTGGGGATTACATGCTAATTACTCAAGCTAACTTTCATACTATCTTCTTTTCTTTTCTTTTATTTATTTTTCTGTCTTTTAATTTATTAGTTTAGTTTTCTCTTTATAAAAACCAAATAAAAATCTATCTTTCTTTCTTTACCCTTGCGTATTATTATTCTAGCTTAATTATTTGCACTTGATAATTTGCATAAGTTCTTCTTAACCTTCGTAGTCCCTGAGGAACGAATCTTACTTATTCATTAAAACTTGCATATGATCTGTAATACTTGCAGTAGTGTGTTAGCGTAGGGTGTTTATTTGCACTTATTTTATACATCTTTTTATCACACCTTAGGCCACACCAAGTTTTTGGCGCCGCTGCCGGGGACTACATCGTTAGTCCTTGTGCAATTATCTAGTGCTTATATTTTAGTTAGTTCTATTTTACGCTTTTCTTTTTAGTTTTTGTTTTACAGATTTTAGTCCCAGGCGAGAGCAGATTTTTAGGAGAAGGAAGTTTCGTATTACTAGATCCTGTAGCAATGGACGAGATAAACCAGCTAATGGCAAAAGTACGCGAACAATTTGCTCGGGAAAATCCATTACATACATCACCTTCATGTCCTAGTTGTGGAGCAAGAGATCACTCGTGGGAATATTGCATGAATAATCCAGCTTCAATTTCCTTCATACCTTATCAAAGAAACCATTATTATGATGGTTATTATCAATCCCAAGGAAATTACGCTGATTATCAGCCCCCACAAAATTACAATTGGGTCGGAGATCAACAGACTTATTATCTTAATAACCATTATTATGATGATTATTATCAACCACAACCACAATCCTACTATCCTCCACAACCTATCTATCAAGAAGAGCCGATTTATAATGAAGCTTATCAAGAACCACCTCCTTATTAAATGCAGCAAACCGTATAAGAACAACCTTCGAGTTCGAATTCAAGCATGACTAAGATAATGAACCTAATTGAAAAGATGGAAATTAGCCAGCAAAGAATCCAAAACTCATCCAATGCGTTTAAGAAGATTGAGCATACAGTATCACAAATGGTGAATAAACTTCAAATCTATGCAGAAGGGTAACTCCGAAGTGATTACAAGTGCTCCAGAAAACAATGTTTGTCATGCAGTTGAATTAAGAAGTGGAAAACAACTACCTCCACCAGGACCAGAACCAGAACCAGTCCCTATTCCAGAAAAGGGGGGGAGAAGAAACAACATAAGATAAGGTCGAAGAGGTAGTTGAACAAGAAAGTGTCCAAGAGAAGACACCAGAAAAGAAAGAGAGCCCAGTGGTAACCAACACATGTCCTCCACCACCATACCCTTTACATGTCAGAAAAAAGGACAATGACCTGAAATTCAAGAAGTTCGTTGACATGGTGAGCAAGTTAGATATTAAAATACCGTTTGTAGAAGCTCTCAAGAGAATGCCGACATATACAAAATTCATGAAGGACATTCTTTCTAACAAACGAAGATTCGAAACTGAGGATATGAGTGGATCACCAGAGGAGTGTAGTACTATCGAGTTACCACCAGAAACACCCCGTCCCACGAAATCTTGGATGGCACCATCCATGATTATAAAGAATCGAGCTGAAAAGTTCGTGGGAATTAGAGGCAAAGGGTGGAAATTTCGTCATTCTTAATCGAGGTAACACGTCTAACTTTAAAAGACGTTAAACAAAAGTGCTATACGGGAGACAACCCGTAATTTCTTTTATGTTTTTACGTTTCTAGTTTTTAATTTATGTTTAGCTTAGTTAATTTTAGTTGATATTGCATATTTGAGAAAGGTATTAGTGTTTTTGATGCTTAGGTATTGGAGAAATCGAGTTAGGGAAGAAACAATTTTTTCGGAAAAATTGGAGCATCGGTGCGGTATACCGCACCTCAGCCGCGGTGTACCGCAGAGGACAAAAACCCATACCACGGGTAGCTGCCACGTGTTTTATGCCGAGTAGAAAAAAAATAAAGCTGATGGGTCCGGTATACCGGACCCTATACCGCGCCATGCACCGCACGAAGAAATCCCGTGCCACGGGTTGCTACCACGGGTATTTTGCCGAAGCAAAAATTTTTCGAGCTACAGAAGCTGCGGTGTACCCATGCGGTGCACCCCTGTACCGCAGCCATGCACCGCGCCGCGCCGCTGGAGAGAGAAAGTTGCGAATTGGAGTTTATAAAAAGGTATAGAGCTTATTATTCCGAATTTCTTAAACTCAAGCCTCTGTCTCTTCTCCAAAACTCTCCCAACTCCATTAAAGCTCATAAAAACCTTCACTAATCATCAAAATACTACCCAATCACCATAAAAACACATCCAATTCATCCTCCACATCATTACAAAGAAGATTTAACCACCTATATCATACCAAAACACATGAATCCAAGAATCAAAAGCTTAAATTCCAGAAATTCATCCTACAATTTCTTAAATCCAAGCCAATCCATGAAGAATCCATCTTACCCACACATAGAATCATCATCAAAACACCTTTCCTAACCCAAATTAAGCTTGTACAACCATTAATTCAAAAGTTCAAATTTCAAGAGTGGTTAAAGCTTTGAGTTGGGGGTCAATTGAGATGATTAGGAGAACATGAACATTATCTACTGTAAGGAAGATGAAGAAAATCAAGGTATTGGATTAATTGAGAAGAAACCAAGTGAGAAAAGTCCTAGTTCCAATTCAAAGGGTAAAACAAGTCAAGAGAAGAGAGGTTAGCATGCTGTGATTCCAACTTTAGTGAAGAAGACAACACAACCTCTATAGATCAAGACTCTAAACCCAAAGAAAATAAGAGAAAGCTTCAACGGCCCTGATAGCTTCTCCGAAGAAACAATTAAAGGAACTACCTTTTTCTTATGAGAAAGTATTTGAAGAAGAAGTTGAAGGAGAATACATGAAGATTCGTGGGGATTTGGAAAGATTAGGTTGGTCTATGCTCATGGTAAGACGTTCTAAACGTTCTTTTTGTGAATTGTATTGTGTGAGAAGAAGAGGAAGATGTGGCACAGTTGATCTATGAGGAGGTGATACGGATTTTTTGTCTCTCCCATGTCGTTCTTTAATGCAATATCCTACTATGATCACGTGTCTTGATCGGAAAGCGAATAAGAAGTTGGGTGAAGAAAAAACATGTGAGTTTAATATAAGTAACAATATTGACAATGCTTGGATCATTAAAGTTTTGAGAATAATTACGCAACTTTCAAAAGAAGAAAAGGAGTACATCATAACACTCCGTGAGCAATTAAAAAAAAATCCAGCAAAATCCTGACTTAGATGTCGATAAGGCGAGGTAAAAGCCTCGAAGAGTATGTTTTCTTTCTTCCCTACCATTTCTTTATGTGCAATATGTATGCTAATTTTAAATTTTATTTTTCTTGAGTCTTTTTCGAGTCGTGGGGACACGGCTCATTTTTGAGTTGGGGGTGGGGATTCGTTGTCCTCATCTTCCTTTTTGTTTTTGCTTAAGATTTAATTTTTTTTGGGTTGAATTAGGCATAGAATATGTTGAAAGTACCTATTTGAGCATGATTTTACTAGGTCAATGATAGTAAGTAGTATGTTTTTGAAAGATGTTGCAAAATTGTTTAGATGCATGTATGAAAACAGGAAATAAAAGATAGGAAAGTTAATAAGCAATGCTAAGAATTATGTTGAAACTTAGGGAGAGTTATTTGGTGTGTAGAACGTGAGGTTTGAAATTAGTTGAAAACCCGCTTATCTATGAACTAATAATGAAAAAGTAACAAAATCCGGTAGTTAGAAAAATGAATAAGGCAGTTCTTTCATGATAAAAACACTTGAAGCCTTTTAGACTTTCTCACCCTTTTTATTTGATTATTGTTATTAATTATCCATCTTATCCCCTCTAAGCCTTTCTAAAGCCTTTTATTGAAACACATTATAATCCATACCCTTAGTTTGTAGGTCTTATCAATATGACCCGCACTCGAATCGAAAAACCTGAGACAACTCGTGTTAGAGCTTGAGTTTGGGGTGGTGGGTTTCATCATTAGGGAACATTGGGTTTTAGGAATTATAATTGTGATGTTGTTGATGATGGAATTGTTATTATTGTAACCCTTTGCCGGGGTAATAGTGAATGGAAAAGAAGCTACGAGCTAAATTTGCCAACAAGGGCATAAAAAGAAAGAATATATATATGAAAAAATAGTGTGATATCTCAACATCAAAAAGAGAATCATAGCTATATAAAAGAAAAAAAATTGATTTGAAAAGAAAATATATATTCGGACCGGCAAAGTGGGATTTGTATATCATCATAAAAAGTTTTATTTGGGATTTATTGGGGATGCACATCAAAAGCATCAATAAATTGGGTTGAGTGAGAACATCTTCGAGTGAAAACTCAAGCTCTAGGGCGATTCGTTGATGGCTAGTGAGGAGAGAGCCAAAAGCTCACTTTTCATTACCCAAATATACCACACCCGTCCTTAAGCCAAGTTATAACCAAAGACCTTAGGATTTCTAACTACTTGGTGGATAAACAATTGAGCTATTAGGTAATAGGTGAGTAGACCATTGGATGCTACATTGGGACCTATGAACAACCTATATCCATTAACATGAACTAAGTTATCATCCTCTCCTTCTGGCATTGCGAAATTAATCTGGACTTGAATTTATGGATTGTTGATTACATGTGTATTAAGCATACTTGTGCATTATTTCTTGAGCATTACTACATGAGACTTTTTAGATATTTATGCTCTAGGATCATTCATTGTGTTCTGTTCTAATTCTCCTCCTACTTCTTCTTCTTGACTTCCCAACTGTTCTTAACTTTTATTGTATCGGGACGATACAACTTTGAGTTGGGGGTCTTGATGTCTCTGGTGGTCCTTTGTGTGTTCTAAAAATAAATGCAAATGCTAATCGAACCACAACCGCAAGTGTACGGTTGTCCCAAGTAGTATGTATGATAATACAGATTCGTTCCAAGGACGGATGGTTGGTCACAATGTTTAGCAAGTAGTGATTGATGCACTTATGAAAGTAAAAGATAATAAAATGTTTGTTTGGTTTTGTTGATTAAAGCTAATGAATAAAAGACAAATAATTAAATGCAAGTAAAGCTAAGACGCAAGTAAAATAAGTGAAAACGCAATATGAGATGTAGTACTTGAGAACGCAAGGATCCTCCTAATCTTACTTCCTAACTTATGTTGTTTAAGGGCTAAATTGGTCAATTACAATGGTCGGGATTCTAAATTCCTTATACCCCCGTCAGGGTGGACTATAAGGCGATCCTAAAGTGTCACTAGTCCCGTCAGGGTAAATATGATCCACCGTTGGATAATTAAGTGTTTTACCTCATTGGCCCTAGAATTAGCTAAGTTCGTCAGAATCAATAGCTTTTATCCTAGATTGAATAATTAATTCTATACCTAAACCCTCCGTCAGGATGATCCACACGCCACTTATGTGGAATAGCTTAGATACTAATACCTAATCTTAGTTCGCGACTCTAAAATCAGTAAATAATCACAAATTATCGAAAAGAGTAATGAACCCAATCTAATTTAATTCGATATAAACCCAAATTCAGCATTCGTTATTTCATAAAATTGGGATTCACCCATTGTTTGTTCTCAAGCACTATGAAAAGCTTAGCTCATATTAAATTCAAAAACTAAATTAAAAGAAATGGAATTCATATTGTTTACAAAATTAAAATACGAAAAGAACCTAATTTCCGGAATTGGAATGACTACGAACGGAGCTATAGACCCACTCCAGCTCTTGTAGCTTCTTCTTTCTTCCTTCTGTTGCTTCTCTCTGGTGTTTAATCTTGTGGAATGTGAATTGTGTGAAAAATAGAAGTCCAGACCTCCTTTTATAAGCATAAATTCGTTCTAGGGCTTGGACCAGAAAATAGAATATTAATTAAATGTCCAAGCCCACTTTTAAGCCCAAAATCCCGTAACTGCTGATACACCTTCACTAAAACGGCTTTTCCCGATGCGTTATAACTCCGATTGACCTCATTCCAGTTGCTAAATTTCCATAACTCGATAAGGAATGTTTTCTCTTCAAAGGTCAGCGGCTAAATCATCGCTTAAGCACCTCGAAATCAGCACTCTATGGCCTGGAAAATGGATTTTCAGCTCTAAAAATAATATCTTCGGGATTTATCTTCAAGTCTTGACTCTAATTCACGATCTTTGACTTTCTCCTCGGATTCCTCTCCTAGCTAACATCTAAAACCTGTAAACTTTAAACTAAAAATAACAATATTACGCGCAAAAGTTTAATAAATTTAAAATGCTAGAAATAAAAAGGTAATTCCGGATCATTGCAAATTTAGTCCAAAAGTCTATCAAATTAATTAAATAAACACCAAAAATGATGTCTCCTAAGGGTCTAAAATAAGAACAATTAGGGAGACATCAAGACCCCCAACTCAAACCTTTGTCGTCCCGACAAAGTAAAACAAAACAAAGGGGTAGAAGTAAACGTATAAACAAATAGAAGCTAGCAAATAAACCCTAAAGCAATTCTCAAAATAAATCTCATACAGCAAACTCTAGAAACTAATATACACATACACTAATCATGCAACATCAAACATAAATAATCTCAATCATAAAATTAAAGTTGCAATGCTTGAAGGTTACACTTGTACTCATCTCTGTATGATGGCTATAGGGTGGTCATTAATCCTAACTCGCTTTGAACGCTCCACCTATTGTATTCCCTATCAACAGAATTATACATTCACTATGCACTTAGGAATCACGAGGTCTTTACGGTTATAATATTGGCTTAAGGACGGGTGTGGATGTATATTTGGTAAATTTGAAGTGAGCTTTTGGCTCTCTCCTCACTTACCATCAACAATGTCCTCGAGCTTGAGTTAACGCTCAAAAGATGTTCTCACTCACCCATATACGCAACAATTTAGCGTCCCATGTCTACCCACTATAAACAAGATGATTTTCAGAAAAATTCCACTTTGCCGGATGTTTTATTCATTCATATTTTTTTCTTTTTCTTTTTTCTTTTTCTTCTTTTTTTTTTGTACAGAAGCAAACCGGGTTCCCGGTTTTGATGAATCCGGGTTCCCGGTTCCTACTGTATGATTTTTCAAAATTTTTCATTTTTTTTTTCATTCCCGGCAAAGGGTTACAAGTATATATCATTTGCAATTGTGCTACAATTCAAAGCACATCGATCCCAACCCATTAAATTCCCCATATGTGGTCCCACCACCCCAAACTCAAGCTCGAGACATGTCTCAGGATTGTGATTCAAGTGCGGGTCATATGGTCATGCCTAATAATCTAAGGGATAATGGCTTATATCGTGGCTACAAAGAAAAGGCTAAAGGCTCAAAGTGGGTTAAGACGGATAATAATTAATACAAGGGATAGAAGGCTAAAAAGGCACAAATGGCTAACAAAGAACTGCCCCTATCATTTTCCTAAGTACATAGCTTGTCTTTAGTTCATATCTAGGTGGGTTCTCTACTAATTAGGATTTCACGTTCTACACACCAAACATATTCCTTGAGTACAAGCTTACTTCATTTGCATTGTTCATTAATTTTTCCTATCAATTACCTATGTTCGCATCCAATTGTAAGTGCGTTTTATATCAATCCCTAAAGTCCACTATTTACTATCATAGATTTATCAAGAGTATGCTTAAAGGGATATTTAAAAATTTCTACAGTCAAACGCAACTCCGAAAATTCTTTTATTGAAAGCAAATAAAGCAAATTACACATAAAAATTGGGATGAGGCAACGAACCCCACCCCAAACTCAAAAATGAGTCGTGTCCCCACGACTCGAAAAGACTCAATAAAGCATTTAAACTAATCTACACTAAGAGGAAAGTTTAGAAAACGTATCTTAACCAGCGCGAGGCTGGTTATCGGTGTTGCGTTCTGGACCTTTATCTCGCGTAACAGCATCATAAATCGCGTTTTGAAGTGTATTTACGCCTAGGATTAAATTTCGAAGCAGGTCCAATTCTTTTGTAACGTTTCCCAAGGTAGCAAGCATCTTATCCTGATTATCTTCCAACATCTGAATCTTGGTTTCCAACTCAGGAACAGTTTTCGCTTTCTTTGATTGAGGAGTTCTTGGACTTCTTGTAGCTCGTGTTGCCTCTTCATGGATGTTCTTGATTGTGCTCAAAGCTATACTCACACCAACTGAAACAGTATCAATATCTGCGTCCTTACGCGGAATCTTTGCGTCTAGACACAACTGAGTAATAGTACAAGGAAACTTCAGATTTTGTTGTTTCATTGGTGATTTCGCGAACTCCATGATTGTATCATAAATGATCTTAGCAACATCAAATGGTTTTTCCTCCAAAATACACTTAATAACAAATATGTGCTCTTTCTTCAACTCGGAAGTGTGTTTAATACCAAAGAAAGTGGGTATTACGAAACGAGACCAAACCTTAGCACGAGGTGTCAAACTACTGCTGTAAACTTTACACTAAAAATAACAATATTACGCGCAAAAGTTTAATAAATTTAAAATGCTAGAAATAAAAAGGTAATTCCGGATCATTGCAAATTTAGTCCAAAAGTCTATCAAATTAATTAAATAAACACCAAAAATGATGTCTCCTAAGGGTCTAAAATAAGAACAATTAGGGAGACATCAAGACCCCCAACTCAAACCTTTGTCGTCCCGACAAAGTAAAACAAAACAAAGGGGTAGAAGTAAACGTATAAACAAATAGAAGCTAGCAAATAAACCCTAAAGCAATTCTCAAAATAAATCTCATACAGCAAACTCTAGAAACTAATATACACATACACTAATCATGCAACATCAAACATAAATAATCTCAATCATAAAATTAAAGTTGCAATGCTTGAAGGTTACACTTGTACTCATCTCTGTATGATGGCTATAGGGTGGTCATTAATCCTAACTCGCTTTGAACGCTCCACCTATTGTATTCCCTATCAACAGAATTATACATTCACTATGCACTTAGGAATCACGAGGTCTTTACGGTTATAATATTGGCTTAAGGACGGGTGTGGATGTATATTTGGTAAATTTGAAGTGAGCTTTTGGCTCTCTCCTCACTTACCATCAACAATGTCCTCGAGCTTGAGTTAACGCTCAAAAGATGTTCTCACTCACCCATATACGCAACAATTTAGCGTCCCATGTCTACCCACTATAAACAAGATGATTTTCAGAAACATTCCACTTTGCCGGATGTTTTATTCATTCATATTTTTTTCTTTTTCTTTTTTCTTTTTCTTCTTTTTTTTTGTACAGAAGCAAACCGGGTTCCCGGTTTTGATGAATCCGGGTTCCCGGTTCCTACTGTATGATTTTTCAAAATTTTTCATTTTTTTTTTCATTCCCGGCAAAGGGTTACAAGTATATATCATTTGCAATTGTGCTACAATACAAAGCACATCGATCCCAACCCATTAAATTCCCCATATGTGGTCCCACCACCCCAAACTCAAGCTTGAGACATGTCTCAGGATTGTGATTCAAGTGCGGGTCATATGGTCATGCCTAATAATCTAAGGGATAATGGCTTATATCGTGGCTACAAAGAAAAGGCTAAAGGCTCAAAGTGGGTTAAGACGGATAATAATTAATACAAGGGATAGAAGGCTAAAAAGGCACAAATGGCTAACAAAGAACTGCCCCTATCATTTTCCTAAGTACATAGCTTGTCTTTAGTTCATATCTAGGTGGGTTCTCTACTAATTAGGATTTCACGTTCTACACACCAAACATATTCCTTGAGTACAAGCTTACTTCATTTGTATTGTTCATTAATTTTTCCTATCAATTACCTATGTTCGCATCCAATTGTAAGTGCGTTTTATATCAATCCCTAAAGTCCACTATTTACTATCATAGATTTATCAAGAGTATGCTTAAAGGGATATTTAAAAATTTCTACAGTCAAACGCAACTCCGAAAATTCTTTTATTGAAAGCAAATAAAGCAAATTACACATAAAAATTGGGATGAGGCAACGAACCCCACCCCAAACTCAAAAATGAGTCGTGTCCCCACGACTCGAAAAGACTCAATAAAGCATTTAAACTAATCTACACTAAGAGGAAAGTTTAGAAAACGTATCTTAACCAGCGCGAGGCTGGTTATCGGTGTTGCGTTCTGGACCTTTATCTCGCGTAACAGCATCATAAATCGCGTTTTGAAGTGTATTTACGCCTAGGATTAAATTTCGAAGCAGGTCCAATTCTTTTGTAACGTTTCCCAAGGTAGCAAGCATCTTATCCTGATTATCTTCCAACATCTGAATCTTGGTTTCCAACTCAGGAACAGTTTTCGCTTTCTTTGATTGAGGAGTTTTTGGACTTCTTGTAGCTCGTGTTGCCTCTTCATGGATGTTCTTGATTGTGCTCAAATCTATACTCACACCAACTGAAACAGTATCAATATCTGCGTCCTTACGCGGAATCTTTGCGTCTAGACACAACTGAGTAATAGTACAAGGAAACTTCAGATTTTGTTGTTTCATTGGTGATTTCGCGAACTCCATGATTGTATCATAAATGATCTTAGCAACATCAAATGGTTTTTCCTCCAAAATACACTTAATAACAAATATGTGCTCTTTCTTCAACTCGGAAGTGTGTTTAATACCAAAGAAAGTGGGTATTACGAAACGAGACCAAACCTTAGCACGAGGTGTCAAACTACTGCTGTAAAACTGTCCAGGATACCTTTCACCTTCAGGAATTGGGCTAGTCCCATTAACAAGCACGGTCTCCCAAAGGGATTCAAAATCAAAAGAAGGGTCATTAAGAATTTCTTGGAAGGGGCATGTTCCAGAAAAGTTGGGTAGTTTCAATGATTTCCGAATACGTTCAATAGAGAAAGGAACTACCTTTTTGCGGATATCAATGGCATCATGGGAGGTAGCTAAACCTTCGTAAAATTCTCGCACAAAAGTAGGAATAAACTCAAGCTTCCTTTCTTGTAACTCTTTCCAACCAAACTTAGCACATGTCACAGCATATTCCTTGTAATCACTACTCATAATACCCTTAGGAAAATTCGTCTCCTCACCAAATTTCAAAAATTCAATTCTTTCACGAACCTGAGTATTCCAACAAGTGTAAACCCTCTTAGGCTTGTGGGCCCACATCTTCATACGCGGAGGTTTTTGAACGGGTGCTTCCGGAATCTCTTGTTCAGTTTCCTTCTCAATGTTCTTCGTAATTTCCTCTTCGGGTTCCTTTTCACTTTCAATCTCATCAATTAATCTTCTCTTTTGACCTGTGATTTCTTTTGTTAGAATCAAGCTTAACTTCGTCAATTTTTCGTTTAGGACGCGAATCAGGAATATCAATAGCTTGATCTTGTGAACCACCAATGGTGGTCTTTCTTCTAGGAGCAGTTCTTCGAAAATCGTCGGTTCTGTTAGTCATCTCTTTTCACCCCAAACTCAAAACTTCAAATAATGAAAAACTTAGGGAAAAGTTTAGAATTTTGATGTTTTGAGGTTTAAGAATTGAAGAACTACGTGAAATATGAGATGGGTCTTGGTTAATTTGTATGGGAGAAGAAAGAATTGGGTTTAATTTAAGGAATTGGGTGAAGAAGAATCTTGGGAAAAACTAAGGATTTGATGTTATTTTGGAGAGGAGGTGAGTTGATCTTATGTTTTTGTGGTGAAAGAGGGTAGGATTTGATGATATATAGTGTTTCGGTAGATGAATTTCGGAGGTGGGGAGGCTATTGGTGCGTTTTAGGTAAATACTTGCAAAAGAGGCTAAGAAAACTAGGTTAAAACACCCAAAACCGCCTCTCACAGCTTTCAAACCGGGTTCCCGGTTTTGGCAAACCGGGTTCCCGGTTCCGCGTCGCTGTGACGGCGCGGAAAAATCAATTGTGGACTTTTTTTTTTTTTCAAAACGCACCAAAACGCTGGACCCCAAGACGCGGGGTCAGGGATTTTACTTGCCGAAACCGGGTACCCGGTTCTGTGGAATGCGGGTTCCCGGATTTTCTCGATGGCGCGAGTCAAAACGCGCCAAAACGCAGCACCTCAAAACGCCGGGTCAGAACTTTTGGAAGATTACAGCTCCGAAACCGGGTACCCGGTTCTGCCAAATGCGGGTACCCGGATTTGTGTCGATGGCGCGAATCAAAACGCACGAAAACGCAAGCCACCAAGACGCTGGGTCAGAGATTTTCAGAAATCACAGCACCAAAACCGGGTACCCGGTTTCGCCAATGCGGGTTCCCGGTTCCGACGCTGTGACATTACCCCAAAACGCCAAGTGTTGCGTTAAAATGGTTGGTACCAGCTCCAAAACCGGGTTCCCGGTTTTTGCGAAACCGGGTCCCCGGTTTCTCCTGGACATCCAACCTCTTTTTCTTTTGTTTTCGCCAAATCGACCCCAAACTCAAGTCCTTTTTACCCCTGAAATCATTAAAAACAACTACCCTTCCTCATTTCTTAATAAAAACAATAAAATTACGAAAATCAAACTAATCTAAATTGCAAAAATGTAAAAACTCAGCTAATATACAAGTAATTGGCTTTTGTTTAACGTCGTTAAGCTCGACGGGTTACCTCACGCTTCTAAGGAGTCTCGAGGAGATACATGACCTCCCCGGGATGTGGATCTTCCGAGCGATTGGTATCTTCACCTCCATGGTATATCTTCAATCTGTGACCGTTAACCATAAAGGTACGGTTCTCTAGCGGATGTTCTATTTCTATCGCCCCATGAGGTGTAACTTTGGTCACAATGTATGGACCTGACCACTTAGATCTTAACTTACCCGGATAATTGCTGAACTTTGAGTTATACTTTAACACTCTTTGCCCCACTTCAAAGTTCTTTGGACGAATCCGATTGTCATGCCATTTCTTTGTGTTTTCTTTGTAAAGTTTGGCATTTTCATAAGCATGCAACCGGAATTTGTCAAGTTCATTAAGCTTCATCATACGATTCTTTCCGGCTAAGATAGGATCTAAGTTCAACTGCGCAATTGCCCAATAGGCACCCATTTCAAGCTCTAAAGGTAAGTGACAAGCCTTACCATACACCATACGATAGGGAGATGCTCCAACTGGAGTCTTAAACGCAGTACGATAGGCCCACAACGCATCATCTAACTTCATTGACCAATCTTTTCTTGTAGGACCAACGGTTTTCTCTAGGATTGACTTGATTTCGCGGTTCGATACTTCAGCTTGGCCATTGGATTGTGGATGATATGCAGTAGATACACGGTGTCTAACTCCATATTTCTCTAGAACAGTCTTCAGATATTTATTAACGAAATAAGATCCCCCATCGCTAATAATTACTCTAGGTGTGCCATGTCTAGTAAAAATATGTGATTTCAAGAACTTGATCACCACTCGTGAATCATTAGTAGGTAAAGCCACCGCTTCTACCCACTTAGACACATAATCAACGGCTAATAAGATATAGAGGTTACCATTTGAAGGAACGAAAGGACCCATAAAGTCTATGCCCCACACATCGAATATCTCAACCTCTAACACATTATTACGCGGCATCTCGTCCCTCTTAGATATGTTACCGGTAAACTGGCATCTCGTACATCTCTTAACATATTCATGACAATCTTTTATAAGAGAAGGCCAGTAAAAACCTGATTGAAATACCTTCGCAGCAGTTCTGTCTCCTTTGAAATGTCCTCCGTATAATGAATCATGGCATCCAGCTATAATGGCTCGAGTCTCTTCCCTTGCTACACATCTTCGTATCATTTGGTCAGCACAAACTTTATAGAGGAACGGATCCTCCCAAAAGAACTGTCTAGCACGATGAGCTAACCTCTTTCTTTCTTGATAAGTAGAACCTTCAGGAAAAACACCACTCACCACTAAATTCGCAATATCTGCATACCACGGAGCTTCATAATCTCGAACAACGAATAAACTCTCATCAGGAAACTCTTCTCTAACTGCTTCAGTACCACTATTCATCTCTGAACCCTCTAAACGCGATAGATGATCTGCAACCTGATTCTCACAACCCTTTCTATCTTTGATCTCTAAATCGAACTCTTGAAGCAATAACACCCATCTGATTAACCTTGGTTTCGCATCTTTCTTCTCCATAAGAAATCTGATCGCGGAATGATCTGTATAAACAATAACTTTCGCTCCAAGAAGATAAGAGCGAAATTTATCAAACGAATATACAACTGCTAGCAACTCTTTTTCTGTAACTGTGTAATTAATCTGAGCACCACTAAAAGTTTTACTAGCATAGTAAATCGAATGAAAAACCTTCTCTTTCCTCTGTCCTAATACAACTCCCATACACCAATCACTCGCATCACACATAACTTCAAACGGTAAATTCCAATCTGGAGGTAACACTATAGGAGCAGAAATAAGCCTTTCTTTGATTGCTTTGAAGGCCGCTAAACAAGCTTCATCAAAATGGAATTTGCAATCCTTTTCGAGTAAGTTGCATAACGGTTTAGCAATCTTAGAAAAAACTTTAATAAAACGCCTATAAAAACCAGCATGGCCAAGAAAACTCCTTACCCCTTTAACAGAAACAGGAGGGGGAAGAGTTTTAATTACCTCTATCTTTGCTCTATCAACCTCTAAACCAACACTCGAAACTTTGTGACCCAGAACAATACCTTCGCGAACCATGAAATGACACTTCTCCCAGTTGAGCACCAAATCTGTTTCCTTGCATCTCACTAGCACTTTCTCCAAGTTATCCAAACATATATCAAAATCATCACCAAACACGGAGAAATCGTCCATAAACACTTCTAGGAAATTATCAATCATATCCCAGAAGATGGCCATCATGCATCTTTGAAAAGTAGCGGGAGCATTACACAACCCAAATGGCATTCTGCGATATGCAAACGTACCAAATGGGCATGTAAAAGTAGTCTTATGTTGATCTTCTGGAGCCACGTAAATCTGATTGTACCCGGAGTAGCCATCCAAGAAACAGTAATATTCCCTTCCGGCTAATTTGTCTAACATCTGATCAATGAAGGGTAAAGGGAAGTGATCTTTTCTGGTGGCCTTGTTCAGCTTTCTGTAATCCATGCAAACTCTCCAACCTACTACCGTTCTTGAAGGAATTGCCTCATTTTTATCGTTAAGAATTGTTGTTATTCCTCCCTTCTTCGGTACACACTGAACCGGACTCACCCATTCACTACTCGAAATGGGATAAATAATCCCTGCATCTAAAAGCTTGATCACCTCTTTCTTTACCACATCTTTCATCACGGGCATCAATCTCCTTTGGCCTTCAACTGAGCGTGTGTTAACATCTTCAAGTATGATTTTGTGTTGACAATAGGATGGACTAATGCCTTTGATGTCAGCAATTGTCCAACCTATTGCTTCTTTGTTGGCTCTTAACACACGCAACAGTTTATCTTCTTGAGGACCTGTTAAATTAGCTGAAACAATAACAGGTAGAGTTTCATTAGTACCCAAATAAGCATACCTCAAGTGTGCTGGCAATGGTTTTTCTTCCAACTCCGGAGGAGATTCAATTGAAGGCTTCTTTTTAGGAATAATCTCCCCCGGTTCTCTCACAGGTTCATAGGCAAGACGCCTATATTTCGGATTTTCAGAATTTAGAGCTGCTACTGTTTCGGTAAGCTCTTCCATCATCTCAGGTGAATCTAATGTCAAAGCAGCCTGCAAGATATCATCAAAATTTAAGCAATTAAATACCTCTTGCGATGCTTGCTCTACTACATCCATTCTGAAGCAATCTTCCTGAGAATCTGGGAATTTCATAGCTCGAAATACATTGAATTTCACTTCCTCATCTTGTATCCTCATTGTCAATTCGCCATTTTCTACATCGATCAATGTTCTCCCTGTAGCTAGGAACGGTCTACCCAAAATAATGGGGACATTTCTATCTGCATTGTATTCAAGAATTACGAAATCAACAGGAAATATAAGTGTACATGCCTTAACAAGAACATCCTCAATGCGGCCTTCAGGATGAGCAAGAGACCTGTCCGCCATTTGCAAGATCATAGAGGTAGGTCTTGCATTTCCAATTTTAAGCTTATCAAAGACTGACTTGGGCATCAAGTTGATGCTTGCCCCTAAATCGCATAACGCCTTTCCTTTCCATTCTTCTCCAATCGATATGGGAATCGTGAAACTCCCCGGATCAACTAACTTCGGAGGTAATTTACTCTGGCAAATCGCACTACACTCTTCAGGAAGGCCAATCATCTCATTATCACAGTAGGGCCTTTTATTAGTGAGGGCCCTCTTCAAAAACTTCGTATACTTAGGAATATCTCGAATCGCCTCTAATAACGGAATATTAATACTTAGACCCCTCACCCTATTAAAGAATTTCTGAAAATCACCCAAATCACCCTTTTTCTGAACTCGAGATGGAAACGGTGGTGGAGGGCGATTAATCACCATATCATCTTTCTTTTTCGGAACTTCTCTTGGTCTTTCTATTTCTTCGGCCTCACTATCTTTCTCATTCTCTTTCTCTTTCTCATCCACTTCCTTTTCTTTTCTTGGAACTTCTTTCTCTTTCATAGCGGGAAAAGGAGGTGGAGGAAGGTTCTTACCACTTCTTAATGTAACAGCCTTGCAATCTTCACGTTGTGTTGGATTTTCCGTATCGCTAGGAAGTTGCCCTTGTGGACGCTGATTCAGCTGTTTATTAATTTGACTTAGCTGATTCTGGAAAATCTTCATATTCGCTTCAGCTGCGTTCTGACGTTCCAAAGCTTGTGTTTGAAGAGCAATCAAATTTTCAACGGTTTTCTGAAGGGTAACTACTCCTTCTTGTGGATGGGCAGGTAGAGCTTTCTGGTTTAAATTCTCATCGTAGGTATTCTGAGGAGCTTGTCTTTGTACATAATTGTTTTGATTCTGTCCTCCTTGATGATTGTTGTGTGGTCTTGGATTATAGTTGTTGCCTTGAGGACGCGGTTGATACGCGTAAGTAGGATTGGCTGCCCCATTGGGATTTGAGTATTGAAACCCAGGATGGTTTCTGTTAGGCTGGAATCCATTACCACTTGAATTGAAATTACCTCTATTGGACATAAAATTCACTGATTCTTGGTTATTCGGACAACTTTCCTCATCATGATCATCTACCTTACAAATCGAACACATATATACCTCTTGTGCAGCATGCACAGCTACCTTCTTACCCGAAAATCCTTCTTTCACAGCTAGAGTAAGCTGCTTCAATTGTTGCTCTATGGTATTCTGAATCTTATTCTCAAACGTAGCAAATTTCTCTTCTATGTCAACATTATTCACTCCTTTAACTGGTGTTCTTACTGAGCTCCACCCAACTTCATTCTTGACTGTTCTCTCTAAAATGATCTTCGTATGAGCGGGTTGAACTTGAAGAAAACTGCACCACATAGCGTATCCAATTTCTCTCTTGAAATTCCATCAAGGCCTCTATAAAAGATCTTTAACTGTTGTTGTTCTGAAAAGCCATGATTGGGAACTTTACGCAAACACATCTGAAATCTTGTCCAACTCTTACCCACAGTTTCCTCATACTCTTGACGGAAATGTGTCAATTCTAGTTCAGCATCTAAACTCATGTTACTTGGGTAATACCTGTCAAAGAAAGCAATTTCTAATTGGTCCCAATTAGTAATCTTCGTAGGATCTTGCGTATCGTGCCATTCACTTGCTCCATCAATGACAAAGAATATAAAAGTCGCAAAATACATCTGTTCTCTTGAAACCCCTTGTGTGATATAAGAATCACATATCTGTTTGAATTTCTGTACCGCTCTAAGAGGATCTTCCGATGGTCTTCCGCGAAAATTTCCAAAGTTTTGGAACTGAGCTAGCATACCCGAATCTGGACGGAATCTCGGAACATTAATATCTGGAGCACCTACTCCTATAGCTGGAGCACGGAATGGAACTTCTGGAGGACCATTAGTAAACCATGGATCATGATTCATCACTATCTGGACTGGAGGATTAGGATTCGCTGGTGGAACTGGAGGAATAACACCTGGAGCCAAAGATTGGCCATTTGCGCCTAGTTGATTATCTTGAAGATTGATCTCTTCCATTCTGTTACTTAACTCTTCTACCTCTAAAGCTTCTCGTTCTCTTCTTCTTCTGTTTGCAAGTCTGATCAACGATTCTGGATTACTAAGGATCGGAGGTGCTGGCTCTAGATCCTTGAATAGCCTTCTTCGCATACACCAAACCTAAAAACCTAAAAAAGCTAACAAACAAAAGCGTAAAACTGATAAAATAAAATAAATGCACTTATCACTAAAGGATAAACACCGTGGTCACACGCTACCGTCCCCGGCAGCGGCGCCAAAAACTTGGTGGTCCTTTGTGTGTTCTAAAAATAAATGCAAATGCTAATCGAACCACAACCGCAAGTGTACGGTTGTCCCAAGTAGTATGTATGATAATACAGATTCGTTCCAAGGACGGATGGTAGATCACAATGTTTAGCAAGTAGTGATTGATGCACTTATGAAAGTAAAAGATAATAAAATGTTTGTTTGGTTTTGTTGATTAAAGCTAATGAATAAAAGACAAATAATTAAATGCAAGTAAAGCTAAGACGCAAGTAAAATAAGTGAAAACGCAATATGAGATGTAGTACTTGAGAACGCAAGGATCCTCCTAATCTTACTTCCTAACTTATGTTGTTTAAGGGCTAAATTGGTCAATTACAATGGTCGGGATTCTAAATTCCTTATACCCCGTCAGGGTGGACTATAAGGCGATCCTAAAGTGTCACTAGTCCCGTCAGGGTAAATATGATCCACCGTTGGATGATTAAGTGTTTTACCTCATTGGCCCTAGAATTAGCTAAGTTCGTCAGAATCAATAGCTTTTATCCTAGATTGAATAATTAATTCTATACCTAAACCCTCCGTCAGGATGATCCACACGCCACTTATGTGGAATAGCTTAGATACTAATACCTAATCTTAGTTCGCGACTCTAAAATCAGTAAATAATCACAAATTATCGAAAAGAGTAATGAACCCAATCTAATTTAATTCGATATAAACCCAAATTCAGCATTCGTTATTTCATAAAATTGGGATTCACCTAGGGGTGGAAATCGGAAGGAACAGATCGGAAAAAGGGTACTTCGGAAAAATTCCAATTTTTTTCGGAATAGATTTTTTCCATTCCAATTCCTATCCAATTTTTCGGAACTGGGAAAAATAATTCCTAATTCGGAATTTCGGAATTTACCGGAAATTCGGAAAATTTCGGCACGGAAATTTCGGAACTTTTAGTTCGGAAAATTCGGAAATTTGGGTCGAAATTTCGGAACTTTTGGTACGGAAATTGCGGAACTAAGAGTTATAAATCGGAAAAATAGTTTAATACTTACACGAAAAGTAACCGTAGTAAAAAACTAAACTTATAAAACTTACACGAAGAGTAAGTGTAGTTTAAAACTAAACTCGAAATTTACATGAAGTAACAAAATAACAGTAGTTAAAAAAAGAATGCTAAACCACTGTTACTTTTTCAATTACATGAAAAAACAAATATTGCAAAGATATCTCAAAAAATGATCCTGCTATATTACATGTTTCAAGGACCAAAGAAATTGACCATTGATTTTCATGTTTCAAATACTCCATGCAATATTATTTTGAAATATAATTTATAATTTGGTAATATAATTCGAAAATAAAATCGGATCGGAAATATAATTCGGAAATAAAATCGGATCGGAAAACCCGGAAATTTCGGAAATTTATATGTAGTTCCAATTCCGATCCGATTTTTTCGGAAAAATCGGAAATAGGAATTTCGGAATTTCGGAACCTTAAAAATCTGTTCCGAAATCGGAAATTTCGGATCGAAAAAGTCGGAAATCGGAAATTTCGGATTCGATTTCCACCCCTAGATTCACCCATTGTTTGTTCTCAAGCACTATGAAAAGCTTAGCTCATATTAAAATAAAAAACTAAATTAAAAGAAATGGAATTCATATTGTTTACAAAATTAAAATACGAAAAGAACCTAATTTCCGGAATTGGAATGACTACGAACGGAGCTATAGACCCACTCCAGCTCTTGTAGCTTCTTCTTTCTTCCTTCTGTTGCTTCTCTCTGGTGTTTAATCTTGTGGAATGTGAATTGTGTGAAAAATAGAAGTCCAGACCTCCTTTTATAAGCATAAATTCGTTCTCGGGCTTGGACCAGAAAATAGAATATTAATTAAATGTCCAAGCCCACTTTTAAGCCCAAAATCCCGTAACTGCTGATACACCTTCACTAAAACGGATTTTCCCGATGCGTTATGACTCCGATTGACCTCATTCCAGTTGCTAAATTTCCGTAACTCGATAAGGAATGTTTTCTCTTCAAAGGTCAGCGGCTAAATCATCGCTTAAGCACCTCGAAATCAGCACTCTATGGCCTGGAAAATGGATTTTCAGCTCTAAAAATAATATCTTCGGGATTTATCTTCAAGTCTTGACTCTAATTCACGATCTTTGACTTTCTCCTCGGATTCCTCTCCTAGCTAACATCTAAAACCTGTAAACTTTACACTAAAAATAACAATATTACGCGCAAAAGTTTAATAAATTTAAAATGCTAGAAATAAAAAGGTAATTCCGGATTATTGCAAATTTAGTCCAAAAGTCTATCAAATTAATTAAATAAACACCAAAAATGATGTCTCCTAAGGGTCTAAAATAAGAACAATTAGGGAGACATCAGTCTCCTCATTTGTGATAATTAAATATACTTCAGAGACATCATTTTAGGCGTATTTATTAGTTTATAGGTCGAACTTAGCTTAATTTAGTGCACTTTCCTATTTCGAGTCTTGATTTAGTAACATAATATTTTTAGAGCATATTGGGTTTAATTGTTTATTTAGTGTGAAGCTTTAAAGATAATTATGGAGATTAATTAGAGTCCAAGTCAAAGACTACAAGATATGGAAAGAGATATGCATGGTAATTGGAGATAGAAGGAAACAGAGTTCAATTAGGAAAAGGAAAAGCTGCCTAAATCTGAATTTCTACAGCACACGCCTAAAGAAGTGGTGATAACTCCAAGAAAGAAGCCGATTTTGGTAAATTCCTTCCATAAGGATGTAGATAATTCGCTGAGGATTCTTTTGGTATATTATGGAGCAAAAACCGACCAATAACGAAGAAGATATGCTCAGAACAGTTCAGCAGTAATTATCTTTATTTCCATACGAATTAGAGTTGGGCTTGGAGTCAAATAATTTCTAACTTACCCAATAGGCCATAGGTTTAATTAAACTCGTCAGAGTCAAATAATTTCTAACCTACATTCATTAACTAGGTTTAATTTCTAACTTACCCAATAGGCCATAGGTTTAATTAAGCTCGTCAGAGTCAAATAATTTCTAACCTACATTCATTAACTAGGTCCGTATCTAAACCCCGTCAAGGTGATCAAATCGCCACTAATTGGAATAACCTAGATACTAAGTCCTATGATTGGTTAATTACGTCAATTATAGTGAATAAAAGCAAATTAATGAAAAATACAATTTACCCAATTTGATTTCAATTATTAAAATCTCAAATCCAAACACATGAAATAAAATCAAATTGGGATTAACCCATTATGCGTTCTCAAACACTATTTAAGTTTAGCTCATAATTATTGAAAAGACAAAAACTAAATAAATAATTGGGTTCATAATGTTTTACAGAATAAAATAGAAGAACCTAATTACGGAGTTGAATTGACTGAGAATTGGAGATATAGACAGTCTCCAGCTCTTGCTTCTTCTCTTCCTGCCTCTAGCTTCTTCTCTGGTGTCTGACTCTTAAGCGTATGTTATATTATGAAAAATATGTGTGAAAATAGAAGTCCAAAGCCCTTTTATAAGCTGAAAATCGGATTAGGGCTTTTAATAAGGATTAGGTGAATATTAGACTAGCCCAAGTCCACTAATTAAGCCCAAATCCCGTAATTGCTGCACAACCTCCACTAAAACATCTCTAACCGACTCGTTTCAACTCGGATTGACCTCATTCCAGTTGCTAAAGTTCCGTAACTCAATGGGGCACGTTTTCTCTTCACAGTCAGAGGCTAAATCCACTCTTAGATGGCTCGGAATCAGCAATCTTTGACAACTTTCCAGATTTGCAGCTTAAAATAATCAATTCTTTCGGGATATTTCTTCTTGCTTTGACTTCATTACACGATATTTGACTCTATTCTTGGCTTCCTCTACTAGCTAGTATTCAAAACCTACAACTTTTCACTCAAAACAACCTATATTACGCGCAAAAGTTTAATAAATCGAAAATACTAAAATCTAGAGAGGAAAATTGAATTATTGCATATTAGCATCGAAAGTCTATCTAAATAGTCGAATAAACACCAAAAATGATGTCTCCCAAGGGCATAAAATTAGAACATTTAGGGAGAAATCACCACATTATAAGCCATACCCCTTAGTTTTAGGACTTATCCATATGACTTGCACTCGAATCGCAAAACCTGAGACCAGTTGTTTTAGAGCTTGAGTTTGGGTGGTGGGTTTCATCATTGGGAAACATCGGGTTTGTGGAAAATTAATTGTATTGTGATATTATTGATGATTCACTAGTTTATATTGTAACCCTTTTCCGGGGTAAAAGTAAATAAAAAAAGTATTGAAAAGAAAAAATATGAAAAAGTAGCATGATAGCTCACATTATAAAGAGAGTCATAGCTAGCTATCAAAAAGAAAAGAGATATATGAAAAAGATTAAAAAGATTTGGATCGGTAAAGTAGAATTTGTTATGTAATCATCATAAGAGGTTTTATTTGGGTTAATTGGGGATGAAATTAAAAGCATCACTTTTGGGTTGAGTGAGAACATCTTCGAGTGAAACTCAAGCTCTAGGGTGATCCGTTGATGTAATGTGAAGAGAGCCAAAAGCTCACTATTCATTATCCAAATATACCATACCATCCCTAAGCCACGTTATAACTATAAAAACCTTAGTATTTCTAGCTACTTTGTGGAGTAACAATTGAACAATTAGGGCATAGGTGAGTGGGACAATTGGATACTATATTAGGGTGTGTGATCACCCTATAGCCGTTAACACAAACTAAGTTGAAGACCTCTCCTTCTGGCATTGCGAAGTTAATCTGAACTTGAATTTATGGATTGTTGATTATGTTTATATTAATCATATATATGCATTATTTATTTAGCATTACTACATGAGACGTTTTAGATATGTTTCTCTAGGATCATTTATTTTTTTCTATTCTTCTTCTTCTATATTTATTCGTTGACTACCCTATTATTTGTATTTTTATTGTATCGGGACGATACAACTTTGAGTTGGGGGTCTTGATGTCTCTCTATTTGTGATACATTAATCTATAGTTGAGACATCATTTTAGGGCTTAGTTTTTAATTTCGGGATTTTTCCCCATTTATTCATACTTTGCATTTTCTTGTCTAGTTTTAGTTAATTTGTTATTTTGCGAGGTTTTACGCGTAATTTGTGTTATTTGTGTGGCACTTAGATATATGGAAGCTATTATACCTAAGGAAACTGATTTGAAGTGGAAAAGTAAAGGAAATCCCTTAGTCAAAGTAAAAAAAAATAAGTTTGAATATATTTGGAAAGTAAAGAAGCTACCAAAACTGCACATACATTGACTAACTAATTTACTGTAAAAAATCGGTCTGTAATTAGGAGGATATTTTTACATGAGCATATATATCTTTCAAACTTAGTCGTTTCCATATAAAGAACGTAAAAATCCGATAAGTAGCGAAGGAAATATGACCAAATCAATATTTGATAAGCATTATCCCTTCCTACAAGTTAGGAATACAAGTTTTAATAAAATCAGGACTCTTAACTTGGGGATTACTCCTAATTTCGACCAAGGGCCTATATATATCCATTCCTACCTTATAGAAATCATCCTTGGTCATTCCTTAATCATCAATAGACCAAGAGGAAGCTTACATCAAGAGAAGAAAAGACCAAAAGGAGTTGGACAACCATTCACGCCTTTCCAACCCTTCGAATTTGTAATTTATTTTCGTTCTTTATCTAGTATGAACTAATTCTATTTAGCTTGAGATTCGCATATGGGTATGAACCCTAGACTTTTTTATATCTATTTTAATTCGGAATGTCTTTTACATTTAATTGAAATTAGTGTTGCTATCTCTGCTTTTATGTGCTTTGATTTATTATATGTATTTCTTGTGGTGTACAACGTATAGGATTACCTTAATAGTAGTTAGATGGTCACCTAGGAGGGGTGTCTAATTATTGAAACACCACATAAACGTAGAGTGTGCGGTAGTGATCTGGAAGGGCTTGCCTGACTAGATAGTCTCTAGGGTTTGAGATTAACCACTTATCATTGCGCAGGGTCCCCTTACCCAAGTCCCTTGGTAATTGTTAGGTCGCCACCTAAGTCCACCCGGAAGGGGGTTAGAAGGAATATGTAATCCTGGTTATTGCATATCACACAATTCTCCCTTACATAAATAGGTTATAACACAAAGCTAGTGGGGATTACTTGCTAGATCTCGAGCTAAACTCTCATACTACCTCTATCTCTTTATTTATTTTCCTGTATTTATTTTACCTAGTTAATTGTTAGAGTCTTAAAAACCCAACAAATATTTCAAAATCTTTTACTTTCAGCGTATTATTCTTCTAGCTTTCTTATTTGCACTTTATCTTTACATAAGTTCTCTCTAACTTCCGTAGCCTCTGAGAACGAATTCTACTTATCATTATAACTTGCGTACGTTCGGTGATACTGGTGGCTCCTGGTGTGTTATAAATTTAAAAACTGAAATAAAGGAACCACATTTACCGCAAGTGTATGGTTGTCCAAGTAATACTCCGATAAATCGGGTTTCGTTCTCAGGGACAGATTAGGTTCAACTCCAGTATTAATCAGATAGCAGGAATAATTGTTTAACAGTAAAAGTAAAATAATAGATTTTTGTTTGGTTTTCTTAATAACTAAGATGCAAAAAAATAAATACTAAAATTAAATAACTGAAAAGAAATAATGCAAGTAAAAGGCGACTTCAGATATGAGAGATATTTGAGTCTCGCAAGGAATCCACCTAATTAATATAACCTATGCTTTGTTTAAGGGTAGAATTGGTATTAGTATATTAGTCGGGAGTCTAATATCTCCTAGCCCCCGGCAGGGTGGGCCTAAGAGCTATCCTGCGGTATTACAAACCCCGTCAGGGTGAATATAAGCTACTTTCAGATGAATAATATTTTACCTCTTTAGCTATGTAATTAATATGACTTGCATCCATTACACGGGTATTACCTAAGTCTGTATTCAAACCCCCCTGTCGGATAATCACTTCGCCACTAAAGTAAATAGCCCAAATACTAAAACCTATTTCTAGTTGTACGGAAAAGAAATAGTGATTAAGAACAAAGTAATATCCAATATCTAAGACTCAATTCAATTTAAATCATAACAATCCCAAATTCAAAACATAAATTAAATTAACTAAGGTTCATACCTTTATTAAACCTATGGCCTATTGGGTAAATTAAACTTAATCACTTGAAAGTGGACTATAATCACCCTGACGGGGTTTGTAGCATTTGATAGTAGCTCCTTAGTCCACCCTGACGGGGGTAAGGAGAATTCCGAATCCCGACCAGTACAAGTTTACTAATTTGTCCCTTAAATATGACATGAAATGAATGATAATTAGGTGAAACCCTTGCGTCTCTCAAGTACTTCCTTCTCATCTTGCATAAACACTTTAGTTTCTTGCGTCTAGTTAATTATTTGCATTAATTTAGTATTTTACTTTATTGTCTTAGTTATATAACAAGAAGGAAAGAACAAGAAGCACAAGAATTAGAAAGACTAGCTAATGAAATGGAAAATCTTAATATCCACAACAATCTTGAACCAGGAGTTCAGCTAGACGCGAATGGTCAGCCTTGTTCAACTTGCGGTAATCCATACAAACCCTCCAACCAACAACTGTTCTCGTGGAGATGGCTTCATTCTGATCATTGAGGATGGTAGTCATTCCTCCTTTCTTTGGTACGCACGGAACTGGACTAACCCATTCACTTCTAGCTATGGGAAAGATGATTCCCGCGTCTAGTAGCTTAATCACTTCTTTCTTCACTACTTCCTTCATTGCTGGCATCAATCTCCTTTGACCTTCAACTGAACGTGCACCATCATCTTCAAGAATAATTTTATGTTGACAATAGGATGGACTAATGCCTTTGATATCAGCAATGGTCCAGCCTATCGCCTCTTTGTTCGCCCTTAGTACACGTAGCAGTTTATCTTCTTGAAAACCTGTTAAATTTGCTGAAACAATAACAGTTAAAGTATTATTAGTACCCAAATACGCATACCTCAAGTGAGCTGGCAATGGTTTTTCTTCTAATTTCAAAGGAGATTCAATGGATGGTTTATTTTTAACGACCATCTCCCCCGGTTCTCTCACAGGTTCATAGGCAGGACGCCTATATTTTGGGTTTCCCGAATTGAGAGCTGCCACTGTTTCGGCAAGCTCTTCCATCATCTCAGGTAATTCTAATTTTAAAGCGGCCTGCAAGATATCATCATAATTAAAACAATCAAATACCTCTTGCGTGGCATGTTCCACTACATCCATTTAGAAGCAATCTCCTGGAACATCTGGAAATTTCATAGCTCTGAACACATTAAACTTCACTTCCTCGTCTTGGATTATCATGGTCAATTATCCGTTCTCTACATCAATTAAAGTACGCCCCGTGGCTAGGAATGGTCATCCCAAAATGATGGGGACATTCTTATCCGCGTCGTATTCAAGAATAACAAAATCAACGGGAAAACTAAAGTACCTGCCTTGACGAGGACATCTTCGATTCGTCCCTCCGGATGAACGAGGTATCTATCGACCATTTGCAAGACCATAGCAGTAGGTCTCAAATCTCCTATTCTCACTTTATCAAAGATCGATTTGGGCATAAGATTAATACTTGCACCCAAATAACATAGTGCCTTTCCTTGCCACTTCTTACCAATCGATATCGGAATTGTAAAACTCAAAGGGTCAAGCAACTTAGGTGGCAACTTGCTTTGGCAGATAGCTGCACTCTTCAGGTAAACCAATCATCTCATTATCATAATTCGGCCTTTTATTGGTTAGGTCTCTCTTCAAAAACTTCATGTATTTCGGTATATCGTAATGGCTTCTAGTAGCGGAATGTTTATGTTAAGACCCCTCACCCTATTGATGAATCTCTGATATTCGGCCATATCTCCTTTTTTCTGAACTCTCGAAGGAAACGGCGGAGGAGGACGATTCTCCACTATATCTTTCCTTTTCTGAACTTCTGGACTTTTCTCCACCTCTATTACTTTAGGTTCATTTTCTTTTTCTAACTCCTCCACCACTGGTTTTTCTCTATTAATCACTTCTTTTTCTTTCATGACTGGAAATGGGGGTGGAGGAAGTTTCTTACCGCTTCTCAATGCTATGGAATTACAATCTTCGGTTTATTTTGGGACTTCTATATCACTAGGGAGTCTTCCTTGTGGACGCTGATTTAATTGTTTTGAAATTTGATCCACTTGATTCCCCAACAATTTTAGTGCAGCTTCATAGGTTTGTTGACTCTGAATGGATTGTGCCTGAAGTGCCATTAATTTATCTACTGTTGACCGAAGATCTTCAGTTCCTTCTTGAGGTTGAGAAGGTAAGGATTTTTGATTCATTGTATCATTGTAACTATTTTGAGGAGGTTGCCTTTGAGCCTGACTTCTGTAATTCCGTCCTCCTTGATAGTTATTTTGTGGTCTAGGTTGATAGGTGTGACCTTGGGACGCGGTTGATATGCGTATGTAGGATTAGCTACCCCATTAGGATTTGAGTATTGGAAACGCAGATGGTTTCTGTTGGGCTGATATCCTTGTCCACTCGAATTATAATTTCCCCTATTAGAAACGAACATCACGGCTTCGTTATTATACTCGCAATGTTCCCAATCATGGTCTTGAACACCACAATTCGAACACCCATACACTTCTTGCGTAGCATTCACTTCAACCCTTTTACTTGAAAACCCTTCTTTCATGGCTAATGTCAGTTGCTTCAATTGCTGTTCCAATGTGGTTTGTATTTTGTTCTCTAAGGTAGTAAACCTTTCTTCGATGTTTACGTTATTGACTCCCCCTTTAGCTGGTGTTCTCATGGTGTTCCACCCCACTTCATTGTCGACCGTTCTATCCAAAATAATTCTTGCGTGAACGGGTTGAACTCATAAGAACGCACCACCACATAATAAATCTAAATCTTTTCGTGAACTCCCATCAAGACCGTTACAGAAAATTTTCAATTGTTGTTGATCTGAAAGGTCATGATTGGGGACTCTTCGTAAGCAGTTCTGAAATCTCGATCAACTTCTACTCAACGCTTCATCATATTCTTGTTGGAAATGTGTTAACTCGAGTTGAGCATCTAACTTCATGTTGGACGGATAATACCTATCGAAAAACGCAGCCTGTAACTGTTCCCAATTAGTAATCTTTCCTGGCTCTAGTGAATCATGCCAATCACTCGCTCTATCTATCAAGAAAAATCTGAATGTAGCAAAGTACATTTGCTCTTTTGTTACTCCTTGAGTGATGTATGAATCGTAGATTTGCATAAATTTTTGTACTGCGCGAATTAGATCTTCTCCGGGCTTGCCACGAAAATTTCCGAAATTCTGAAACTGAGCTAACATACCCGAATCTGGACGGAATCTCGGGACATCGATATTAGCTGGTCCAATCCCAAGAGGAGGAGCAAGGAATGGTTCTTGAGCTGGACCGATGAGGAACCATGGATCGGCTGCTTGGATTTGAACCAGAGGATTAGGAATAATTTGGGGTGCTATTGGTTGACCATTCGCATCTAGCAGAACTCCTGGTTCAAGATTATTGTGAAGATTAAGATTTGCCATTTCGTTAGCTAGTCTTTCTAACTCTTGTGCTTCTTGTTCTTTCCTTCTCTTGTTAGCAAGTCTGACTAATGATTCAGGATTATCAAGGATCGTAGGTAATGTCTCAAGATCCTTAAAGAGTCTCCTTCGCATACACCAAACCTAAAAACCTGAAAAAGACGAACAAACAAAGCGTAAAACTGAAAAATAAAAATGCAATTAACACTAAAGGATAAACACCGGGGTCACACGCTACCGTCCCCGGAAGCGGCGCCAAAAACTTGGTGGTCCTTTGTGTGTTCTAAAATAAATGCAATAAGAAAAGAGAACCACAACCGCAAGTGTACGGTTGTCCCAAGTAATAATAGTGATAAACAGATTCTTCAGGGACGGATTGGTTGACTCTAATGCTTATCAGATAGTGATTAATTGCACGTAAAACAAGTAAATGATTTTAAGATGGGTAGTTTGTTTTTCTAATAACTAAGACAAATAATGAAAAGACTAAACTAATGTAAATATAAAGCTGGACGCAAGTGAAAATAGCTAAACGCAAGATATGGGAAGTAGTCATCGAGCAACGCTAGGGTTTCGCCTAAATCTAATCATTCCATGTATTGTCTAAGGGACGAATTCGGTAATTAATATTGGTCGGGATTCAGTTATCTCCTTACCCATGTCAGGGTGAACTAAGGAGCTCTTCTTAGGTCTTTCAAACCCCGTCAGGGTGAATATAGTCCACTTTCGAATGATTAAAGTCTAACTACCCAATTGACCGTAGGATTAATTAAGCATGTATCCTACATTCGTTAATTAGTTCCGTACCTAGACCCCCCGTCAAGGTGATCCAATTGCCACTAATTGGAATAGCCTAAGTACTAGGTCCTAATATTGATTAGCTACTTCAATAAAAGTCAATAAGTGTAAATTAAAACAAAATATTAAATACCCAATTCGATTTCAATTAAAATAATCCCAAATTCAAATACATAGAATGGAAAAGATTGGGGTTCAACCCATTATGCGTTCTCAAGTACCAAATGAAATTAGCTCATAATCATAAAAACTAAGAAAATAAATTGAAAGGAATTCATAATTGTATTACAGAAATAGAAATAAGAAACCTAATTAGGAAGATGATTCGGCTGCAAAGTGGAGATATAGACAGTCTCCAACTCCAAGCTTCTTCTTTTCCTTGCTTCTGCTTCTTTTCTCCTTGTCTGACTTTGTGAATAATGAATTGTGTGAAAAATAGAAGTCAAAAACCTTATTTATACTAGAAAAATCGGACTTGGACCTTAGGCTTATGTTTAAGTGAAATAATAAAGGCCCAAGTTTATTATCTTAGCCCAAAATCCCGTAACTGCTGCAACACCTCCACTAATACAACTCTAACTGACTCGTTTCAACTCGGATTGACCTCATTCCAGTTGCTAAAGTTCCGTAACTCAATGGGGGCACGTTTTCTCTTCATAAGTCAGCGGCTAAATCTACTCTTAGGTGGTTCGAAAACAGTAATCTTTGGCAACTTTCCAGATTTGCAACTTTCCAGATTTGCATCTTTAAAATATCAATTCTTTCCGGATTTTTCTTCATGCTTTGACTCCATATCACGATCTTTGACTTAATTCTAGGATTCCTCTTCTACCTAGTATTAAAAACCTACAAATTTTTCACTAAAATAAACAATATTACGCGCAAAAGTTTAATAAATTAAAAATACTAGAAATTAAAGAGGAAAATCGGATTATTGCATATTTAGTCCAAAAGTCTATTAAAATAGTCATATAATCACCTAATTTAATGTCTCCTAAGCATATAAATATAGAACAAAAGAGGAGACATCAGTATATTATTTGACAAAAAAAAATACACTTGTTTGCCGTTTTTACTGTATCATAAATGTCAATTCATTCTCTAAATGTTATGCAAATTATATTACCTCTTATAGTTTAATTTTTTGTTTCATTGCCCCTAATAGCATGCCGTCTCCCAAGGTGTAATAAACATAAGCTACCAAATTAGCACCTAAAGAGATCATTCTCCACAAGTGTACGACTCGTTCGTAAAGTTATAAAGGAAGTAGTAATATCGTCTTCATAGGAACTAAAGTCATTAATTCTAAACTCATATTCTTAAGAGTGTAAATGATTCAGTTTTTATAACTAAACGAACAAAATATAATAGAAATATTTATTATCTTTTATGTTAAACTAAGATGCAAGAATTAAAACTAATTGATTAAACTAATAAAGCAAGTAAATAAACTACGAACAATGAGATGAGAGTATATTATAAGTCAATTTTTATTTTTTATTTTATTAATATAAAACTTCATTTTATTTTATTTGTCTTTTTTTTAAATTGATGAATAAAATAAACTTATGACTTTTGGCTTTTCATGATCCAACATTAATCCATCGACTAATTTTATCTTAATAATTTTTTCATTAATCTTATGCAAATGAAAAGTTGTAACACTTTTTTATTAACCATTTGCAAATGAAAGGTTGTAACAACTAGTAATTCATTGCCATTAAAAAGCTTGATGGGAGCTTGGCTATATAAACTAGAGTTTTGGTCCCTAAACTCAATTCATTCACACAAAAATTATACACCATCTATAGTTGAATGCTTGAGAGTTTGGAAGAACAAAACATAAGGAAAAGTTTCTTGAGACATCAATGGCCGGAGGTATCATTACTCTTTTTCGATCTATTTATTTATTCCGCATTTTAGTTTGATCGTTTTTTCTAACATTTGGTATCAGAGCCTAATGCATACCTTTGCTTTGATTCAGTTAAACTTTTATATTTTTTGCTTAGTTCATGGCTAAAATAATTTAGCCAAAATAATTTTGTAAAATGTTTTTTTGTGTTTAATCTAACATGTCCTACAGTGGAAAGTGATTAGAATCCATGAGACATTTTAGTTTTCATTTAGACTTATGGTACTTTTGGATTTTTATCCTTAAGTTTTACATCGGCCTCCAGGTATTTATTTATATTTATTTTTTTATATTCATACTTCATGCACTTTTATTTTATGAGTATAGTTAGGTAAACAAAATGTGAATAAAATATATGGTTTATTTTATTCTATTTTTGTTATATAGTTTTATATACTCATAAAATTTTAGTATGGTATATTGAATTGTCTAAGTGATCAACATATTTTATTTAATCAAAGAATAGCCACATCATCTTAGTTGAATAAAATATGTATTATGGTATAAGATCACATAATGGAATTAGACATGAATTGTAATTATTTATTTTAATATAATAATTTTATCCCACAGGAATATTATTATATTTAAATAACTAATTAGGATAAAATATCAAATTATTCATAATTTTCCCACAGGAATTATGACTTAATAATTATTTGATAGTTTTATTATTTAGTAATGATAAAATATTTTTATATATTTTGTCATATGATTATAAATCTTATTGAATGAAAAATTTAGCCCACAAGCAATTTTTATGTCTTAGATTTATTAGATCATGATTTGCATTGGTGAAACATGATATTTATTAATAGTCTATTTATTAATAAGCATGTAATCTTTATTTGCAGCATCACAACCTGTTAATTTTTCTGATATCCGTAGTGACATTCCCGAACTTAATGGGGATAATTACAAGGCATGGAAAGAAAGAGTTCTCCTTCACTTAGGGTGGATGGACATAGATGATGCTATATGGAAAACTAAACCAACTGCTCTTACAGATAAAAGCACTCCAGCAGATATTGCACTTTATAAAAAATGGGATCGATCCAATCGCCTCAGTGTGATGTTTATTAAGACAAAATTAGCAGCAAGCATCTGTGGTTCAGTAAATCACCATGATGATGTCCAAAATTTACTTAAAGCCATTGATGACCAGTTCGTCACTTCAGACAAGGCTTTAGCAAGCACTCTAATAATGAAGCTCTCTTCACTTAGGCTCACAAGTGTTAGAGGTGTACGTGGGCACATCATGCAGATGAGAGATATTTCGGCTCAACTTAAGAATCTCGAGGTACAGATTTCCGAGTCTTTTCTTGTGCACTATATTTTGAACACCCTTCTAAATCAATATCGACCTTTCAAAATCTCCTATAACACACATTAAGATAAATTGTCAATTAATGAACTCATGACCATGTGTGTTCAAGAAGAAGAAAGGTTGTTAATGGAACAAGGTGAAAGTGCAATGATGGCTACTCAAGGAAAAGGCAAACCAAAGAACAATCAGAAGGGGAAAGGTAAAATAGAACCTCAAGCTGATATTAAGAAAGAAGCTAAGTGTTTTTTCTGTAAAAAGAAAGGACACATGAAGAAGGAATGTGCTAAATTCCAGAAATGGCTTCAAGATAAAGGTAATCCTACCTCGTTAGTTTGTTATGAATCTAATACTGTTAATGTTAATATTAACACCTGGTGGATTGATTCTGGTTCTTCAATCCATCTTGCCAACTCTTTACAGGGTATGCAAAACCTAAGGAAACCAGTGGGCAGTGAGCAATGCATCTTGTCCGGTAATAAGATGGGTTCACATGTGGAAGCCGTTGGAACATGTTATTTATATTTAAGTAGTGGTTATGTTTTGAAATTAGAAAAGACTTTTTATGTTCCAAGTTCTTCTAGAAACTTGATTTCTGTTTCCAGACTTGTACCTTTGGGTTATTCCTTTACATTTTCAGAGACATTTTTTAGTATTTTCAATAAATCTGAATGTGTTGGGAATGGTATTTTGTATGAAGGTCTTTATTGCATTAATTTACAAAACAATGCTACTAACAATAATTTTCATGTCCAAATTGGTACAAAGAGGTGTAATATAAATGAGGATTCCTCGACTCTATGGCACCGGAGATTAGAGCATATCTCTATTGAAAGAATCAAAAGGTTGGTAAAAAATGGAGTACTTAGTACTCTAGATTTTACCGACTTTGAAACTTGTGTGGATTGCATTAAGGGAAAGCAGACCAACAAGTCAAAGAAAGGTGCCAATAGGAGTTCAGATTTATTAGAAATCATACATACAGATATATGTTGTCTTGACATGGATATGCATGGTCATAAATATTTTATAACCTTTATTGATGGTTACTCACGATATATGTATCTCTACATGCTTCATAACAAGAGCGAAGCATTAGATGCCTTTAAAATATTTAAGGCTGAAGTAGAGAAACAATGTGGAAAACATATAAAGATTGTGAGATCAGATAGAGGTGGTGAATATTATGGTAGATATACTGAAGATGGACAAGCACCTGGTCCGTTTGCTCAGTTTCTCCAAGAGCATGGGATTGTTGCCCAGTACACAATGCCTGGTTCACCAGATCAGAATGGTCTAGCAGAAAGGAGAAATCGAACATTATTGGACATGGTACGGAGTATGATTAGCAACTCCAATCTTCCTAAAAACTTATGGATTGAAGATTTAAAAACGGCAGTGTATATATTAAACCGAGTTCCAACCAAGGCTGGCTCAAAGACACCATTTGAATTATGGAAAGGTTGGAAACCGAGTTTGAAACATATGCGCTATGGGGATGCCCGTCTGAAGTCAGGATTTATAATCCACAAGAGAAAAAACTGGACCCAAGGACCATCAGTGGGCATTTCATTGGATATGCTGAGCGGTCTAAAGGTTATAGATTTTACTGTCCATCTCACAACACTAGATTTGTGGAATCAAGAAATGCAAAGTTTCTTGAATATGACTTAATCAGTGGGAGCGATCAAATTAGAAATGTAATTTCGGATATTGACCATTCAGAAATTCAACCTTCCACCTCAAGTGATAGAATGATTATTGTTCATAACACCCCTCAGGTACAATCTAGTGTTGAACGTTCAATCGTTGAAGAACCACAAGTTGTTGACGATATTCTGATAGATCAAGTTGTTCATGATGAACCTAGTAATTATGAACAACAAGTTGAACCTCATACAGATAATGATGATACAACATTAAGAAGGTCTACCAGGTTTAAGAAATCATCATTTTCTAGTGATTATGTAGTATATCTTCAAGAATCTAACTATCATTTTGGAGTCGAAAATGATCCTTCTGAATTTTCACAAGCCATAAGTTGCAAAGAATCAAATTTATGGTATAATGCGATGAAAGAGGAAATGAATTCCATGAAGAACAATGATGTCTGGGAACTTGTGGAATTGCCTAATGGGGCTAAAGCAATTGGTTGTAAATGGGTATTTAAAACCAAGAAAGACTCATTAGGCAATATCGAGAGATACAAACCCAGACTTGTTGCTAAGGGATTTACTCAGAAAGAAGGAATTGATTACACAGAGACTTTTTCTCCTGTATCTAAGAAAGATTCCTTACGCATTATTTTAGCATTAGTCGCACATTTTGATCTTGAGTTGCACCAAATGGATGTGAAAACGGCGTTCCTTAATGGAGAACTAGAGGAAGAGGTTTATATGAAACAACCTAAAGGTTTTATCTCTAGCGCTGGTAAGCAGTTAGTTTGTAAGCTTAAGAAATCCATATACGGATTAAACCAAGCTTCCCGTCAATGGTATTTTAAATTTCATGGAGTAATTTCATCATTTGGATTTGTTGAAACCCCCATGGATCAATGTATATACCAAAAGATTAGTGGGAGCAAAATTTGTTTTCTTGTTTTATATGTGGATGATATTTTGCTTGTGACTAATGATAAGGGTTTGCTTCATGAGGTGAAACAATTTCTCTCCAAAAATTTTGATATGAAAGATATGAGTGAGGCGTCTTATGTCATTGGCATTAAGATTCATAGAGACAGATTTCAAGGTGTCTTGGGCTTGTCTCAGGAAACCTATGTCAATAAAGTTTTAGAGAGATTTCGGATGAAGGATTGTTCACCAAGTGTTGCTCCCATAGTGAAGGGTGATAAATTCAATTTGAACCAAACCCCGAAGAATGATTTAGAAAGAGAACAAATGAAGAACATTCCATATGCTTCTGCTATCGGAAGTTTGATGTATGCTCAGGTTTGCACAAGACCTGATATCGCATTTGTAGTTGGAATGTTGGGTAGATATCAAAGTAACCCAGGTATTGACCACTGGAAAGCTGCAAAGAAAGTAATGAGATATCTCCAAGGAACCAAGGAGTATATGCTTATGTATAGGCGAACAAACAATTTAGAGGTGGTCGGATTCTCAGATTCTGATTTTGCCGGTTGTGTTGATTCACGCAAGTCAACATCAGGATACATTTTTATGATGGCCGGTGGAGTTGTGTCATGGAGGAGTGTCAAACAGAGTATGACTGCAACTTCTACTATGGAAGCTGAGTTCGTCTCTTGTTTTGAGGCTACTTCGCAAGGTGTATAGCTTAAGGGTTTTGTATCTGGACTTAGAATTATGGATTCTATCTCTAGACCATTAAGAATATTTTGTGATAATTCAGCAGCTGTTTTTATGGCTAAAAACAATAAAAGTAAAAGTCAAAGTAAGCACATCGACATTAAATATTTAGCCATAAGGGAACGTGTTAAAGATAAAAAGGTGGTCATTGAACACATTAGTACTGAATCGATGATCGCTGATCCATTGACTAAAGGCATGCCACAAATGAAATTCAAGGATCATGTAGCGAGTATGGGGCTTGGTCCCATCATGTAGTGTTTATTTGTATGACACTATCATTAATATAATAATTATCTATTGTGATATTTTCTCATATACATTCCGCACCTTAATTTTATTTTGAGAAAATAATTTAGTTAGGACCAAGAATAAACATATGGTTTATTCATTAAGTATAGTTACAACATAAAAAATAAAGAGATAAATATATTGTGATACATGGAAGATACTACTCTCTCATTATTGGAGGACTTATCGCCATGATTCATATATTTATGATTAAGATAAAATATCAAGTATAATGTTTGGATCAAGTGGGAGAATATAAGTCAATTTTTATTTTTTATTTTATTAATATAAAACTTCATTTTATTTTATTTGTCTTTTTTTTTAAATTGATGAATAAAATAAACTTTTGGCTTTTGGCTTTTCATGATCCAACATTAATCCATCCACTAATTTTATCTTAATGATTTTTTCATTAATCTTATGCAAATGAAAAGTTGTAACACTTTTTTAACCATTTGCAAATGAAAGGTTGTAACAACTAGTTATTCATTGCCATTAAAAACCTTGATGGGAGCTTGGCTATATAAACTAGAGTTTTGGTCCCTAAACTCAATTCATTCACACAAAAATTATACACCATCTATAGTTGAATGCTTGAGAGTTTGGAAGAACAAAACATAAAGAAAAGTTTCTTGAGACATCAATGGCCGGAGGTATCATTACTCTTTTTCGATTTATTTATTTATTCCGCATTTTAGTTTGATCGTTTTTTCTAACATATATGTCTTATAGATATATGAAATTTTTGTTTACTAATATAATAGGAATAGTTTATTTGATTGGATAAATTATTGATAGAATTTTAGTAATACATTTTTTAATTTACAAAATTATTTATTTTTGTATTGTCAAATATAAATACTAATAATCTAAGGAATGGATGGGTTTGATTTAAATTTTTAATATGAAAAATTTATTTGATTATACTAGAATTAATGGCTAAATTATAGTGATCGGTTTTTGTCATTATATTATTATGAATGTGATATGGTATATGATTTAAATAATTGGAAAAAATTAATATTTATATAATTGTTACCTAACCCAATTTCTCATACTTAAATAATACACAAATCACACCCACCAAAACCTGTTCCACAAAAATCTCTTAAAATCTCCCGATTCAGTATAATTTAGTCTTAATTTTTTTTTAATAATTTCTCTAATATTACTTCTTCTGTTTCCCGTATAAATATGTTTTTTTAATTTACATAATTTTTTTTTTAATGATTGAGATGCTAAATTTGAAAATTTGTATATCTAAAAATGTAAATTTTTTTAGGGATTATTTGATAGCAGGGAATTAATTATTAAATTATAGAAAAGGTAATATTATAATCTATTTAACTAGACATGAATCATAGGAAAAATTATGGTACATAAATCTTTAATCTGCATAGATATTTTCTTTTTAATTGCAAAAAAATCTAATAAACTGGAGAAACAGTGGGGTAGTTGATTTGAATTTCTATGAGGTTATAATTATTTTACTAGACAAGACTATGTGTCGAGTTGTGATAAATTAGTTTTTATTGTTATTTTTATATGAATTAGGCAAATGTTTATTAGGGGAAATGAATAATAAAAGATAAATAAGTAATAAATATTGTTTGATTACTCCAGATTTCCTCGTGGATTTATATTATTTTTGCATTAACCCATAATATATATCTTATATATGTATGAAACTTTGTTTGCTAATATCATAGGAAAATTTAATCGATTTTACACAAATTATGGACGAAATTCCAGTAAATAAGTTCTAAATTTTCATAATTATATTTTTCTTAATTGTAAAATATAAATACTAATAAATTAGGAGTATGGATGTGTTTACCTTTGAATTTTCAAGAGGAAGAACTTATTTGATTATACTAGAATTAATGGCCGAAATATGATAATTAGTTTCTATCGTTATATTATTATGAATACTATGTGGTATATGATTTAATTATTTATGGTAGGTTATACTATATAAAAATAATCTATATAATAAAATAGACTTTTTTAAACGGCTTGGATACCCTACATAAAAGACAGTCATGATCGTTTGTGACCCCTTAATTTACCCATTCACATTAATTGCATTAATTGTCTAAATCTTAAGGTTTAAATCTTAACTCTAACCTTAACCGTAGCCTTAATTTTAACCTTAACCTTAATATTTACTTGAAGCTTAACCTTAACCCTAATCTTAACCTTAACCTTGAACCTTGAACCATGAACCTGGAACCATAAAACTTAAACCTTAACCTTAATACTAAAAAACCGTAAAGTTTACTTAAAACCTTGAACTTTAAACCTGAACTTTAAGTTCATCTCTATCTTGACTTTAATTCTAACCTTAATCCTAACCTTAAGGTTTAAAACCTTAATTCTAACCTAAAGGTTCAAAACCTTAATTCTAACCTTATCCAGATGAAGATATATTGTGCTGATTTTGACTTCAAACCTTAATTTCAACCATAACTCTAATTCTAACTTTACCATTATCCTCAACCTTAACCTTAACCGTAACTTTAACCTTAAACTAAAACTTAACCTTAAACCGAACACCTTAAACCTTAAACCTTTAATCTTCACCTTTATATTAACCTTAACTTTATCCTTAATTATTAATCCATAAACCTTAAACCTTAAACCTTAAACATTAACCTTCATAGTAACCTGCACCTAAACCTTTATCGTAACTTTTTTTAACCTTAACCTTAATCTTACAGTTAAAACATAACCTTAACCTTGAACCTTGAACCTTAAACTATAAACCTTAACCTTAACAATAAATTTAAGCATAACTATACGTTAACATTTAACCTCAAACTTTACCTTAAACCTAGAATTGTAAACCTTAACCTTAAATTACATCTTAAACTTAACCTTAACAAAATGAAGATCCATTGCGCTAATTTTCAATCTTAAACCTTATATCTTATTATACCTTAACCTTAAATCTTAAATGTTAAATCTAAAACCTTAATTTTAACCTTAACCTTAACCTTAAAATTAACCTTAACTAACATTGACCTCAACCTTAACCTTAACCTCAACCTAAACCTAAACCTCAACCTCAACCTTAATGTTAACCTTAACATTAATCTTGACCAAATGAAAATTCATCGCGCTAATATTCAACCTTAAACCTTATATTTTGTTAAACCTTAATCTTAAACCTTAAATCTAAATTCTAAAAATAAACTTAACCTTAAACTTTTACCTAAACTTTAACCTTAACCATTAACCTTAATATTTATCTTCACCTTTATCGTAATCCTATCCTTAACCTTAACCTTAACATTAACCTTGACTTTCACTCAGAGAACCTGGGTTCGATTCCTGTCAACGGGATACATTTTTTTTTTTAGTGTCTTCAGACACGGGGTTTACCTAGTTTATATTATGAGTCAATTATAGATTAATGCCTATTAAAAAACTTATTTAAAAAAAGGCACCTAGAATAAGACACTTTATAGAAAACAGCCCCACCCCAAACTACCCCTATAATTAACAATTAAAAAAAAAAAGAAAAAAGAAAATAGAAAAAAAACAAAAACTAATAAACACACGCGCGCGTCCGTGATTCTTTTTTAAAATCGTCATAACTAATTCTAAAAAAAAATTATATATTTGGATCAATCAAATTACTATTTACGTCTATGATTTTTTATGATTTTTTTTGAATTTTTTCCGCAGACACAGAATTTCATATTTTGAACATGGAATTCCATGTTTTAAACATGAAAACCCAGAAAAACTTAAGCTACATTGCTCGAAACCTGTATAAAAAGACAATAATACTAACATAATGAAACACAACACAAATATAAACACAAAAGGTTCAAAAACTTAACAATACAAATGTCAACAATGTTAAATACGTGAATATTCATCGACCGTTACAAGAATATAAAGATCGTAAAAACAAAACATCACTCATAGAGGAGCTCGACAGGATTTCACGTTGTGGTGTCATTGGGTGTGGCAACGTCCACATCGAGGCTCGGAAAAAAGATCAAACGAACGCATAGAACGTTGAGAACCGAACCTAACTACATCCATAACCATCTGCTGAAAACAAGTCATGATATAAGTAGTAGAATATGATCACACAAACAAAGGAAGAAGTAGAAAAGGGAAAAAGTTCTGTGCAGTCTTCGAATTCCATGTTTAAAACATGGAATTCTATGTTTTGAACATGGAATTCGGAGATTGCACAAACCTCTTCACCGCATTGCAGCTCAAACATACACTCTACTCAGATCAAAACAGCTTAAACACAGAATTTAGCAACATAGAAGCAAAATATGAACAAAATGAAGAATATAATCACACAATTTGCCAATATTGAGGCAAAATATGAAGAAAATGAAGAATGTAAACACATAATCATAACAAAAATATCTTAAACACAAAATTTAGCAATATTGAAGCAAAATATGAACAAAATGAATAATATAAACACAAAATCATAGCAAAACAAACAATTGAAAGTGAAAAATCTTGAAAACATGAGTATTGCTTGAAATTGCAAATTAGGATGAAATTATGAATCAAAATGCTTTCAAAATGGACAATACATACACATGTATACGTATTATAAGAAACAAAAACCTGCAAATAAAAAAGAACAACAAAATGAAATAAAAAATTAGAAGAAAAAAAAGACAAAAACAGAGACACCGTGATTTGTGATAGAGAGAGTGAAAGAAGAGCGATTAAAATGCAAGAGATTAACCTTTTTAGAAGAAGAATGATCCACGTGAGCGAAGAGTGTTCTTATCAATGCGTTCGTGAGTGATGAACAAATTAGAGAGAGAGAGAGAGAGAAGAAGATAGTCTGAGTGTTTGTGCGTGAGTGTGTGGGGAATAATGGAGAATTAATTACATATTGTCTAATAAATATGGTATTTATATAGGGTAAAAAAGGAAACCAAAAAAATATTAGGATCCTTTATGAGGATGCTTTCTCTAATAACCCCTTATATTATAAAATAGAGTTTTCATCTACGGTCCAGAACTTTTAGCATAAGTGGTGGATAGGATTTTTTCTGGCCCCATTATCATTAAGACCATTAATTATTCTTATTTTTTTTAATATTATAATTTTTTTTACATCTACTGATTTCTCCTTATTTGTGATAATAAAATCTATTTCTGAGACATCATTTTAGGTGTATTTATTAGTTTATAGGTGGATTTTCATATGATTTAGTACACTTTCCTATTTTGGGTCTTGAATTAATTAATAATTATTTTTTAGAGCATATTGGGTTTAATTATTTATTTAGTGTAAAGCTTTAGAGATATATGGTAATTAATTAGAGTCCAAGTTGGTTCAAAGAGCTAAAGGAAAGAAGATAAACATGGAAATTGAAGATAAGGAAGTAAAAGCTAAAAACATGGAAAAGGAAAAGCTGTCTTAAATCTGAATTTCTGCACCTACGACAAAAAATCAGCTTATATCTTAAAATCGGTAAGGAATATGGAGAAACGGTTAAGAGCAAGGTTTAAGATCTTTCCGAGACGATGAATTTCGACTACTCATACGCGTCAATCAGATAAGTATTGAAACTGTTAGAACCAAAACAAAAACAGGGCTGATTGCATGTTTTTGGGCTACGAATTTAAGTTGGGCTAGGAGTCCAATATTTACCTTTTCCTTCAAGAAAACGATTAGGTCAACCTATACACTATAAATACAGCCTCTTAACACTAGAAAATCATCCTTGGTTAAACCTTAAGCCAAGAGGAAGCTTACAACACAAGAAAAGAAGTCTGGAAGGAGTTGTTCATCAATATGTTTTCTTCAACCTTTGAATTTGTAATTTCTTTCTTTTCTTCCATTAGTATGAACTAAATTTCTATTAACTTGAGTTTTTAGCATATATGTATGAACCCTAGTTTTGGTTGACATCTATCTAATTTGGGAAGTCTATGTTTTAAATTGAATTATTGTTTTTATTCTCTGTTTATGTGTTTGGATTTATATTCTGTGTTCTTGTGGATCGCGACCATATAGAATTACCATCTAATAGTTAGGTCACCATTGACAACGGTGTTTAATTACATGATTAGCACATAACGTCTAGTGTACGGTTTAGATCTGACAAATCAACCTAACTAGATAATCACCATGGTTTAGTGTATTATTATTTTACCAATTGCAGGAACAGTTTGCTTAGGACTCCTTATTGACACAGGTAAACCCTATTTAAAACTACATAGCGCAATTGGAACCGATTATTTAAATACTACATAATTCACCCTTACATGTTTAGAACGGCAAAACTAGTGGGGATTGCATGCTATTTACTCAAGATAAACTCTCATACTACTTCTTTTTTTGCATTTAATTTCTGTCTTTACTTTATTAGTTTAATTTAGTTAATTGGAAATCAAATAAAAATCTATTTGTCTTTACTTTTTTGCGTTTTATTTGTTCTAGCTTTAAATATTTGCACTTGATTATTGCATAAGATTCCCCTAACCTTCGTAGTCTCTGCAGAACGAATCTTACTTATTTATTAAAACTTGCATACGATCTGTATACTTGCAGAACCGTGCTCAGCTTAGGGTGTTTACTTGCACTTATTTATATCATTATTTTATCACACCTTAGGCCACACCAAGTTTTTGGTGCCGCTGCCGGGGACTACATCGTTAGTCCTTGTTCATATATCTTGTGCTTTTATTTCAGTTAGTTCTATTTTACGCTTTTGTCTTTTTAGTTTTTGTTTTATAGATAGTTACAGATGGAGAATCCAAGGAGACTAGAGTTACCCATCGAATTTAGAGTGCAACCACGCGGAATCCGCCCTCCAGAAATCCAAGCCGCTAAATTTAGGCCTGATCCAGGGATGTTAATGCAGTTTGCAACTCATGGGCTATTTAGCGGTGCTGCACAACAAGTTCCGATCCGATATATTCAAAAATTCATGCAAATCTGTGATGCTTATATCGTAAGAGGAGTTACTAGGGAGCAGGTGTATTACGTGATGTTCCAGTTCTTCTTGACCGAAGGTGCAAGCAATTGGTATGATACCCAATATCCTCATGTCATTCCAGATTGGGATAAGCTTCAAGCAAGATTCCTAGACCGCTTCTATCCGGTTAGTAGACGATTAAAAGATATGCTGGAGCTTGAACAATTTATACAGGAAGACGGAGAAAGTTTGGGTGAAGCCTGGTTACGATATACTGAAAAGAAGAAGAGATGTCCATACCATAAATCATCGCCGGAATATTATTTAACCTTGTTCTATGGAGGACTTAATGGCAAGTCAAGGGCAAAAGCAGATTCGTTAGGAAACAAAGGTTTTGTGTTACGAGATCCTGAAGAAGCCAAAATTTGTATGGAGAGAATTCTTGAGAACGAGAGAAGTTGGCGAAGGAAACCAGAAAAAGAAGACACTTCAGAATCTCTGAAGCTTAATGAATTGGCCCAACAACTCGAAGAACTGCAAGAACAAGCTCGAACAATTGCTCAGGTAAATGTAGTACGTACAATACCTTCGTGTCCTGGTTGTGGATCAAGAAATCATGTGTGGGAAAGGTGTATGAATAATCCAGCATTAGCTTCCGTTACATACCCTCAAGATAACTATTATCCTAATGGTTATGATTATCCGCAAGAAAGCTACGCTAATTATCAACCACCTCCACAACAAAGAAGTTGGGTCAGAAATCAAGAGACTTACCACCAACCACAACCTCAATCTTACTGTCCACCACAACCTATTCATCAAAAGGTGCCCATTGTTGAAAAAGCTTATCAAGAACCACCAAAACAATCAACACAACTAGCAAAGAAAGAACAAACCTTGAGCTTGAATTCGAGTATGGCTAAATTGATGCAAGCAATTGAAAACAATATGAGTCGTAGCCAACAGAAAATTCAAGCCCAGCAAAAGGTAATCAAGAAACTCGAGCATACTTTATCACATATGGCGAGTACATTGCAAAACAGGCCGAAAGGGCAACTCCCAAGTGATACTATTGCTCCTCGAGATGATTCTTGTCATGCAGTTGAATTGCGAAGTGGAAGACAACTTCCTCCACCAAGACCAGAACCAGAACCAATCCCTATTCCAGAAAGGGGGGAGAAGAAACAATAGAAGATATAATAGAAAAGGGAGTTGAACCAAAGAGTGTCCAAGCCAAGACACCTGAAAAAACAAAAATGCAGTGGAACTCAATACACGCCCTCCACCACCATACCCTTCATGTGTCAGAAAAAAGGACAATGACATGGAATTCAAGAAGTTCGTTGACATGGTGAGCAAGTTAGAGATTAATATGCCGTTTGTCGAAACTCTCAAGAGAATGCCGAAATATCTAAAATTCATGAAGGACATTCTTTCGAACAAAAGAAGTATAGAAACTGGGGAAACAATTGGATTACCTGTGGAGTGTAGTGATATATGTCAAAACAAGTTACCACCAAAACTAGAAGATCCCGGAAGTTTCACAATTCCCATTGGCATTGGAGATAATTGGACCGGGAAAGCATTATGTGATTTAGGCGTGAGTATCATCTCATGCCAAGATCCCTTTTCGAGAAGCTTAATATAGGAGAGGTCGTACCCACATCTGTGGTATTACAAATGGCGGATCGCTCTCTCTCCCGAGCAGTAGGTAAAATTGAAGATGTTTTAGTTAAAGCTGGTACTTTTATTTTTCCTTGTGATTTTATTATTCTTGACTACGACGCGGATAAGAATGTCCCCATCATCTTGGGTAGACCATTCTTATCCATGGGGCGTACACTAACAGATGTTGAGAATGGTAAGTTGATCATGAGGGTACAAGGCGAACAGGTACGATTCAATGTGTTTAAGGCTATGAAGCTACCAAATTCAAAAGATGAATGTTTCAAAATAGATTTCATCGGAAAAATTACACAAGAAGTCTTCAATGAAGCAAGCTTAGATGATGATCTTGACGAGGCCTTAACACTTGAATCACAAGAGGAAAACGAGATTCCCCCTGAAGAAGTTGCTGCATTAGGATCAAATATACGAGAACTACTTCGAGAATCAGGTGACATTGAACCTATAAAGCAACCATCCATAATATGTCCACCTGTTCTCGAAGAAAAACCCCTTCCAGATCATCTACGCTATGCATATCTAGGTACGAACAAAACTTTGCCTGTTATTATTTCTGCTAACCTTTCAGGTCCTCAAGAGGAGAAGCTACTTCATGTACTTCGCGCTAACAAAGAGGCAATCAGATGGACTATTGCTGATATCAAGGGAATTAGTCCTTCCGTTTGCAAACACAAAATCATTCTTGAGAACGAAGGTGGGCGATCTATCGAGGGACAAAAAAGACTCATGCCAGCTATGAAAGAAGTGGTGAGGAAGGAGGTTATCAAGTTGTTAGACGCAGGAATTATCTATCCGATAGCTAGCAGTGATTGGGTTAGTCCAGTGCAATGTGTTCCAAAGAAATGAGGTATTACTACCATCCTTAATGATGAAGGTGAAGCCACACCATCAATAATAGTTGTGGGGTGGCGAGTTTGCATGGACTACCGAAGACTCAACAAAGCTACAAAGAAAGATCACTTCCCGCTATCATTCATTGATCAGATGCTAGACAAACTCGCAGGGAGAGAGTATTATTGTTTCCTTGACGGATCTTCGGGTTATAATCAGATTTGTGTGGATCCTCTTGGTCAACACAAAACAACTTTTACTTGTCTGTTTGGCACCTTTGCTTATAGAAGGATGCCGTTTGGTTTATGTAATGCACCTGCCACGTTCCAGAGGTGCATGATGGCTATACATTGGGACATGATTGATAAATACTTGGAAGTTTTTATGGATAACTTTTCGGTGTTTGGAGATAGTTATGATGATTGTTTGAATAATCTTGAGAAAGTCCTTGTGAGATGTAAAGAAAAAGATCTTGTGCTTAACTGGGAAAAATGTCACTTCATGGTTCAAGAGGGAATTGTGTTGGGACATAAAGTTTCGAAGGCATGAATGGAGGTTGATCGTGCTAAAATTGAAGTTATCAAAACATTACCACCTCCAGTTTCTGTAAAAGGAGTGAGAAGTTTCTTGGGTCACACAGGATCTTACCGAAGATTTATTAAAGATTTCTCCAAGATCGCAAAACCACTTTGTTCTTTGCTTGAAAAGGATACTCCTTTTAACTTTACTGACGAATGTCTTCAAGCATTTTTTATGATTAAGGAGAAACTGATCTCCACACCTATTGTTGTACCTCCTGATTGGAAAGATCCGTTTGAACTTATATGCGATGCTAGTGATCACGCTATGGGTGTTGTGTTGGGGCAAAGGAAAGACAAGTTCTTCCACACGATTTATTATGCAAGTAAGACTTTCAACGCTGCCCAGATGAATTATACAGTGACGGAGAAAGAGATGTTGGCCGTGGTATATGCTTTTGATAAATTTCGTTCCTATCTGATTGGGAAGAAAACTGTTGTGTACACGGATCATTCAGCTATCAGATACCTTATGGAGAAAAAGGACGCTAAGCCGCGTCTTATTAGATGGGTACTGTTGCTTCAAGAGTTCGACATAGACATTCGAGACCGAAAGGGATGCGAGAATCAAGTTGCTGATCATTTATCAAGGCTCGAAGGATCTGATGCGAACAAGGAACCATTATTGGTTAAAGAGGTATTCCCTGATGAGCAACTTTTTGCTATTAAAGATGCGTTTGTGCCATGGTATGTAGATCTAGTCAACCTCATTGTGAGTGGCGTATTCCCCAAGGATATCCACCCACAACAAAGACAAAGATTATCTCACCAGGCTAAACAATACTATTGGGATGAACCGTACCTGTGGAAAATTTGTAGTGACCAAGTAGTTAGAAGATGTGTCCATGAAGGCGAAGTTGATAAGATTATAGCAAGCTGTCATAGTTCACCATATGGAGGTCACTTTAAAGGCGATAGAACTGCAGCTTAAATTCTTCAATCCGGTTTCTATTGGCCTACCATACACAAAGATTGTCACCGTTACGTCCAGTCATGTCAAAGATGCCAGTTCACTGGTAATATATCAAAAAGAGACGTGATGCCGCTTAACAATATTCTAGAAGTAGAAATCTTTAATGTATGGGGAATAGATTTCATGGGACCTTTCATCACTTCTCATGGAAATCTTTATATTTTGCTTGCGGTAGATTATATATCAAAATGGGTAGAAGCAGTGGCAACACCAAAGAACGATGCTCAAACAGTGATAAAATTCTTAAAGACAAACATCTTTTCAAGACATGGTACACCACGTGTTCTCATCAGTGATAAAGGTGCCCATTTTATCAATGCTCAACTGAGAAACCTCCTTCGTAAGTTTGGAGTGAGACACCGCATTTCAACCGGTTATCACCCACAAACTAACGGTCAAGCTGAAGTTTCCAACTGGGAAATCAAATCTATTCTTGAGAAGACCGTGAACAAAACGAGGAAAGATTGGTCTTTGAAGCTAGATGATGCTCTGGGCTTACAAAACAGCATTTAAAACACCAGTTGGGGCATCTCCATATCGCATGGTCTACGGCAAAGCATGTCTTCTACCTATTGAACTTGAAGCTCGAGCCTTCTGGGCTATTAAAAATCTGAATCTAGTTCCAGAATTGGCCGGGAAACAAAGGTTGATGCAGTTGAACGAGTTGGAGGAGTTTCACTATCTGGCCTATGAAAATTCACGCCTCTACAAGGAGAAAACAAAGAGATGGCATGATAGGCGACTCCGTCCAAAGCATTTCGAGAGAGGACAAAAGGTTTTATTATACAACTCTCGATTCTCAAACTACCCAGGAAAGCTTAAATCCCGTTGGGGAGGACCTTACATTGTTAAGAAAGTCACACCTCATGGAGCGATTGAAATCGAACATCCAACCGAGCAAAGGACATTTATGGTGAAATGCCAGCGTTTGAAAATATACCATGATAGCGAAGACTTTGGAAGAGAGGAGACGATCCATCTCGTAGAAAATGCTTAGCCTGAGGTACACGTCTAACTCAAAGACGTTAAACAAAAGTGCTCTTGGGAGACACCCCTTGTTTTTAAATTGCTTTTTAGATTAGTTTTATTGCTTTGTAGTGTATAATATTAAGTTACTGTAGATTTTTAATTGTGTTTACAAGCTAATATGAGAGAAATGTAGTGTGTTATTGTGCAGGAAATGAGTTTGGGGTCAAAAGGAACAACTTGGAAAAATTCACAGGTCAGTCCGGTATACCGCAGGATATGCCCGGTATACCGCGCCAGGAAAAACCCGTAATACGGGTATGAGACTCGGGTTTTGTACCGAGAGTTCGAAAAATTGGAGCATGACAGGTCCGGTATACCGCGCGATATGCTTGGTATACCGCAGGAGGAAAACCCCGTGATACGGGTTGGAAACTCGGGGTTTTTGACGAGAAGCGAAAAATTGGAAGACACGTGGTCTGGTATACCGCGCCATATGTCCGGTATACCACGCTATGTCGATTTTGAGGAATTTTATTCCTATTCAAACCCTGACCTTATCAAGATCAAACCTAGCCTCCTCTACACGGAATTTTCAGACCCAAACACTATAAATACACCTTGAAGCTTGTACAAACCTCCACAATTAACACAACAACATCAATAATTCTCTCCTCCATCCTCCATAAACATAATTTCTTCATCAAATTCATCACACTACACCATTAAACACCATCAAGAACATCAAGCTTTCAACAATTCTTCCAAGATTCATCAATAAACCTTTCTCTTTCATTAATTCCAAGCAACAACCTCAATCTACACCAATTTCTCTTAACTTTTTAATTCATCCTTGGTATAACTTTAGTTATGGGTAAAGCAAACATGACTAATAGATTTGATGCTATGGAATACAAGAGAAAGTGTACCATCTTAGGGAAGAATAAGAAATTGCCTGGAGCCACCATTGAAAAGCCTATCAACCTTGATGAGGCTACTGAAGAATCAAAAGAAAAGGCATTAGCACAACCACTACCAAAGAAATTAACTGCTAGAATGTCTGTACCAGCAAGGCCTATGAAAAAGAAGAAGATTCATGACCAAGGTTCTTCTACTTCTTCATCTAAGGATTATTCTGATATTCCCCCATGGGCTTTTAAATTACAACATGAAGTTGAACGATTACAAGAGGAAAACAGAGAACTTTGGGTGGAAATTACACAGATTAATTCACAGTTGGAAGATATAACCATGATCAGAGATATTGATAATTATTCTTCTCCATCTTCTTCTTCGGAGGAGGACATAATGGATCTCTATGGCCAGCTAGGTAAGCCACTCTAATTCTCTTTCTTAATAGCATGTATGCATTAGGTAGTTTAGTTAGTTTTAAATTTTAAATTTTATTTCTTTCTTGAGTCTTTTTCGAGTCGTGGGGACACGGCTCACTTTTGAGTTGGGGGTGGGGATTCGTTGTCCTCATCTTCTTTTCGTTTTTGCATAAAATTTAAAATTTTTAGGTTGAATTAAGGCATAGAATATGTTGAATGAACCTGTTGAGCATGATTTAATTAGGTCAATGATAGTAAGTAGTATGTTTTTGAAAGATGTCATAAATATGTTTAGCATGCATGTATGAAAACAGGAAATAAAAGATAGAAAAGTTAATGAGCAATGCTAAGAATTCACGTTGAAACTTAGGTAGAGTTATTTGGTGTGTAGAACGTGAGGTTTGTAACTAGTTGAAAACCCACTTGGCTATGAACTATTAGTGAAAAAGTAACAAAATCCGGTAGTTAGAAAAATGAATAAGGCAGCTCTTTCATATTGAAGCCACTTGAAGCCGTTTATACCTTCTCACCCTTGTTAGTTGATTATTGGTATCCGTCTTAGCCCCTCTGAGCCTTTCTAAAGCCTTTTATTGAACCACATTATAATCCATACCCTTAGTTTGTAGGACTTATCTATATGACCCGCACTCGAATCACAAAACCTGAAACAAGTCGTTTTTAGAGCTTGAGTTTGGGGTGGTGGGTTTAATTATTAGGGAACATTGGGATTTGGAAATTATAATTATGATTTTATTGATGATGAAAGTTAATATTGTAACCCTTTGCTGGGGTAATAGTGAATGGAAAAGAAGCTACGAGCTAAATTTGCTAACAAGGGCATAAAAAGAAGAATATATATTAAAAAATAGCGTGATATCTCAACATTAAAAAGAGATTCATAGCTATACAAAAGAAAAAAATTGATATGAAAAGAATATATATTTGGACCGGCAAAGTGGAATTTGTAGATCATCATGAAAAAGGTTTTATTTGAGATTATTGGGGATGCACATCAAAAGCATCAATAATTGGGTTGAGTGAGAACATCTTCGAGTGAAAACTCAAGCTCTAGGGCGATTCGTTGATGGCTAGTGAGTAGGGAGCCAAAAGCTCACTTTTCATTTATCCAATATACCACACCGTCCCTAAGCCACGTTATAACCAAAGACCTTAGGATTTCTAACTACTTGGCGGAGAAAAAATTGAGCTATTAGGTAGTATGTAAGTGGACCATTGAATGCTATATTAGGACCTATGAAACACCTATAGCCATTAACCTGAACTAAGTTATCATCCTCTCCTTCTGGCATTGCGAAATTAATCTTGACTTGAAATTATGGATTGTCGATTATAGTATATTAAGCATACTTGTGCATTATTTCTTGAGCATTACTACATGAGACTTTGTAGATATTTTACTCTAGGATCATTCATTGTGTTCTGTTCTTATTCTCCACCGACTTCTTCTTCTTGATTATTTGACTACCCTACCGTTCTTTATTTTTATTGTATCGGGAAGCTACAACTTTGAGTTGGGGGTCTTAATGTCTCCTCATTTGTGATAATAAAATCTATATCCGAGACATCATTTTAGGCGTATTTATTAGTTTATAGGTCGATTTTCATATGATTTAGTACACTTTCCTATTTTGGGTCTTGAATTAATTAATTATTATTTTTTAGAGCATATTGGGTTTAATTATTTATTTAGTGTGAATCTTTAGAGATATATGGTAATTAATTAGAGTCCAAGTTGATTCAAAGAGCTAAAGGAAAGAAGATAAACATGGAAATTGAAGATAAGGAAGTAAAAGCTAAAAACATGGAAAAGGAAAAGCTGCCTTAAATCTGAATTTCTGCACCTACGACAAAAAACCAGCTTATATCTTAAAATCGGTGAGGAATCTGGAGAAACGGTCAAGAGAAAAGTTGAATATCTTTTCGATACGATGAATTTCGACTACTCATACGCGTCAATCGGATAAGTATTGAAGCTGTTAGGACCAAAACAAAAACGGGACGGATTGCGTGTTTTTGGGCTACGAATTTAAGTTGGGCTAGGAGCCCAATATTTACCTTTTCCTTCAAGAAAACGATTAGGTCAACCTATACACTATAAATACAGCCTCTTAACACTAGAAAATCATCATTAGTTAAACCTTAAGCCAAGAGGAAGCTTACAACGCAAGAAAAGAAGTCTGGAAGGAGCTGTTCATCAATATGTCCTCTTCAACCTTTGAATTTGTAATTTCTTTATTTTCTTCCATTAGTATGAACTAAATTTCTATTAGCTTGAGTTTTTAGCATATATGTATGAACCCTAGTTTTGGTTGACATCTATCTAATTTCGGAACTCTATGTTTTAAATTGAATTATTGTTTTTATTCTCTGTTTATGTGTTTGGATTTATATTCTGTGTTCTTGTGGATCGCGACCATATAGAATTACCATCCAGTAGTTGGGTCACCATTGACAACGGTGTTTAATTACATGTTTAGCACATAACGACTAGTGTACGGTTTAGATCTAACAAATCAACCTAACTAGATAATCACCATGGTTTAGTGTATTGCTATTTTACCAATTGCAGGAACAGTTTGCTTAGGACTCCTTATTGACATAGGTAAACCCTATTTAAAACTACCTAGAGCAATTGGAACCGATTATTGAAATACTACATAATTCACCCATACATGTTTAGAACGACAAAACTAGTGGGGATTGCATGCTATTTACTCAAGCTAAACTCTCATACTACTTCTTTTCTTGCATTTAATTTCCGTCTTTTCTTTATTAGTTTAATTTACTTAATTGAAAAATCAAATAAAAATCTATTTGTCTTTACTTTTTCTGCGTTTTATTTGTTCTAGCTTTTAATATTTGTACTTGATTATTGCATAAGATTCCCCTAACCTTCGTAGTCTCTGCGGAACGAATCTTACTTATTTATTAAAACTTGCATACGCTCTGTATACTTGCAGAACCGTGCTCAGCTTAGGTTGTTTACTTGCACTTATTTATATCATTATTTTATCACACCTTACGCCACACCATCTACGGTCCCGAACTTTTAACATAAGTGGTGCCTAGAATCGTTTTTTACCCCACTTATCATTAAAACCATTAATTATTCATTATTTTTTTTAAATAATTAAAAAAAAAGAAAAAAAATAAATTATCAAAGGAAAATAAACATTATGAAAAAAGAAATCGAGAAACATTAATAAAGAAAACATACATTTTTTATGAGAATACTATTTACCAAAAATAAAAAAATCTTTACTTATTCTGTCTCAAATCAAATAGAAATTTTTTAATATTTTTCTTTAAATATATTTTTGTGTTCGAGAACACACTGTACAATTTTTTCGATCTCTATGTCTTTTATATTTTTGTATATTCACTAAAGTTTATGACATCTTGAGTAATATGTATATGACTCACACAATATAGTCCATTTTTCTCTTTTTTATATCTTGCTTGGTCAACAAAGGGTTACAAACCAACTTTGACGATAAAAAAAAATATAAAAAATATGAATGATATTATTCAATCCGTGTTAGAATCATACACAAATGAAAAACAAGGTTAAATATTATATGATACTTATACATTAATTGTGTTTCGTGTATTTATATTATGCTATTACATCCTAGAATTGAAAAAAAATTGACATAATTTAATATAGAGTAAATGATTTTCTGTAATACATGTATATATGTTAGGCAAATTTTATTAGGGGAAATGAATAATAAAAGTTAGATAAGTCATAAATATCGTTTGAATACTCCAGATTTCTCCCTAGTTTTATATTATTTTTGCATTAACTCATAATATATTTTTTATAGATCTATGAATTTTTTGTTTACTGATATGATAGGGATTTTTTTTATTTGACAAAAATTATGGACAAATTTCCAATAAATAAGTAATAAATTTGCATGATTATATTTTTCTTAATTGTAAAATATAAATACTAATAAATTAGAGGCATGGGTGTGTTTACTTTGAATTTTTAAAAGGAATAATTTATTTGATTATACTAGAATTAATGGCCGAATTATGATAATTAGTTTCTATCGTTATATTATTATGAATACTATGTGGTATATGATTTAAATTATTTGTGGTAGGTTATACAATATCAAATGAATCTATATAATAAAATAGACATTTTTTAAACAGCACGGATACCCTACATAAAAGACAACCATGATCATTTGTAACACCTTAATTCATTCATTTGCATTAATTGTATTAATTGTCTAAATCCTAAGGTTTAAATCATAACTCTAATCTTAACTATAACCTTGAACCATGAACCTGGAACCATAAACCTTAAACCTTAACGTTAAGACTAAACCATAAACTTTAAAGTAAACCTTGAACTTTAAACCTGAACATTAACCTTAATTTAAACCTTAACCCTAACCTTAAGGTTTAAAACCATAATTCTAAACTTATCAAGATGAAAATTTATCGTGCTGATATTTTACCTCAAAACCTTAATTTTAACCATAACCCTAATTTTAACCTTATCAATAACCTTAAGGTTTTTATCTTAAATCTAACCTTAACCATATAAGGATATATCGCACTTACATTCAACATCAAACCTTAAATCTTATTAAACCTTAATCTTAAACCTTAAACATTGAATATTAAACTTTAACCTTAACCTTAACCTTAACCTTAAACTTAAACTTAACCTTAACCTTAACCTTAACCTTAACCTTAACCTTAACCTTAACCTTAATCTTAACCTTAACCTTAACCTTAACCTTAACCTTAATCTTAGCCTTAACCTTAATCGTAACCTTAACCTTAAACTTAACCTTAACCTTAACATTAACATTAACCTTAACTTTAACCTTAACCGTAACCTTAACGTTAGCCTTAGCCTAAACCTAAGCCTATGCCTCATCTTCAGCCTCAGCCCCAGCCCCAGCCTCAGCCTCAGCCTCAGCCTCATCCTCAACCTTAGCCTCATCCTCAACCTCAACCTTAGGCTTAGTTGTAGGCTTAGCCTTATCCTTAGAAATTAAACTTAACCTTAACCTTAACCTCAACCTTAACCTTAACGTTAACCTCAATATTAACTTTAACAATAACCTTGACCTTACCTTAATCTTAACCTTAACCTTAACCTTAACCTTAAACTTAACCTTAACCTTAACCTTAACCTTAACCTTAACCTTCACCTTAACCTCAACCTTAACCTTAACCTTAACCTTAACCTTAACCTTAACCTTAAGCTTAACCCTAACCTTAACCTTAACCTTAACCTTAACCTTAACCTTAACATTATTTATAAACCTTATAACATTAACTTTAACCTTAACATCAACCCCTTAACATTAACCTTAACTATATATGTAATAACTATATCCTTAACGTTAACGTTAACCTTAACCTCAACCTTAACCTCAACCTTAACCTTAACCTTAACCTTAAACTTAACCTTAAATATAAAACTTAACCTTAACATTATCTATAAACCTCATCCCCTTAACATTAACTTTTGTCTTAATATCAACCCCTCACCTTAACCACATATATATGTAACTATATCCTTAAACTTAACCCCATTTTAACCTTAACCTTAAACTTAACCTTAACTTTACCATTAACCTCAACCTTAACCTTAACCTTAACTTTAACCTTAAACTAAACCTTAACCTTAAACCGAACACCTTAAACATTAAATCATTAATCTTCACCTTCATCTTAACCTTAACTATTAATCCTTAAATCTTAAATGATAAACCTTAACATTTACATTAACCTGCACCTTAACCTTCATCTTAACTATTTTAACTTTAACCTTAATCTTAAAGTTAAAGTTAAAACTTAACCCTAAAGTTAAAATATAACCTAAACCTTGAACGTTGAACCTTAAATTGTTAACCTTAACCTTAATCTTAAATTTAAGCATAACTATATGTTAACATTTAACCTCAAACTTTACCTTAAACCTAGATATTAAACCTTAACCTTAACTTTCATCTTAAACTTAACCTTAACAAAATAAAAATTAATCGTGCTAATATTCAATCTTAAACCTTGTATCTTATTATACCTTAACCTTAAACCTTAAACCTTAAACCTTAAACCTTAAACCTTAAACCTTAAACCTTAAACCTTAAACGTGAAATCTTAAACCATAATTTTAACATTAACCTTAACCTAACCTTGACCTAAACCTTAACCTTAACCAACATCAACCTCAATCTCAACCTCAAGCTAACCTTAACCTTAATGTGAACCTTAACCTTACATTAACCTTAACATAAATCTTACCCAAATGAAGATTAATCGTGCTAATATTTGACCTTTAACCTTAAATCTTATTAAACCTTAACGAACAACCTTAAATCTTAAACTTTAACTTTAACCTTAACAATAAAAATAACCTTAACCTTAAACTTGACCTAAACCTTAACCTTAACCATTACCTTAATATTTAACTTAACTTTAACTTTAACCTTAACCATGACTTTTACCCAGGAAACCTAGGTTCGATTCCCATGAACGGGATACATTTTTTATTTAGTGTCTTCATACACGGGTCTTACCTAATATGTATACATATACATTTATATATTAAAAGTTATCATTATTAGTTTAAATTGTTACGAGATATTACACGTAATAATAATTGTTATTAGTTTAAACATTTGTGAGACTTAGACATAGATATTACATGTAATAATAACTATTATTAGTTTAAATTGTTGCGAGACATAAAAATCATCTAGAAACAAAAAATTATATACATTTTTATATCATATGAACTGTCATTTTTTAAATAGAATATACAATTAATAAGTATTACTTAACACATTTGTATGGTATATATATACATACATATATGTATATATGTATACATATACATATATATGTATACATATACATATATATGTATGTATGTATATATATATATATGCACGTATGTATATATATATATGCACGTATGTATGTATATATGTACGTATATATACATATATATACATATGTATACATATGTATACATATATATGTACATATGTATACATATACATATGTATACATATATGAATATGTATACATATATATATATACATATGTATACATATATGAATATGTATACATATATATATGTATATATATATATATATATATATATATATATATATATATATATATATATATATATATATATATATATATATATAATATTGGAGAAGGGCCAACGGTTCGAAATGTCTCCTATTTCTTTCCATATTTTTTAGCCTTTAGATCAAATTTCTATCAATTTCGACCTTTAGATCAATTAGAATTAATGGTCCAGATTATATAAATTCGATCCACGTTTTAAAATGTCTTGATATCCTCTCTATATTTTTCAGCCTTAGATTATATGTGGGCCATTTATATATATATATATATATATATGTATATATATACATATGTATTTTCAGCTTTTTTAGAAAATCTCATTCCCATTTCGTTCTTAACCCTAAATTCTTGTCGCCTCATCTTTACGAAGAAGGACCTATTGCAAAAATGGCAAGAAACGGCGGCGGCAACGACGATTGTGGCGAACAATTCACTATTCTCCTTCGCAAACGCATCGAGGAATGCAAAATTCAGTCACCGACCGTTGACCAGCTCGTTCACTTCCTCCACTCTACCTACTCAGAATATTGTAGCCAGCCGTTGCTACAATTAAAGGACAATGTTGAAGATGCTCTCCGGTTCATGGATTCAAGTAAATCCAAAATTATTCCTGACGAACATGATGACAACGACGAAATTCCATCACGGAAAAAATTCAAAATAATCGATTCAGAAAAAGAAAGGCTGAATCAATCCGAAGATCAACACTTAATAAAGTGTAGATCTTTGGCTGATTCATCTGAGTCTACTTCTGGTTATGATTCTTCAACTTCTGAATCCTCAGATGACTACGGATTGTATATGTACGGGGACGATGGTGTTTATGGTGAGAAGCTGGATCTATTTTGTGACAATTGTAAAGGGAATAAGACGCTGGATTTATCAAGGGACATGCATGAACCAAGGGTAATTAGAATTGAATCTCTATTAAAAAAAAATGAAAGTTGCCCTACTGGTGGTGATGGGAAAGTTGGTGGAAATACTGGGCCAATGTTTAATGGCGGTGATGGGAAAGTTGATGAGAATACTGGGCCAATGTTTAAGGATATTGGAGGTATGAGTGTTGTAATTGAGGAGTTAATTATGGAGGTGATTGTACCGTTGTGCCATCCACAGGTTCCACGGTACTTAGGAGTGAGGCCAACATCTGGTATTTTGTTGCACGGGCCACCAGGATGTGGGAAGACCAAGCTGGCTCATGCCATTGCTAATGAGACTAAAGTTCCATTTCATAAGATTTCTTCTACAGAATTGGTATCTGGTATCCCAGGTAAAAATGAATTTAGCTTTATTTTCTTTTGTTTATTATGTTAATCATGGTTTTGTTAAGTTATTATGTGGTGAAATTTCAGGTGCATCAGAAAAAAACATACGAAAGCTGTTTGATAAAGCATACAAGACAGCACCATCTATTATATTTATTGATGAGATCGATTCAATTGCTTTGAAAAGAGAAAATTTGCAGGGTGAAATGGAGAAACGCATAGTTACACAACTGATGACATGCATGGACGACTCAAATAGACATGTACGACCTAAGAACATACTGGTGATAGCAGCTACAAATCGACCTGATGATATTGACCCGGCATTACGGAGGCCTGGACGATTTGATCGTGAGATTTTTTTGGGTTTACCTGATGAACCTGCTAGGGTTGAAATTCTTTCTAAGCTTACAGATAAGCTTAAAGTTGATGGTGCTTTTGATCTTGTGAAGATAGCTAAGTCTACATCAGGCTTTGTTGGAGCTGACTTGGCTGCACTTACTGATAAAGCTGGTAAATTAGCTATGAAGAGAGTATTTGACCAAAGAAAAGCTGAGCTGTCTGAAGAATGGTGGAAACAACCATTGACACCTGAAGATATGAAAAGACTTAGCATTAAGATGGCTGATTTTGAGGTGCGTACACAAAAAAATAGATTTTAATAGATAATAATTAATACTTAATATTGTAATGTTAATAATGTTATAGGAAGCAGCAAAACTGGTGCAACCCTCATCTAGAAGAGAAGGGTTTTCAGAAAATCCAGACGTAAAATGGGAAGATGTTGGAGGTCTGAGTATGCTAAGGGAGGAGTTTAATCGGCATATCATTCATCGTATCAACTCCCCCGATCTTTATGAGGTAAAATGTTTGATACTCGATATATTATAATTTATATATTGTTTTTCCAAATATTTGATCATGATTTTAAATCTTTATGCTACTTTTCAGGCCTTAGGGGTTAACTTAGAGACAGGATTTTTGCTATATGGTCCTCCTGGGTGTGGGAAAACATTAATCGCCAAGGCTGTTGCAACTGAAGCAAAAGCGAGATTTATACATATCAAGGTTCCATCCCAGTTATTTTTTGCTGATGATTTTTCTTTTGCTGATCCTTTGATTTTTCGCTTAATAGGGCCCGGAACTTTTGAACAAGTATGTCGGGGAAAGTGAATTGGCTGTTAGGAATACATTTAGTCGTGCAAGAACGTGCGCTCCTTGCATTCTTTTCTTCGATGAGGTACTTTTTGCTTCTTTTTTTTTTCTGTTTTTTTATGAGATTTTAATGATTAATTTGAACTGATAGAGAGTGATGATATATCTATATGTTCCACAGGTTGATTCTTTGACAACAAAGCGTGGAACAGAAGGAGGATGGGTTGTTGAGCGCGTTTTAAACCAGGTTAATAACAATTCTCTTTCTTTTGACTTTTGACTTGAATAGAATAGTATAATTTAGCTAGCAATATTTTTGTTATGAAATCAAGTTATATCTATTATCATCATTGCAGCTACTTATAGAGCTAGACGGTGCAGAACAGCGCAAGGGTGTTTATGTAATTGGTGCTACTAATAGACCAGAAATAATTGACCCAGCTCTTCTTAGACCAGGAAGATTTGGGAAACTTATGTACGTTCCTCTCCCCACTCCAGATGAGCGTGGGTTAATATTACAAGCTGTTTCAAGAAAGAAGCCTATAGATTCGAGTGTGGATTTGATGGCCATTGCAAAAGATACAGCTTGTGATAATCTAAGTGGGGCTGATCTTGCTGCATTGGTATGTTTACTGTCTCTGTAAATCTTACTGCTTAAGAAAAAGAATGCTTAATTAATGCTCTACTTATTGCTCATTTTTCTGTTAATGTTAGGTGAATGCTGCTGCTATGGCTGCCGTTGAAGAGATACAAACATTGGGAGACTCAAAAAATGGTGCACCATACACCATCAAAGACTTACATTTCAAGCGAGCTTTGAAAAAAACCGCTCCATCTGTTTCAGACAAGGTATGATTATTTGCTATTGTACGTGCATCTCTTTTCTAGTTAGTAACTTTTCTGACCACAGCTTTGTATGTATTGAATTTCAGCAAAGACTACACTACCAGCTTTTATCAGAAAGCTTCAGATTCACGTCAAGCTAGATTTTGGTCTTCTCGTTATATGTGTCATGAATATAGACATTCTTTTGTCAGTATACTAGTAGGAAGATAACCAAAGTTCGTTGTAAAATGAAGGGTGAAGTTTTTGACTTCCCATGTTAAAAAGAAAAAAAGTTTTTGACATCCAGGTAGATGTATTTATACACAAATGCATACTTTTACATGGACAAGTTAGTTATCACTTATCAGTCTCTTTTTCCCTTTTGAGGGAATTAAATTTTGCAGTTTTCGATTGAGAGAGTTAGTTATTTTACATTGATGTATTTTCAAATGGAGATTATCTTGTGTTATGATGTGGGGCATGTGGCCATTTATTATTATTTCGAGTTACTTTTCCTATATGCTTAGTCTTCTTCTTTTTTTTTTTTTTGGACAAAGTAAGGGTGCGAAAACACCCTGAAGGAACAAAACAGGTTTAACCGATGCCTAATCTACTGAACGCCCCAGAAAGATCGAAAATACTAAGCGTATTCCGATTCACAAAAGTTGCTGCTGTCTAGCTTCCTTCGCCAACTTATGCGCTTCCATGTTGAGCTTCCTGTTGATATGTTTAAAAGAAACAAGTCCATGCTCTTCAGTTCTGTGGATAATTTTTCGTAGGGTGGGTTGGATATTCCAACGTGCTGCTGACACCTGTTTTATACCTTGAATAACTTCAAGGTTGTCCGAGTGGATAGTAATATTTTTGTCCGGGAATTTTGCTCCAAGTTGTGTTGCTTCAAGAACCGCAAGCGCTTCTCCTTCTAGAGCCGAATTGCAATCAATACAAAGGCTATGTTTAAAATAGGAATTGTCTTCTGCCTGATTGCTCACAATTGCAATTCCCGTTGGTTCCCATTTGTTCGAGAAAGAAGCGTCACAATATATTTTTATGTCTTCTTCCTGATCATTCCTTTCTATTTCCCTTTTTTGTTCTTCTACGCTTTTAAAACCTTTATAAACTTCTTTAATCCAGTTAATTCCATGTATCTCTTGCATTAGTTTTGTTGATGCTATATTAATCCCGGTTCCATTCGCTGCTATTCCTTCGTGAATGCCTTTCATCTTAGCTTTCCAAATGTTCCACAGGTTGATCATTAAAAAATCTCGTACTACATTCTCATCCCATCCCCCTTTTTTAAACGATTTTATTGTCTTGAGAAACCATTCTTCTAGCTTGTCTTCCATTGTCTCTTGTATTTTGATTTGAAGGAAAGAACCCGCCCAAATGTCTTTACACATATTACATTGTAGCAGTAAGTGTTCTATATCTTCTTTTTCATGGTTACACCATAAGCAGTTAGTGCCATCCGCGCAATTCCTTTTTCATAAATTATTTCTCGTAGAGATAGCATTGTTGACCACCCTCCACATAAATAATCTTATTTTTTTTTGGTATGTTTGATTTCCATATTGTTTTCCAAATTTTTTATTCTTGCATAGCTCTTGTTTTTGTTGTTGTAGCTTTGTTGTTGTTTTTATCTTCTACCATTACTTTATATCCTGTTTTTGTATCGTAACTTCCATCCTTTGAGTAGGGCCAAATAAATCTATCTTTAGTGTCAAATTCCTTAATCTTTGTCTTCTTAATTAGGTGGATGATCGGTTCTGGAAAAAGATTATCTAGGATCTCGAGATCCCATTCATCCTTTCCTACTTTCATTAGTTCGTTTACTTTTGTGAATTTAGATCCTTCCGGTTTCTCTATCTTCCATTCAGTATCTATTCATCTTTCGTTCCATATATTCGTGTCTTTCCCGTTTCCTATCTTTTTTATTCCATGTTTGTTTATAAAGTCTCTTCCTTCCATAATACTTGCCCAGCTCCATGTCCTACTTTGTCTTACCTTGCACGATAAAATATTAGAATTGTTAAAGTAGATACCTTTAAGAAGCCTTGTGGCCAGATTGGTCGGATTATTCATAAGTCTCCATGCTTGGGCGGCCAATAAGACAGTATTCATCTTTTTGAAGTCTTTGAAACCAAGTCCTCCAATTAGTTTATTAACCGTGATTCTTTCCCACGCAACCCAGTGTATCCTATTCCTTTCACCCGAATTCCACCAGAAGTTAGAGATGGCTGAAATAAGTTTATTACAGAATTTAATTGGAAAGGAGAAAATAGACATATAATAGTTGGGAATGGCTTGGAGAATTGCTTTAATAAGAACTTCTTTGCCCCCTTCCGAGAGGAGTTTGGCTTTCCATCCTTCGGTATTTTTGAAGACTTTTTTTGCTATCCATTCAAGAGATTCTACCTTTGATCTATTATGACATAACGGAATTCCAAGGTAGTATCCCAAATCTATCGTTTCTTTTATACCCATTTTTTTTGTTACTAACTCCTTCATGTCTTCTGTTGTCTTCTCTATGCCTTTTTTTTGTTGAGCATTACTTCCCTTGTATGCCTACTTTAATAGATTTTTCTTTTTTTATCACATTCTACTAGCCACCATTTACCACTTAAATATTGCAATTAGCTGGTTTTTTCACCATGTACCTTTTAACAATCCAGTTATATTCCTATATATTGGTATTCATGCGGTTTCATTTATTATGTATTTAGATGCCTCTAAAGATACTTGTCCAACTCCATGGTCTCTTTTTTGCTAGTTTGTATCCCATAGTCTTTTGTTAGGCCAGTAAATACCTTTGAGCACTTCTGACTCGAAAGAGTCAAGATTTTTAATGATCCTCAACATTGATTAGCTAGAAGTGTCAAATTCATCTTTGAAAATCTCTAAATCCGATACCTCCAATTGATTTAGATTTGGCCACTTTTTTCCAAACTGCACAATGTATTCTTTTTTTACGGCCAGAGTCCCACCAGAAATTGGAGATGATTCCAAACATTTTCTTACACAAATCCTTTAATTCAAAAATAGACATTGCGTAGTTGGAAATGTATTAGAGAACTGTCTTAATAAGGGCTTCTTTCCCACCATCCGAGACAAGAATGGAGATCCAATGGGTAGATTCATATAAAAGCACGTCTTTAATATATTTGAGATTTTTGGATTTGGATCTCTTGAAGAAAGAGGAATACCCCAGTATTTACCCAATGATCTTTAATCCCAATATTAGGAGAGAGAGAGAGAGAGAGAGAGAGAGAGAGAGAGAGAGAGACTTCGTTAATAACCTTAGATTTATGAAAGTTGATTCTTTTTCCCGATGCCAAACAGTAGTTAGACAGAAAAATTTTAAATGCATTGATCACCTCTTTGATAATGTTTATGAAGAAAAGGGTATTGTTCGTAAACAGGAGATGAGTAAGTTTTGAGAATTCTGTTGTAATCAAGATACCTCCAATCGTGTCTTCATGACATTAATTATTGATAAGCCCTATAGGACTTTCCGTAATCAGAGAGAAGAGCAATCTATAAAGCGGGTCACCTTGTCTAATGCCTTGCTTTGTACAATTTTTTTTTGAATCTTTGGCCATTGACTTTAATTTGGAATTAGACTAATGAAATACAATTGAGGATCCAATCTCTTCATTTTTCGAAGAAGCCAAGTCTTTTGAGAGTCTCCAAAAGAAAATTCCAGTTAACTTGACCATAAGCTTTTTCCATATCACTTTTAATAGCCGGAAAGTAGATTTCCTTTTCGTTTTAAGAAAACAAAAAAAGACTTCTTGAGCGATCAGAAAATTATCATGGATACTTCTATCCTTTATGAAAGAGGATTATGTCGAAGATATGATATCATTCATGATCGGTTGTAATCTGAGAGCTAAAATCTTACCGATAACTTTGTAACTAAAGTTGATACACGCAATCGGTCGAAAGTCTTTGATGGTTTCTTGGTTATCCCCTCTGAGGACCAAGGTTATGGGCATATCATTAATTTTTTTGCAAGGGAGTGTTGTGAACAAAGAAATTCAAAACCAGCTTGAATAAATCATCCTTCAGTATATCCCAGAATTCTTGATAGAAATTGTCTGGAAGGCCATCCAGACGTGGAGCTTTCGAGTTTGACATACTAAACACCGCTTTTTTTATTTCCTCAATATTTGGGGTTTTAGTAAGCATATCATTCATTTGGGTCGTGATTTCGTTTGGGGTATGTCACAAGATATCATTAATGTTAGCGACCATATTTTCCTTGAATAGATTCACATAATAATCTAGGATAGTTTTGTTAATGACCTTAAGATCATCAGACCAACTGTCGTCTTCGATTTTAAGGTTACAAATACGGTTGATTTTCCTCCTTTTGAGTGTTGTAGCGTAGAAGTATTAAGTATTTTTATCTCATTTTTTAATGTAGAGATCTCTAGCTCTATCAGCCCAGAAGGATTCTTCCATATCCTATAAGGTTTCGAGTTCTTTATTGATCTCCTTTTCCATATCTTGATGATATTTTGTTGGTTCATCATTCAAGATTTTAACTAGCTCTTGCCGATATTTGTCAATAAGTCTTCTATTGTTAAGGAAAGTTTTTTGGCTCTAGCCCAAGAGAGTCATGCATGTGGCATCTTTTTTGTGAAAAAATCCTAAATATGTTAAGGAAGCTTTCCCAAGCTTTATCAACCACTTCTTTGCATTATTTGTTTTCCAACAATCTAGTTTCAAACATAAAATAATCTTTATATTTAGATTTAGTTACGTCTTTCTGCATGATGTGTGGAGTGTGGTTTGACCCGATGACTGGAGGAATTTTGAGAATAGCGTTGGGAAAAGAATCGCACCAAGAGACAGACGGTTGAGCTCGATCGATTTTTTCTTTAATATTGTCCTCGCCTTTTCTCTTTATTCGACCACGTGAAATAGCAACCTTTACCAGGAAAATCGACGAGATGATTATTAATAATGACCTCATTAATCGAATGATACTATCAATGTTCAATTTTAATTTTCCTTGTTTTTTGGAGCTTTTTTCATGTTTTTAGAATCACCCATAAAGAGTGTTGGCTAATTGATATTCGAGAACCAAAATGTAAGAGAGATCCAAGTGTTTTGTATATCGACCTCGTTATTAGGTGCGTAAACACAAACAAGATACCAAGAAAACCATTAGATTCATTAATTTTAGATATAACTAAAAAAAGTTGTAGAGTAGACCGCCCTAAGCTTAAAATCATCTTTACATACTAAAAGTATCCCCCCAGACATATGTGTTCTTCTTCCGGGTTCAACAATGTGGGGGTTATTAAAAGATTTAAGATGAATACAAGAAATAAGATCTTTTTTTTCTAAGTCTAGATTCTAAGAAACAAGCGATAGAAATTTCATACTTTGAAACAAGGGACTTAAACATTTTTTTGAAAGTTCCAGACCATGACACTATCCATAAGCCACAGCCACTTTGAGGGACTGGTCGTCGTCCATAAGTGAAACCAGTGATGTATTTTCCATCATAGGTTGATCCCGGGTACTCATCACCTCCTCAAAACTACTACCACTGCTTGATCCACCTCTTAGATGACCCTCGCATTCTGTACCCCTACAGAAGTACAATTTCCTCCTGTCCAGGGGACCTTCCTCGATAATTGGTCCAAGTTGATTATCAATTCGATTATCCCAAAACATCTGTTATTTCACCTCATATAAACTAGAGTATTATTCATCTACAAACACCTTTATATCACTAATATTACACTCCATTGTGTTGAAATATTCATGATTAAACTTCTGCAACTTTGACCATCCTATATCAACACTTGGAGCCGATTTCCTTTTGAGATTTTTTGGCCGAGAAACCGCTTTGTTGTATACATAACTCTACTTATCGGCTTCATATGCCATATTTGATCAAAATCTACATATTGCCTCTCGTGTTGGCTAGTGTGAATAGATTGTGAATTCACGTATTCCTCCTCCGGTTCATACGATTCATTCTCAAAATTAACATCCTTCATACCTTTTTGCCTTTGTTATCCTTTTTAACCTTATTCGTAAAATACAAGTAAGGATCATTCCCACCATTAACTCCAAAACTTGCGCCAAACAAATACCAGAGAGATTATGTTCCTTCTCATTATCAATAATAATGCCAAATCCTATGTTGCACCCACCACTATCATTCGAAACCACGAAAATAGTTCCACCACCACCAACCAGATGTCTCCCTAAACGTTCTAATTTTATTCCCTTGGGAGACATCATTTTTGGTGTTTATTTGACTATTTAGATAGACTTTTGGTATTAAAATGCAATAAATCGATTTCCTCTTTTAATTCTAGTATTTTTAATTTATTAAACTTTTGCGCGTAATATGGTTTGTTTTGAGTGAAAAGTTGTAGGTTTTGAATACTAGCTAGGAGAGGAACTAAAGAATAAAGTCAAAGATCGTGTAATGAAGTCAAAGCAAGAAGAAATATCCCGAAAGAATTGATTATTTGAAGCTACAAATCTGGAAAGTTTTCAAAGATTGCTTATTTCGAGTCATCTAAGAGTGGATTTAGCCTCTGATTTGTGAAGCGAAATTGTTGCCCATTGCGTTACGGAAATTTAGCAACTGGAATAAGGTCAATCCGAGTTGAAACGAGCCGGTTAGAGCTGTTTTAGTGGAGGTGGTGCAGCAGTTACGGGATTTGGGCTTAATTAGTGGACTTGGCTTTTCTAATATTCACTTAATCCTTATTAGAAGCCCTAATCCGATTTTCAGCATATAAAAGGGCTTTTGACTTCTATTTTCACACACCATTTTCATAACATAACATACGCTTAAGAGTCAGACACCAGAGAAGAAGCTAGAGGCAGGAAGAGAAGAAGCAAGAGCTGGAGACTGTCTATATCTCCAATTCTCAGCCAATTCAATTCTGTAATTAGG